>NW_019379544.1:914822-992024 GCF_000648655.2 Copidosoma floridanum
TATATATATATTATATATATCCCGATAATGAATACTTAAAATACAGTACAAATACAGTAATCGTCGTTTAATTGTAACAGAGAAAATAAGCAGTGTCAGAAATTTTACTGAACGTAGATAACAGGTTTTTTTTCAGTAGTACTGTACGTTAAGGATAGTCTCGTCTGCAGATAAGTGCGTCCATTTCCATCCACTGGGTTCACTTCCTGACCTTAGCTCGGTCGACATATCAGCGCACTCGATAAAAGAGCGTGCGGGCGTGCGAGCAAGTATAGACAAAAATCAATAATATTTTACATAACGGCCGGTAACATGATACACCGCCAGCGCAGATATCACTTGTACCAACCAAGAAAATCAATGTAAAGCTCAAAACGGTACAAAGTCTCGTGAATAACGTTGCCGTGGATTAATTAGTAAGGAAATGTTGTTGCTGTTGTTTAGGACTTTGATGAGACGAATGAATGTCACGGGAGATATATACATATGACTGCTAGTGCAGGGACACAGACAATAATATTCACAATAACTGGATAAAATGGAGTGATGCGATCGTGAAGCCGTTAGTTGCATGTTTCGACATTGTCCGTGATGACAAACAGAAACGCTCGCAAGCAACATGTAGGGACGAGTGTTAGTCACACATGAGAATCGAAAATTGCAGATGTTAGTTGATTTTGGATTGAACATTGATGAAACGAACTAAGCTTCCCTTTTATTAATAATGATAACTCAGCAGTTTGATTAGACAGTTTTAAAGCATCAATCAAATTAGTTTATAATGTTAACACATGAAAAATTATATATGAATACGGGTTTACTTGCCCTTTGTATTAATAATAAAAACTCTGTCAAGCCACCATAGGGTTAGTCAAGCGCATAATATCAATTTTCAATTATAGGGATAATCCCAAGCACACATATTTTGTCATAAAAATGTTTTCACCTTTTCTCTTTCGCCTCAATTTTCTAAATCAACACTCAGACTCTAACGTATAAATTGAGATGTCGACGAATATTAAGCTTTTTTACTTGATAAACAAACAAAAACTCTCACTAATACAAAAAAACAAAAACTATGTTTCAGTAGGCACTTTTATTCCTCGACATCTCAATTGATTCCCAAAAAATCAAGTAAAGCCACTCTTGACAATAATAAACGTAAAAATATCGACATGGACATAAAAACGTACGAAAAAAAAAGGGTTAAAAAGTAACAAAAAAATACCTCCTGCTCCTGCAGGCCGTCCATGATTTCTTCAAGATCGGCCTCGCTCTTGATACGGGCGCCGACCCTGTTGAAACGCTCCTTGTCCTCGCGCTGCTTACGCAGCTCCGGGAAGACTTTCTCGAAAAACTCGCGGTTCTTAGCCTCCTTGGTCTTACGCTTTTGCGTCGCCTCGAGCCTTTCGACCTTACGATGCCACTCCTGCACCTCCTGAGCGTACGTTTGGGACTGATGGTTGTGCCTGGCTGCACGTTCCGAGTGCTCTCTACGCAAACGCTTCACGAGGTGGGCTTTTAGGCACTGATGCCTCGCTCGGTTCTCGTGATAAACACTCGTGTCCGATGGTTGATTGTACAATGGCAGTTTCACTATCGGACCTAGCTTCTCCAACAGTCTGTGGGCCTCTTCCGCTTTTTTCTACAATTCGTCATTAATATTCATTGCCGAGCCACTCTAATTCTCTCAGTAAAACAGCAAAGCTTTCCACCAGACTTTGGCTTACCCTGTTATCCGCGTAGATTTTCTGTATGATAGACTGATGCTTGGGCTGCGAGGTCTCCTCCGCAGGCTGCCTACCGACCTCCGACTGACTATCCTCCAGCTCTTTCAGCTTTTTCCGAAGTATGGAACACCGCGACTCCCTCGTTGTTATTTCGTTATCGAGTTTACCGAGCTGCGAAAGGAGATCATCTTTGGTCGTCTTTAGCGCCAGATCCTCTTGCGTGTTGGGTTCCGGCAGAGTCGGCGATATCGCCTCTGTTTGCGGTGTGTAAGCACCTGCCGACGGCTGTAACGAAAACTATTCATTAGATATCGGCTTGCAGAAGAGTCAGGATCGACTTATATAATCGAGACTTACCCTCGTGTCTATCCTGAGCGGCTGTAGTTGCACCGGCTTCGGCTTGACCGTCTCCTGGATCCCCGTGATCCTCTGGCACTCCGACTGCGCTATCGACTGCTGTTGCTGTTGTTGCGACGACGTGATCTGCGGGGGAGGCTGAACGAGCCGGATCTTTTTGAAGGGTGGCGAGTCTTGCTGGAGTTGGGCCATATCCACGGGACTCGGCCTGTACTCCTGTGGCTGCATCGAGAGTATCGTCGGGCCACCGGTACCACAGCGACTCGCATTGCGAACAGCGGACGCGTGGTAATCAGATGGAGCCGTTGGCGAGGCCGAGGGTGGTATCGAGACCGGCGACGTCAGGAGCATCCTCGGCCGATCACCCCTGCTCATGTATTCGTTGCCGACCCCGATGACCTGCGACGACGCTGGACTACTGCTCACGCCTATCGCCACCCGGTCGTTCACCTGTAATTATTTAATGACAGTGTTATTTAAAAAAAGACGCACTTTTGTCGTTTTACCGACAAGCCGTAGTATCACTACACCAGATAAAAATAGAAAAAGGGCAGCTCGAGCATTGGAAAATCAAATACATTCTTTCGATGCTGAAAAATTGATACGATCGCGATACCGAAATAATCTTTCGAACGCAAACCGACGGCACAAACTTCGTGCATCATTGACGAGTCGAGCTTGCTTATTCCCAGCAAAGCTCACGAAAGCAAGCTTGAATCGTACATTTCTTCTTCGAGTACCCACTTTCAGTCAAACAGTGTGTAATATGGTAACGCTCGAGGCATTTATCTTATAAACACAATGTTATGACGAGGGTCAGCGGGAGCATTGTATACATATATGCATGAGGCATGCATCGACCGAGCGAGAGAGAAAGAAAATAAAACAGATAGGAAACAAAAACACCGATGGGAGAAGTAAGAGAAGAAAGAATTCCCGCGAAACCAAAGAAACGGCTTAACAAAACCTACACGAGCTGTACATTATACGCGCGCGAGATCGTGTGTCTGTGTGTGCATGTGCGTGGTGAATGAAAAAAAAAAAAAAAAAAAATAAATAAAANAGCACAAGTCCCTGGCATTCCGTTCGATGTAATGATTTGCGCGTCCCTTTAATTTTCCCGTTATCAGTGTACAGGTACATATAGTGCAATGCACGCGTTGGAATAGCTCTGAAAGGGTATACACACACACACACACACACACACACATGAGGAAAGGGAAAGGGTCCGGAGTCGTGCACAAGCAAGGCGCACACACCCCATGATACATATGGAAAGACAACACGTGGTGGAGGGTCTCCCACGCTGCATTGCACCAGATAATAGCCGCACGGACGCGTGCGCGCTGCCGTTGGGTATGTCAGTTGTTCGGGTAGACGTGTGCACCCAACGACAGCCCGGCATCGAATAGCTTGTACCGAGGGGCTCCCAACGCCCACTGTGCATATATAATACGCGTGTTGTGTTTACGTGTAAGGCGAGCCCATGGAGAAGGGCTTTTTGCGGACCATTAGTCACGCCAGGGGCCATTGTTGGCGGGTCAAAGTTTCGCGTTGCTGGTATAGAAAAAAATAAATAAATAAAAAGAGATAGAAGAACGAGACGAGCACACATAATACATGTATGTATTTCCCTCCTCGCAATTACGGCAGCCAGAACCATCGCCACCGCGGACGCGGCCGCCGTTCTGTCTGTAAACAAATCGATAAGCAGGCGTGTGTGTGTATGTATAGGTATGCGTGGAGTAGCGAAAATACGCTCGCAGGTTGGTGTACACCAGCCCCACGCTATTTCCCATATATGCCCTACATACATACGTATAGCGGGTGTGTACAAGGGCCTCGATGATATTCCGAGAAACGCAGGGGCTACTTCCTTCCTGCATAAGAGGGACATTCTCGAGGTGGAGGGATCTTTGCATAAATAGGAGACGAAACCCTCTTATTTATCATATCTGTGCCTTGTACCGTGGTTTGACCCAGAGAGAAAGGACGCGTACGAGAATAGCTTTGGCGTGATACTTTCAACTGGGAACGTACGATGAATCAAATATTCAATTATGCATGAACGAACAAAGTTTTATTCGCACAGCTATACGTGTATCTAAAGGAAGAAGGGAAAAAGAAAAGTACATGTAAATCGATGAAAAAAAAAAAAAAGTCCCGTTATATACCAATCCATCGCACGCGTGTTCGAGGAAAATAAATGCACATACTGAGATGAAGCACAATGGAACAATATAGATTTGAGCCCGAGTCTTCCGCGCTCGTGGAAGAAAAACGATTCAATGGGCCATTGAAAGGCTTGGCAACCGAGCAGGGAATTTTCTTGTGGAAAATTGTGCTTCGATGTAATCACGCGCATTATACCTCTAACGAGCGAGATATCATTTTGACGAGTTTTATCTTTATCTTCCAGGTCATTAATAAAAAAAAAAAAAAGAAAAAAGAAGAAAAAAAACGATCTGCCGATGGTTACGACTCACGTTTGGACTGGAGTTTCTGTAGGGGTCCCTACTGTAGGCGGCAGTCGCGCCAGTGACACCCGAGGCCGGCGACGGGACCGAGGGTGGATGCTGCCTACTGGCAACCTGCTGCTGAACGATCGAGGAGGGACCCGAGGAAGCTGAAACTGGCGATGCCGAGTTTGAGGATACCACCTGGGCAACCGAGACCGCCTGAGCCGTTGGCGGGTGTGGGTGTGGCGGAGGTGGTGGCATGTACGGATGAACGAAGCGCAGGCCCGACGGCACCGGCACCACCGGCGGTACCGTGATGTTCATTATCGTAATCAGGCCGCTCGGATCGCTATTTCCTTGCTGCAAAAAGTAATTTTTATCATTCTACCTATCCATTTGATCTCGTGGTTAGTCAAATGATTGGTAGTAACTAACCGTGTGTTGATCCCGCGACGAGGAGACAGAGGAAGGGGGTGGGGGGTGTAGTCCCGCTGGTGGCTGGCCAGGGCCGCCAGCCGGGCCACTGTTCATCGCCAAGGTGCCCAGCGATGATGAGGTGGCTGCGCCGGCGGCGACCTGCTGTTGCTGCTGGAAATGATGTTGTTGCTGTTGCAGGTGCGGGTAGTGGTAATAATGGTGCGGCGGCGGTGGCGGCTGCTGTTGCTGCTGCTGCTGCTGCTGCTGATGATGGGGGCCCTGAGCAACGACACCACTCCCGGTAGGCGGCTGAGACTGATGCTGTGGCTGATGAGACAGCAGCTGATGTTGTTGTTGTTGTTGTTGTTGTTGTTGTTGTTGCTGCTGTTGATGGTGATGATGGGGTTGTTGTTGCTGAGGCGGCGGTGGCGGCGGCGGCTGATGCGGGTAGGGCTGTATATTAAGGTGGTGCTGGTGCTGCTGCTGTTGTTGCTGCTGCTGATGGTGGTGGTGGTGGTGGTGGAGGTGGTGGTGCTGCTGCTGCTGAGGGTAGCGAGCCGCCCCACCGCCGCCGAGGGCGAGGCTGCCGGCGCCACCGCCGCCGGCCCCCGCCGCAGCAGCGCCGCCCCCGACGGCCCCGACACCGCTACCCTCGACCGTCCGCGGAGACACCGCTCGATGTGAGTTGGGACCGTAGCTCTGCTGGGGCCTAAAAACAAACTATCGATATTATCATCGACTCATGTCACCTTTGGGCATGAAATCCCGTTTAATCATCGCACACCAAGGCTCTTTTTCTCCCTTTCCCTCTCAATAATATTTTTCATTTCCCGTGAATCAGGAATGTCGTGCATAATAGCAGTAATGAAAAAGGGGATTTTCAGTTGGGCGGAAGAGAGAAATTTCTCCTCGGATTACGGCAAAAGTTTCGCAACAACTTTCTTACTTTCAAGGCAAAGGGTACACCGACGGAGGAAAGAAAAAGGTGAGAGAAATAAAATTGCAAAAAGTTCGACGTCGATTAATCGCACCGCGCGCGCGCCCCATGAACTTTCAGAGAATCACTTTATTACGAAAGTTCGGCCCTGCCAGGGTTGTTACACCATTGTTCCGAAACCGTATATAAATACGATCCAACTCTGTTCAAGTGACCGGGAACTATACCAAAGACCAATTTGAGAACCAAAAAAAAAAATAGAAATGGCCCCACTTTGGCCAATATGATTAAATTATTACTGAGAATGTAGAGTGTAGAGTGTGTATATTTAAGCTAAGGACCTACGGTCCGTATTAGCCTAGGCTCAAGTCCTTACAAGACTGCTAAAAGCAGTTTTTACAATGTTATTGACACGCAGGTCACAATAGTATAGGATGTATCATAGATAAATTAATTAAAATAATGTTATTCAAAATAAAATTGTGCATGTAAGCATCTAAATTAACACGCGTCACTAGTAACTCTGCGGTATTCGAATTTCTGAGGTTGATTGCATTTGGTGAGGCAGACTTGAAAGTAAATAAATAGTTCAGCAATATATTCAGGTCTTTGTGCTGTAAGGATTCCTTGCAGAAGGCACAGCATAACATATCTTCTTCTGTTAGAATATGACATAATACCATACTTTTTATAAGCTGATGTTTATATATGCTCAAATTTTCGAATATCATCTATGAGGCGAAGGGCAGCATTCAAGCAACGAGTCATCTTAAGCTCCATTTCCGACGATAAGTCATAAAATAGAGACGCACAGTAATCCAGGTGTGGAAATAATATAAGTGTACATACCAAGAGAAGTCTAGTGCTACTCGAGGGACTGTCCTTAAAGCGCCTAATCTGTGCTAATGCAGAATAACATTTGTTTGCAACTATCGTACAATGTGGCCTCCACGTCAATGTGCTGTCAAGCATGACTCCCAGCAGCTTAACTTGTTCAGTGGGTGCAATAATTATTCCATTAAATAATACATCAGGTAATGAGTTATTTAAATGTAGACGACCATTTATACCTCTAGTGCCAAACCAAGTCACTTTCGTTTTTTTATCATTAGCAATAAGGCCATTTACATCTAACCACATTGAGACATCTTCTAGAATTTTATTCGCCTTCTGTATAATATTTCTGGCCTCTTGGACCTCACCTTGTATATAAAAACCAAAGTCATCAGCATAAATATGATATTTACAACCTCTGCAATTTACTGAAATATCATTGAAAAAAATTGAGAAAAGCAATGGCCCAAGTAAACTTCCCTGAGGCACACCCGAGCCACGAAAGAGTGTCTGAGAAAGTTCACCAGTGGGTGCACGAACGGTCTGCGATCTCTCAGTCAAGTAAGATCCGATCCACGATGCTGCAACATCAGAGAAACCAATGGTCAAAAGTTTGGCAACAAGTAAGTCAACAACACGTGCATTTACGTGTCCTACAACAAATCTGCTAGTGTTCACATTTGTGGTGTTATTCGCCATAGTTTATAGTATGGGATTTGCGTTCTATACTAGCACGAAGTGTAGGACACTTAATGTTGTCAAATGCACAATGCTTTGTGTTGTGGAGATTATTATTTTTGAAATTTATACAACATTCAGATGATCTAGATGTGCAATCCTTAGTACTATGTGAGCCAGCACAACAACCACAAACCACCTCATCATTGCAATTTGTAGCGATATGACCCAGCTTTTGACATTTGTAGCACTGCATTAGAGATACATGATCATTGAATTTGCATTGGACCCAACCGAGGCTTACTCTATCTTGAAGAAATAATTTTTTTCGATATTCAGGCGGCAATTCAATCACACACGATCTATGTTTTTTGTTACGTGCTGGGTATAGATATACAATTTTTATTTCTTCTTGTTTACATTCACGAAGATTTTGTGATGTAAGGCTACTGTGAATTTCGTCTTTAGTGTATTCAACGGGTATACCATGTATGATGATGCGTGGGTTTAACTTTAAGTCCCAATTTTACTAAATTAGGGCATTTTATCAAATTTTGTAGCTCCTCACCCTCAACAACTACTGATTTGTTAGATGTCAATGTAACTCGCCCAACTTTCAGGCCCAGATCAGCTGCAGAAATGGATTTTAACGCATTTTTCGTGTCTAAAGCTGTTTTGTATTATTTAGCATGTTTATTGAGAGGTCCTATCCTTACTCGAGTCTCATTTCTTATTGGGATTGATTTACTATTGCCAAATACTACATTACTATGTGCGCCTCGTCCCGCAACATCAGCAAATGTTTTAGCTTTTCCCGTAGCTGGCCATGTCCGATTTTCTGCGACAGTCAGAGGTAATCTGTCAATTATCTGTTGCAATTTAAGTTCGCTATTATGACGTTCCTCTTCAACTGCAAGTTTAGCCAAATATGCAGAAGATATACTGATCAACGCAGAATTAAGAGTGTTTATATCAGTTCGCAGTGCTGACTTGACTGACTTTTCTCTTTCATTATCCAATCGCTGTAACAAAACATCAACATCATGTTTGGTACGTTTGAGCAGCAGACGAACCTTAGAAGCAGACAGCGTGGAGTCATCGTCGTCATCCGTATTGTCTGCACTCGAAGCATTGCTATCCCTCTCCTCCTCTCTTCCGTCTCCCTAATCCTCACTCATATCAACAGCTGTTACTGTACTCACCCGAGAGAGAGAGAGAGCGGTGATAAAGACAGGCAGAAAGCAGTACCCATATGTGAAACTCATCAACACAAGCATATTGTTCTTCAGTGTGCCAATCACATAAATATATCCACCTGCCCGCCAAGAAAAGGACCCGATAAACTTTCAACCCCGTTTTCCGCTTCTGCACCTTCCTGACTGTATACATCTGTACACCAACAAACGAAACGAGAGTATGTAGCGACCGCGCCTTCTTCGCGTTATCAGTCGTCGTATACACGTATCGATCAGCGTCTGCAGCTGTTTCCGAGAGCTTCCTCGCTCCCCAAGACTTTTTTTCTCTGCTTCCAGTCATCACCGTAAGCCAGAAATGTATATTATCGTGCAAGGCTCAGTCGGCGACGAAAACTCCTTTCCGCTAATTTCGAGAGGATCCCTCGTCCTATAAATTGACCTTTGGGCTTTTTCTTGTGTTGCATATGATGATGTTGGGTGAGAGGGGCTTTAGATGTATTAAAAGCCAAGCCAGCCCCGCGGCTACGGAGCAGCCACAGCCTTAATTAACGTCACGACCGAGTTAACTTTGTACAGTTTGCTATTATTTTTTTTTTTTATATCAAGATACCAGGGAAGGAAGCTTCGTGCTTTATAATATCTTGTTCATCAATATTCCAGCAGCCAACACATACTACCAATTAATTAGTCACCGTGTGCGATTTTCCCCTTTGAAATCTATAGCCAAGCGCAATTTTACAAGGGGGGAGAGGGGGAGGAGAAGAAAAAAAGAAAAGAAATCTGATTAAATCAACAAAGTTCCGGCTCTCCTCCTCCCGCTTTTTCTCATTAGCCGGTGAAATAAATCGTGTACCACTCTCAAGAGAGAGAGAGAGGAGTACTGTGTCCTCGGGTAACAATGATGATAATGTTGTCGCGGGCGAAAAGGTTGCAGCAGCGACTCTATTGTACCACAACTAGGTATATATACTACATGCGTGCATCTGCCGGGTCATATTTTTTAAAGTTGAACCATCACCTATGTATGTATAGAAGTAAGCGTGAACTCGTAAAAGGGGGGGGGTGGGAAATCATGAATGCGCTGGAAATATTTCAAGCACGTTTTAACTACGTATATACATAACATACACACACCACCACTGTACCATCATCGCATCATTATTCGTCTCTGTGTACATGTATTTTTTACAATAAAACAAAAAGAAATTATTTTTTCGCGTGTCAATATTTTCCCTCCTTCGACGCAGCAATCGAAATCAAATCGAAGCAAAAAAAAAAAAAACCAACCCCCACCTACGGTCGCGTCTATAGGTAATTTGGACATTTTCCGAAAACAACAAAAGCGTACGTGGGGTAAGTGTATACTTGAATCACGGCCGAGGTAGGTGTAATGCGCTCTTGTATTACGTCGCACGTCTACTACATGTACCTACAACGTTATATTATACATGCGCGAGCTACTGCTACACATATTATGTTCGGATCGATAGCCGCGTCGTCGTCGAGTGAACTGACCCCGAGGACCCTGCCCGTTATATCGGTTCGGAGAGTTATTACTTATCAATGACTTTCAATCGGACTGGCTTACTCTCATACACGTAGACCTACTGCAAGTCAAACCCCATCACCCTATACCTTTTTTTTTACTTTTCTTCCGTCTATCTGAAAAATAAAATTTTCCCTCATGTATACGCACACTTATGTTACACCTGTACAGGACCCGCTGTCGAGTAACAGGATAATTCGCTTGAATCGATCAATTTGCATTTATAGAAACGCGCGCGTACTCGTATAATTATTGCACATCAACAATTATGATTATTCCGATCCGTCCAAGTGAAAGCTTCGTACCATTTGTGACATATACATATTTCGTACAAACGAAAAGAAATTTTTTTTCTCTTTTCACAAAAGTTACACGTTGTAGTACAAACACACGTAACTACACGTCGCAAACAAAAATTAAGATAAATGATTCATCAAACAAACACACGAACATAACATAAATAGAAGGTGGTGTAGTAACCACATAAACGATCGATAAACGATATATTGTTAAACAAACATGATAAAGGCGTATACATAATATTATGTCGTGGCACAAGCTTTCCTGGGTAAATACCCATCCAAGCACAAGTCCCTGGCATTCCGTTCGATGTAATGATTTGCGCGTCCCTTTAATTTTCCCGTTATCAGTGTACAGGTACATATAGTGCAATGCACGCGTTGGAATAGCTCTGAAAGGGTATACACACACACACACACACACACACACATGAGGAAAGGGAAAGGGTCCGGAGTCGTGCACAAGCAAGGCGCACACACCCCATGATACATATGGAAAGACAACACGTGGTGGAGGGTCTCCCACGCTGCATTGCACCAGATAATAGCCGCACGGACGCGTGCGCGCTGCCGTTGGGTATGTCAGTTGTTCGGGTAGACGTGTGCACCCAACGACAGCCCGGCATCGAATAGCTTGTACCGAGGGGCTCCCAACGTAAACAGACTCCCCCCGGCTTTCGTCGCGAGAAGGAGACGGAGAGATGGATGGAAAAAAAAAAAAAAAGGCACACTTTAAACGTCGCCGCCTCGAATCACGGGATTGGTCGAGGGAGAGAGCGCCAGCAGCGATGGCCGCCGCGCTTGCGCTTTTAAACGATTTCGCGGCCCCTGGCACCCACCACCACGTGGTGTGCTGATGATGATATCTGTCTGTCTGTCTGTTTGGCTGCATATAGTAGCGTATACGCCTACATACATGTGTTGCATGGGTGTGCGTGCGCCGAGGCGGAACTTTGCATTGCCGGCGGCCCCGCGAAAGAACGCCTTTGCAAGAGAGCGAGAGAATGAAAAAAAAAAAAAAAAAATTGGCCGAGTGCGGCGTTGCCGGGTGTTCCTTCCCATCTATATTGTGTTAAATCGCGTGTGCATGGGAAAAGGCTCTCGCTCTATCCGGAGTCAGATGAGGCTGCCAAAGTTTCGCGAGCTTATACTCCCCACTCTCTTTTCTGGTTTCATTGACGCGACATACACATATACCTACATGTGTATCATCCTCTTTATCTCTCCGATGATGCGCAAGATTTCGTCCCTGTTTTTTATTATCTGTTCCATGCGTTTACAAAATAATATGTGATTGTTGCGCACCGGCTTCTTGAAAACTTCATACCTACTTATTAGAATTGACGCGCGTTGTCGAGGACTTATTCTTTTGGTGTTACCTACGCGCCATATGTTACACATTCTAGGAAAGAGACGACGTTGTTTGTTATTTTCTCATAAGAATTCGTCAAGGCAGACCCGTCAGCTTCGTTCGAGTACAGGTCATTTTTCGTGCATGTTGTGTATCGATTTTTCTTGATTTTCTATCGCGCGGAGGTAAAAACATCAGCGAGTCTTTGGAAAAAGAATGCAAACGGGTATAGTCCCGCAAGAACCAGACATACAGAAAACAAAGTGAGAATAATAGGGGAGGACTTTGACACGGCTACATAGCTACGAGAGTGACAGTAATTTGATTTTCGCCATGTGAGCTGAACCCATGCATATATATAATGTGCACAGAGTTGTGTGTAAGGTCACTTTTTTTCTTTTATGGGCCTTCGTTATATTTTCAATTGGGTTTATACATTAACTTGTATTGAAAGAGTAATTGCTTAGTGTCTGAATAGCTACCCGATTTATAAATGTTTTGAAAATTTATAGTGAAAAAATCAGCCAGATGACCGACTACTGGGACATCGACCTTACGAGCAAAAGCAAAGAAAAAAAGAGCGTCGACGACTTGAATTTGCACAATTTTTATTTCAGCTACAGAGCAGATAATTCCTTGGCAAAACAAGCCCGTCGCGCTCTCTCTCTCTGTACATCAGAGAGTATATATGCATATATACCCATGGGTATAGGTGCACATGAAAGTACCTCGGTACACAGGCGACCCAGAAAACAATCCTCGTTGGGTAATTGACTTTTCCTTTCCGGGAATCGGAAAAAAAGCGCGTAGTATTTAAGTACACTATTGCTATTTTTGCATCTCTTGTGAAAGTTGTGAAACGCACATAATACTATTACATTATATGTAAAGAAAAGAAACAAGAGAGAGACGGAAAGAATCGTAATGACGATTGTGTGTGTGTGAAGGTCGCGCGAGACTGTACTGTTTCAACGACACCCGACAGCTCTAACATTATAGAAAAAGTTTTTTATATCTCCCCGCTGAATTCCGCCTGAAAAAATTTCGGAGCAACAAAAAAAATATCACCGCTGACGATTGGCTGTATATGCGGGTTAATGGCTCTCGAGAGGGAACGAATAACAGCGCGCCGGGGCAATTCGAACGGAAAAAAATAGAGAAGGACGCGATCTATGCGCGTTTCTAAACTTGATATATGTACATATTGGTGCATATATAGTGTACTTGTCGGACATCGTGCATATAAATATTATACACTATAACAATATTGCGTGCACGCTGTGCACGCGCGTGTGTGTCCTCAGATGACGTAACGGTCAGTGACCTCCTCGCACGTATGAGCAGGAGAAAGAGAGAAAAACATAGAGATAACGAGGCATAGTACAGTGCAGTGCGTACATATAGCGTTCTAATGAGCGTTTGCGCTGTGACACTAGACGAGACAGGAGCGGGGGGGGGGCGATATTTCGATCGCCGCGTTAACGAGTACAACTTTTTTTTTCCTCACGTTGTGCGACAGATCGATACAGTCGTTATCTTTTGTCGATACTATTTCGACTGTCAATCATTGCGTGGCTTCGATTTGTCGCTCTCTTTCTCGACTCGCGCCAATGAAATCGGTAAACTTTCGCAAAATCAACGAGCAAGCGAGTGCGAAAACATAACGCCCTCCTATCTCGGATGGTACACATTTTTCTTCCGGTAACATAATTTGCTAAGTATACGCCGCATGAATTGCGCGCTACAAACATGCACACACGTCTTTTTCCCCCCTCCTACGTGATACTGTACTCTCTCTCCGACCGCTTCGCGTACAATCACATCTTTGATAATAATATTATTACGCGAAGCAACAACAACAACAACAACAACGAGCGTACTTTTAGTGTTTATATTATTATTAACCGCTTATTTATATCTAAATATTATCGTCTCGTTTATTATTTATATAAAATATCGGTATACATAATATATACAGTATCGTTACACCTCGAGCTCCTTATCTTCGTAATGTGTCACATTGTAGGTATATACGCATTTCTCAGTATATAGGTGTACGTGTGCCAGCTGATGCTTTTCTTAGCGAGAGATATATGAATATGTGTGTGTGTCCCGGGGAGAAAAATCAATCGGTCGTTATAGACGCGCCCGTCGGCGATATTTATGCGCTACTAAAAGCAACGATCGCGCGTGTCTGTCGTGTAATGTGCCACAGGAATTTTTACGTTCTTCTTCTATGAGCGGAAATTGCGAAGGGGAAAAAGAAGAAGAAGAAGAAGAAAGCAATGTGACGGGCGGATGAGTGATGTAGCGTTGATATTACACTATAGAGTTTCTTAGTTTCTCGCTGCACGAATTAAGTGAGGGAATACATTGCATGACAATCAAAGAGAAGAAATTTGTCAGGGTGTACAAGAGCGATGCTGTTTTCGTTCAACCGCATTCAATTTTCGCTTGTACATAGTACAAATACAGCCAATGAAAGCATTATACCTATACACAAATTAATACCTATGTCGAGACCTATGTGTATTAACATGTCGCCAACGACCTGCAGGCGGCGCATCATTCAACATCGTCTTTCATCACCGCGTCCTACTACATGTGCGAAACAAGAAGGAAGAAAAAAAATAAATAAAAAACTTTGCGATAAGACACACTCGCGTCTACTGCAGGTATATACAACACACACGTAGCTCTGTCCTCTCTTTAATAAACAAATAAATTGTTGGGTGACGTGCGAGTAAAAAAAAATGTATTCATCGGAGAGATCGATAACCAAAGTCAAACACAGACCAGTCGTGTGTATATAGAGTCAATTGGAGAGAGGTACTTGACATTTTAAAAATTAAAGGCGACTCTGGCGCACACGTGTGCAGAGACGAAAAAGCACGAGGATGAGGCGTACAGGGGGAGGTGGAAAAAAAAAACAAAAAGCACTTGGCACGAACGAGACGAGAAAAAGTTATCCGTAGTAGTGGTAGTCGAGTATTAAGTAGAGAGAGAGAGACAGACAGAGCTAGCGAAATCGCACGGCATTGTCCTATTTATAGACGACGAGACGGGAGAGAGAGAGCGGGTGGAAGTAAGTATATATATATATACGTATGGGACGAGGAGGAGGAGGGTCTTCCGAGAAAAAAGAGGGACGGAAACATTATCTACTCACAGTCGTGTAGTGTGTGTGTGTGTGTGTGTGTGGGTGGGTGCCGCGTACAAAAGAGAGAGAGAGAGAAAGAGAGGGAGACAAACGGGCTGGCGTTACGTTAGGTTAGTGTGCCTCGAGCGAACACTCGCTCGTGGTCTGCTTGAACGCAAAGCGAAGGAGGTGGAGGGAAAATTCGCAACTCTCTCTCTGCTCACTATTCGAGGCTTTAGGTCTGCGTATACTGGTGAGCAGCAAGTTCAAGGAGGCGGCTGTTATAGCCTCCCTCCCTCCCTCATCCGCCGCGACCCGCTGCTTGCTCTTCTGATGCGTATATACACAGAGCGAACTATAGAGATAATAATTCTTGGACGCCTTTTATTACCACCCTCTCTCTCTTTTTTTTTTTTTACTCGCATTTTTTCTCAACACTTTTCTGCTTGCACGGAGTTTCAAAATTTTAGAGTTACTTGCTTTGATACTTCACTGAGATTTCCTCGATGAAACACATCACCCCGTGGGATACAATACAACATGATATGCTCTATTGGCTACGGAGTGATTGAACTCTTTTTTTTTTTTTTTATCTTCAACCGTGAACTTTTTCATATGCACCAGTACATACATGGGTATATGTAGGTTTCAGGTCATTTAACTGCTGATTTATGGACTCTATTTCCGAGCGCGAGCAGCGATTTCTGATTAAAAATAGTCGTGTGTTGTAAAAATGTAGAGGAATTTTTGGAAAACAGTGCCCTCCTCCCGGGAGGGTGCCACGTGAAAAACGATTATTTATACAAGAGGTCATTAAAAAAGGGTATTTTTTTTCATTACAGTTATTAAATCCTCGTGGATGAATGTACGCGCGAAAGTAAGAGGGGGGGAGTGGGGAGTATTTAATTCCCTTTATATATATAAAAAATTCTCGTCGAATTTGTTCGGAGCCCCTAGAGATTTCACCAGGACAAGGCTAAATCGATCGCTTTTTTTTTTAGTTCATATTTCTTTACTGTAACAAGATATTGCATTAGAAGCCTGTAGACGCAGTTTAATCGTGTTTTAAAATAATTTTTTTATCATTGTAATAGAGTTACAAGGGATCCAGCAAAGTACCAATATATTTAAAGAAAATACTCACAAGTATAGTTTTTATCGTATTATAATAGAAAACTAAGTACATTTTATTTATACTTTCAAATAATACCAATATATTTAAAGAAACATTTTAAGGGAAGCCTTTTTTCGTAAATCCTGCATCAAAAGTGATATTTATTATTTGAAATCAGCAAAGGCGTCTCGTTACTCACTGATTCATCAATCTTTCAACACGATTTACATTGTACACGCGTAGATACGCGAAATCGATAAATGTACACCCGAAGATAAAAGAGACATCGATAACCCTGTTATTTCCTGACTTTTTTTTTACATTGAATAAGATAATAATATATACGAACGCAATCGTTAGATAAAGCTACGAGAAAAATAAGAAGTTTATATTATTGACATCGCTCGTGTATCGTTTATTATTAGATTTAGGTCAACTCGAATAAGCCAATTTTCGAATTTGGCAGACTGTCTTACAAGCATATTGTTTACGTATAAGGATGTACTCCAACTACATGCAACGTATTTAAAAATCGAAAATTTCTTTACCCTCGTTCCGTTAAATATTTTCTTATGAGTAAAAAAACATAAGTTAATCAAAAATGATATTTTGTTAAATTAAAATTTTCTTTTTTTTAATTACGAATTTTTATTTAGTTGTACGAAATATTTTTTTGGATCGACTAAATTTTATTTAAAATAAAACATTTAACAGAATGAGGATAAAGAAATTTTCTTTAATTCAAAGAATTGGGTTGCTCAGTGATGCCTGATGGGGATAACGACGTGCATATAGGAAAGAGAGGAAAATCTACATGAAAATGCTTCTTACATATACATACGGAGTAAGAGATGGGCTCAAGTGTAATTGGAGCTCTAGCGAGGGCTTCCCGGCAACTGAGTGCCTTTGAAAATCGAATTACGAAATTCCTTGCTCCACATCGAGGGGGGAGGAAAAGCCAAACAGTGAGGGAAAAAAAAGGAGACGCTCTCAAGCGTCGTCAGGTGCTTTCCTACCACCATATACTCGAGATACAATTTCGCGTTACGTAAAATTTTACGTAAACCCAAGGGAGGTAGGGGAGGGGGCATTGAAATCGATGCTGATGCACGTGATCGCGAGCTTATACGATTCCCCCCCTATAATATCTCACGCACTTTCCTCGAATAAGCCCTACGGATATTCAGTATATTATATACGTACAGTTGCGTTTAATGAACCCTCCCCGCTTACATGGGTGTGATGGGCTTTCTGAATAATACACGGGCATATACTACGACGGCCCGGCGTCTACGTACCCTTTTAATCAAGTTATAAGGTGACGTCTGCGTGAAGTCCGATGTGACAACGACGCTCCGTTGTTTTCGTGAATTATTCGTGACGCGCGCTCTTACCACCGCCCTCAGGTATATGTTAGTGACAATCGCATCATCCAGCATCACTGAAGAATATGGGGCTGCTCGTCCGTGAAAGCTACTTATTTGGAAAAAGTAAAACAATATGCTTTGGACCACCCGCGAAAGTGTGCCGCACACGTCATTTCACCCGCGACACATGCATAAAACATAATACATATCCGACATTGTGTACATAATACTACATACACCAGAGCCGCAGCAAGAGTATTATTCATCATGTGGAGGGATTTGTTCGGGAAATTGAAAAAAGGGAATAAGAAGGTGGCCTCGAACGCCCTAAGCCGCCCGTGTAAACTCGGACAGTAATGGCACAAACACACGAGAGAGAGGGAAAAAAGTTTGTTTCGCCAGGGAAAGGAGCGGAAGTTGGAGGGAGGGGTTGTATTTATAGGGGAACAAGGGGGCATTAGTGCGAAAAAAAGGGAGGAAAAAAAAAACAAAACAGCTCCGAGGGGCTTTAAAATTGGAGACAAACAGCTTTTGCACGCTCAACAGCGACGAGGAGGCTGCGACTGTGTGTGGGAGCTAATACCACTTTACGAGGAGCGATTCGTTTTCCAGCGCCGCCGATCGCGTCGTCGCCGCACGACGGTGGGGTTTAACCGATGCGGGGCCTGACCTTTTTGTTATCTGTTGTCTTATGACTTTTCATTATCATTTTTCCTTAAACGCAGTTATACGTAAAACTGACCTATACCAGAGTGAATGACAGTGGTGTGTTTATCTATCGACTGTGTACGCATCTATATTTAGTTAATTGCACGACTGCATCAACTTGTTTTGTGAATCAGTATACCAAATAATCGTGTCCCTCATACGCAACATATTGGCACGCGATAACTCAACGTGCACTCAGGTGATTTAGGGGGGCAAGGAGGCTGATGGTGGCTCTAGGAATTTCCCAAGTCATTGACCTACAGGAGACATCAGACGGTAGCAATATTTATCCACAAACTCTCTTGGGACGATACGTTGTACTTTCACATACGGACGTGTATGGGATACCGTAAATAGTGTAATATATAATGTACATAGGCATACATGAGCAAGCGTGGAAATAAAACAAATACGATCAAAGAAAATAAAAGCGTTTCGTCCGACGCATACGATAACGATAGCGCTAACGAGGAATGCTCGGGGCAAGGGCAGACGTATATATATACATGTATTATGTAGTCGGAATTTCCTTGTGTTCCTTCAACGTTGCGCTCTTCTCTGTGTTTGGTCACATATCGAAAGAGATAAATAAAAAAAATACTTGGAATTGAAATGACCTTTTTCCACAAGGAAGTAAGTGTTATTTGACTTACATAAAGGGCACGAAAAAGCGTACCCAACACATAAAAATACGAAAGGTAATCGACATAAGCCAAACGTTTAGACCTCAAAGTCGATGGTATGGCATCGTACACGACAACGAGACTCCAAGCTAAATACTGTATGATTATAATATATGATGTAGGTCGTGTGCAGTGGATATGCACATTTTTTGACGGTACATTGTACTTTCGTCATTCCTTAGCGCGTAGAAAGTACGTGTACAACAGTTGGGGGTCATAATTATCAAAGGTATGATTTCTTCCGAGTAAGATTGTTAGGACATCGTAATCATCACTTTCCACTTAAAGACCGCTTCAGGTGCTCCCACGTGCTCCAAAAATTTTCCAATTTCAAAAATGATTCATAAGCAAAGCCGATAAGTCTAAACAGACCGACACGTCCTCATCGTGAAACATGAGTGGGATATGGAATAAACAGATGGTCAAGATGACGACGACGACAAGAGAAGCATGAGCGTTGGTATATTACCTATATGGGCGAGAGACATAACGGTAAAAAAAAAAAAACACGCAGACTCACATGTGCGGGTAAGGGTACATCGTGCCGGGACATAACCTCCACTCGTTATCTCCATGCATAGGCTGGAATACAATATGCAAGGGCTGCTTCTTTAATACGTTTAATCGCACTGATGGTAAACTCTGGACGCGAACTGCACTTGCGCTTAATCATTCCAGCATCCCGTACGCAACCGTTCCACCACTAGACACTACTGTTACACATGTTTGCACTATACACCGCAACTGTATGAATTTACCAAACACTACTATCCGTATCGAGACTAGATTTTTAAATCACTTTACAACTTTGTTGTAATTTAAAACAGCTGGTTATTGTATTACGTGTATTCTGGTACTCCTTTTTCACTATATACAATATAAGTAGAATGAAAGCGTGGCGACTCGAGGGAGTATAGTACTAGCAGACAGCTTCGGCCTTCGTGTTCTTCTGCAGCGTTGGCAGATCATTACTATTTTTTCGGAGCAATGCTCCGAACAAAAAAATGAAAAAATGTAAGATAGAAATACACGCACGATCGAGAGTGTATTACATTGTTGTATGTGTTTGAGGTTAGAAACCGATCGTAGAGGCACGCACACGCCGCGCGAACCAGACGATTGAGACGATGACGACCAAAAACGACCGACAACGAATCCCGCGCTTACAGCACTATACACACTTCACTTCTAACCACTATACTCTCTCGGTGGGAAAAGAGAGAGGAGGAGAAAGAGAGAAAAAGAGAACTTCGGAGAGAGAGTGCGCTAACAGAATGCCGGAGCGCATGCGCTGTTGTTCGAGCGAGCTGCCTGTTTAGCCGGCTTATACTTCTTCTGTACATGCTGCGCATATTCCACGTTATTCGAGACTGATATCATTGTGATGTGGACCAGCTGTAGAAGAGTCCGGAAAGGATGCTGCGGGGATTTGTAAGACGGTATTTGTAAAAGACGGGAGGGTGCAATTTGATGCTAAAGCGGAGTGGCACGTGTTGGCGATTTTTTTTTTTTTCATTATGTACATTGTAAATTCTATTTATAAAAAACTCGATTCGTACTATCGCAAAGAACTTTTGGATTATGTAGCGTAAGAAATGGTATATACCTTGTGCACCGCTCATACAAGAATAGATTCATAGAAGTTGAAACGAGAAGCAAGACTTTCAGCTTAATTTAAGTTTGGCACTTGTATGGGGAACTTGATTTAACGACTTTCGAGACCACGTGTACCGTATCCCATTCCATATGGTGATGTCCAATTCCAAGTTCCATCACTCAAATGCTCAAAAACAAATTTCTAAATACATTTTGAATAGTTGAAACCAATTATTTCTAATCTAAGAAAATGTTACTTCCAATAGATAAAAAATGTAAAAAAATAAGCTATCTTTCGTCTATGAAACATCGTCCATTCTACGTCTTAACTACTACCACTGCTTTCAACTGATCTAGTTTGAATTGACAAACCCACTTATTTATACGTTAGCTATCTTTATCAATTGCAGATAAGGTAATACACAAGCCCACTTTAATATGTTTTAGATGTATAGCAGGTGTATTATAGATTCTAATATTGTGATTGTTACTTTGATTGATTCTCAGAAAAAAAAAAAAAAAAAAAAATCATTAACCATCTTTACTCGAAGCACACAAGTTATAAATAAATGTGTAATTAAGATAGATGATTAAGCGCGTACTCTTTAACGGTAAAAATACTTGTTATTTATAAGTGGTATCTCTTTCTCTTGAAGATAGTTGTTGGAAGAAGATATATTTACACTGTTTTGTCAAGTCAAACGTTTCTGCACAATAAACCTTATATCCTGTACCTTCCATGCAATAATCGCTCGGTTCGCACAACCAATTACGTGCAACTGTGTCCATCTGTCTGTTCGATTGGTACACGACCCAACGACCTTGCAAGTAACAAAAAAATCATCATTCGCTGCTGCTACGGCAATACAAGGGTGACGAGACCATCTCTGTCCCACATTTTCTTATTTCGCGGCTTCAATGCGCCTCTTCTTTATTCTGCACTCACCATCAGGAATTTATAAATAGGAAAGCAAAACCTCGGTGCCAGCAACTTTTAAAACAAAGGCACGACCCCTCACCACCTTGCAGGTGTTGTTAACCCTCAGTTGTTTCCGATGTTCATTTATTTTTAAAGTAATCTCGTGCGAACGAAACAACAAACAGGATATCTTTAATTGAGAACAGTTATTTATGTTCCCCTATTTTATATGTTTTACAGTGCAAGTACTCAAGATTCCGATCCAGCCAACTTTTTTGTCTTCTGGTTCATTATTCATCGTCAAAACAATGCAGAGATAACGCACGCGACGTACCAGATAAGACGTGTGCTGTAGAGAGAAAGAGAAACAGATAGCATGGGGTCAAAATCGACACCTATTGTACGAAACATACACATGATATTACAGACCAATACGCGTAAAGTAACAATTACGCTAATGAGCGTGGGATTCATTACATACCTGCACTATATTATACTCGTGCGAAGAAGAGGCGTTGTCAGCTTTGATATAACAAAAAAAAAAACAAAAAAAAATTCATGCGCATTCAACGTTTTGACGTGCACACAAGTGCGTATAGGTGGAAACTGCTGTCAGCTTCAACTACGTACAAGTCATTACGCTGCCCTGTTTTGTTACGCAAGGTACAATACCAGCAGTAGATGAAAAAAAAAAAAAAATCGTATCAGACGAAACGAGAACAAAGAGGAAAAGTGCAATTCATCGTTGTTGTTGTTATTTGTTCTTGGCGTTCTCGGTTCAACTTGATTTTGTTTGTTTCGATCGGAGAGTATACAGTATCTAGGGCCACGCGTCGCTAGGCTGTATAATTAGCACCCATCAAAATCTTCAAATGAAGGAGCAAAAGTATCCGAGGTAAACAATTGAAGAGGAACTACAATAAGCAGTCGTGTTGCGGTACATCTTACTCCTCGCGTCCTTCTACTCTACCTCATAGTATACAGGTGTCAGGTGGACGTATAACCACACCACGTCAAACAAATGGGGCTATTTTTCGTTTCTGAGCACGTCGATCTACCCTCCGCGGAGCGTCAATAAATTCTATTTTCCGTCGCAGGCGGTGCGCTCCTGCATTTGTAAGCAGAAATTTCAATGGAATCTCAGAGGACGAGCTTTGATTTCCGTCTACAAACTGGTATGATACGAGAAAATCAGCAAGAGAAGCTCAACCTGCCGACCTTGGAGATTACAAGTTTTGTTGTTAAAAAAACAAGCATCATCGGTGATGTAACGATACTATTGATCGATAACGCGAGGAGCTGATTAGACATCGACAAGTAAATCCAAATGGCTTGCGGGAAACCACGAATGGAAGGATTTTACACCAAGTGCCAAAAATACGTATCCTCATCAACAACAACCAGTTCAGCGTCCCATAACATATATAGTATAATACACACCACCGCTAGACTTCCGCTTTACGTTTCTACATATGAACCAACAGTGCACCTTGGCACCGGCTCTCATTCCCTGGTTGAGAGTATACCATTAAAAAAAAATCCCCTTCGCCGAGGCCACTTCCTTTCGCTTCCTCCGTACGTACTTACATAAAAGAGTTGATAGTTAAATTAGACGCGTTCGTCATTCGCCGTCCACCTAATACCTGATGTAGAGTATGCGACACGTGGGTGCGAGATCGCGTTTGAATGTACATATACGTAGGCACCGACTTTGTTGATTCGGAGCATGTAAATTAATTGGAAATTCGCCAGAGTGCAGTGCAGGTCGTTCGCAACGATAAATCACTATACCTATACTACCCCTCCCACCCCGGCAAAATATATGCCGTCATTAACTAAAACAAACCGTGCGCTCTCTTTCACTCACTATACTTTAGCGTGTGTGTAGTGAGTATATAATATATAGGCAGAAATGCGTGGACTGGTTTTCATTGAGCTACCAGCCTTGCGCAAACTTCCTTCGTACGTAATTGCCTCTTTTCTTCGGATCAATGTCTCGTTATCGACTCTCGAACTCTCATTGCACGTTTTGACTTCGCGTTTGTCGCTAACATCCAACCGACAGCAAAACGGTAGTGGTTTTTGTCATTTTAATTTTACTAAAAATGATGATTATTGCAGGAGGTTTGGCGACAACAATTGCGATGCTTACGTTTACCACATATGAGTGTGCGTTAATACACACGGTTGTTTATTCACAATTCAACGATTTAATGACTCGTTTTTTTTCTTCTTTTTTTTCTTTTCAAAGACTACACTGTCATCGACTTAAATAGTTGTGAATTTCTTTTGAAATTATCTCCCGGAAACTAACAGCTTTGAAGCTTCAGTGAAAGTTAACGAGTCTGATGTGACAAGCCCCGAAATTTCATGATTTTGGATGACTCGGTGATTTTCAAGTACCTACACTTGAACAATAAAAATGTTTTTCACTTTCTCATGATTAAATACAATTGTTATAAATATGGGAAAGGCGATGGGTTAAGGAAAAAATTACTTGACATTATTCAGCGCTTGTATATATGATATAAAAAGTAATTTTCACGTGGCCGAGTGGGTTTTGACTGCACGAAAAATCTTGCGAAACAACTTCGTCTGATTGTATATTGATAAAATAATTTTTTTTTAAATCCAATAACCTAGTAACCAGGTAATTCAAAACTGCCTATAATATATAGGAACAACTCGAACCTTTGATCGAAGTTATACATTTTTTTATACTTATTACAGAGAGAAAAACCTTGGATGTTTTTTTTTTCGCTCTCGAGCATCGACGACAAAACCAATCTAAATTTTCGACTCTTCCAAACAGAGTACACCCATTTTGGCGCCGCAATCCAGAGAGAAACAAAGAAAGTTGGCCCTCAAAAAAAAAAGGAAAAAAAAAGCCACGAGTCACGTTTTACCGCCGAAAAAAAAAAGCGAGGAAAACCAAAGCCTTTCAGCCGGAAGAGGGAGAAAAAAAAAAAATTGGGGGAAAGGGGGTCGGAGCGGAGAAGCGAATCCCTGCTCGTCGAAATTTAAAGAGCAACTACCCTCGGCTCCCTATACATCTATATACATGCATTAGATCTGGCGGTGGCGTGAATGAAACGAAAAGGCCGCTTTTCTACGTATACATGTACACTGAAAATTTCAAAGTTTTCAAGGACTCCAACCCCCTGCCTCCAAATACACCCTTTCCTCGTAACGACGACAAAGTTTGAAACACTACGTCACACACACAGACACCTATACGTAAATACATAAGCGCAGTAAGCGGCGCGGTGTCTCTTGAATTATCGACCAAGTATATATATATGTACATTATCTCTCGTGCGCGGCAACGCAGCACTGCAGGAGGGGGGGGGGTGGAGGGAAAAGAGGAGCTGACGCACGCNTTTGTCGACGACCTTTTCTTTTTCAGTCACGCGATCATTGATTTTATGCATCGCGCGGGATTTTTCGATCTAATTATATAAAATTAATTAATAATTTTACCTCTCTGATTACACGAAACATATCAGCAATATCTTGAATTATCGACCAAGTATATATATATGTACATTATCTCTCGTGCGCGGCAACGCAGCACTGCAGGAGGGGGGGGGGGTGGAGGGAAAAGAGGAGCTGACGCACGCCTATATATATATATGAATATATGTACAGGCTATCTCTCCGCTGCCTCCTTTTCTATCGTATTACGCTGACCGAGCAGTGACCACTGAAGCGAGGCACCAAATGCACGCATATACACAATATATGAATTACACACATACACTGTTGCTGATGTGTATATTCAACGTCCGTGACCCTGACCGTCGCTCGCTCTCCTTTGATGCATGACGTTGTACGTATGCGTGCGTGTATTTAAGAAAGAGAAAGAGAGAGAGAGAAGGGCGAGGTGAACGCATCGGAGAGCAGCTCGAAAAACCACATGCGCTGATAAACAAAGGGGGGACACCGGAAGTTTGGTGGCCATGGAGTATAATATATAATATATATGGTCGGGGGAACGGGGCAAGGGCGATGAGCAAGCAACCATCGAGGAAGAGTCAGCCGTCGGTCAGTCTGTGACCTTACTTTACCTATATATAATTTAAGCGCTGTCGTCGGCGCCGACCAAAAATCGTTTGACAAAAACACCTGCCGTCGCGTGTGGTATATACAAGTAAAAGTTCAGGAGTATATAGGTAGGTATACCTGGATACAAGGGTCGTTTGACCGGGGTAATGATTTTTTTTTTTTTTTTTTTTTTTTTTTTTTTTTTTTTTTATTTATGGACTGCGCCATTTTTGCAGGTGAGTATAAGCACGGCAACCCTTATTCGCGCGATGTACAACCTTCGTCTGCATTGTACATATACGTCTCAAACCGAACTTTTAACTTTTTTGTTACACGCACATTTTCCCCCCTTTCTTTCTTTCTTTCTTTAGGTCGAAGGAGTTATTGAACTTGCGACGCGTACGCGGAAGCGCTTGGTTTAATTACCATAGGTATATATATATATATATATATATATATACATAACAAAATGATTCACGCACTCTATGAATTTCCCTTCGTCCCTCGGCGCCTTAGAATCACTCAGCTGTATTTATATTAAGTTTGAAGCGGCAAACATGTACGTATGTATATGTATGTGTACGTGGCGACAGCTACACTTGTGTGGAGTATGAGTAATTGACATCTGGCGGAAGTCGATTCATCGGACGGTTTTCAGCAATTTTCGCGCGCACACGTGAGTAAACACATTTTCCACTTTTGTTTGGTCGCACGCGCGTGTGCATGAGTACTCGTCACACCTACATGACATAACGTATGTTTGACATTGCAAGCCGTTTGAAACTATCGGGCCACTACTTTAACAATAATTAATTCACATGTGTGTGTGTATTTTTCGTCTTTTTTCTTACTTATAGGATAAAAATAATGTAAAATTGTGCACGATTACAAGAAAAAAAAAATTGTTTTTTAAATGAATACTTTGAGAAATTAAAGTTGAATAAAAAAGTCGAGTTGCAGGGCATAGACCATTTTAATGAGAATATCGCGAACGAACTGTCCTTGATCCGATCGCGTTAAACGATAATACATCATAAGTATGCAAACCCTTCCCATCTGTACCGATAAATATACAACCATAAGCAAGGATAGAGAGAGAGAGAGAGAGAGAGTCCAGGCGCCGCTATAATAAAATACCTCTCCTGTCCCCCCCTATCCATCGCAGACCCGCACAAAAGGAGCCAGCACCGTCCTTGCCTAACGAAAAGTATATAATTGTCTGCCCAATCGTAGCAGCTGTTGTTGCCGGGAGCACATACACGCGTACACGCTTACGACGAAGCTAAAAGCTCAGGAATTCCTTTGACTCGCTTGTTCAAATGAAAAAAAAAAAAACTTTGCGTCTTACGTCCTTGTCACATGTACAGCTCCTCTTGCACTTTTAAAGGGACATTTGTGCGCAAGGACACGGTGCAACGATATTGTAAAAGATCAATGGAGCACGAGAGCAGAGCAAGCAGAGAGAGAGAGAGAGAGAGAGAGAGTGGGTGCATTGTTCTACAGAGTAACTATGTGGTGTGTGTGTGTGTGTGTGTTTGTGTGTGTGCGCGGGCACGTTGTAGCAAGATAAGCGCCGTTGTATAAATGAGTCGCAATAATATAGTAGAAAGTTTTACAGCGGTTATGACGCCGCATTGTGCCCATAAGGGTCCTGGGAACATCCTGCTTTTCATCTCCTGTGTGCTCTTCATCTCGGTTCGTAAGTATGTACATACATATAATACGGGACGTACTTCGTTGCTTATACCAAAATTACTATACGCGTGAACTTTAACTCGCTTTGACACACACACACACATAATATGGGAAGGCGAAAAAGACGGGACGGAGAAAAATAAAACAAAGGAATCATGCAGGTTCTGAGCTCCGTACAATACCCCGTGATAGTATACAGCCGTCGTTCATGCAGTATGCGGGAACTCGGTCTGTCCTTCTCTCAGGAGATAAAGAACGCCAGAGCCCCGTAGGATCAGAGAGGGAGATAGTTATACCGAAAACCTTTGTGTCACTGAACTGTGTGCTCTCCCCCTCCCCTCGTCCTTTGTCGACGACCTTTTCTTTTTCAGTCACGCGATCATTGATTTTATGCATCGCGCGGGATTTTTCGATCTAATTATATAAAATTAATTAATAATTTTACCTCTCTGATTACACGAAACATATCAGCAATAACAAAGAAAAAAAAATGGATAAGTGGTAAAACTTTTTCAATAATGAAAAACTTGTATGAAATTGTGTGCCATGTGGGCAAAGATATGATTGGTATAAATAACTGTCGCGACTAAAAAAGTAAGGATAAACCCATTACAACAACAACTTCGATGTGTGCAACTGAAGTTCTTTGGTAATAAAGGGGAAGGGGAAAGATTACCGAGTTACGTAAATCGATGACTACAACGTCATATTATACATATATACCATCCATACAACCATATGCGAAGTTTGATAAATTAATTGAATAACGCACAGCGCGTGCGCTGATGTAGATGCGCTTCGGGATAATGAAAACTTGTCCGAGAGAGCGCTTGTTACGTGAATCGATGACTAACTAACACGTGCATCGACAACAAAGTTTCATACCACTAGTATTATGTATCTGAGCTTCGAGAAATAACATCGCGCTTCGCGGAAGGAGATACAGTACGCCATCGTCGTTATGATCATGTATACGATACGCGGTATCGAAGTACAAAGAGTGCCTCGTTGGGAGGAGGGGGGGGGGAGGAAAACAAAAAGGAAAATCTCGGTACAGCGAGTGCCTATATCGCTCCTTCCTCATAACGTGTACGTATACACCCCAAGTGTGCATGTATACAAGGAATAAGTATATATTTTGTACGTATACATTGTACAAATAAGAGTTGCTTTCTTCTCCTTTTTTTTGCCCACTCGGGCCATTGCGTTGAAGAAAGGAGAAGGAGGTGGAGGAAGGATGAAAGCCGCAAGAACGAGCTGTACATGTAATATTGGCGAGCGAAAGAAGCGCAAGCGCCACGTATGATATTAGATATAGCGTACACCAGAGCAGAGATCATAAGTAGTTATATGCGGGTATATGCATGATATAGGTGGTGGAGGAAGTAAAACGTCGCGGTCGCGACGATGATGCGGTGGGCCACTTAAAAGTGACGGCGAAGTATAGGTGCAGCACTTACACACACGTGATGTAGTTACAGTGTATGTGATGTAGCATGTGACACGTGTATATATCTGTATTTATAAGCCGTGCATTTACGAGATTGTGGGCGTGAGAGCCGCCGACGCTTGGCCTCGTTCTGCACTCGAGCTCGTATATATACATGTATAGACGCAGAGACCGCAGTGTGTGTAGGATATAAATGTTGGCGATGCAGAATGAGCCGTATGTGTAAGAGAGAAAAAAAAGCTGCAGAACCAGTCATTCTACTCCACTATATATTACAGCGACTGTCTTCGTTTCTCTCTTGCTCGAACGTGTGCATGTGTTGGTGCATGTATACATATACACGCCAAACCCCCTCCCCTCCTTCTTTGTTTCTTTCTCTTTCGGTATAAGCTATATTTGCCTGATTCGCTCTTTTTTCCCGGTGCGGCTCATTATTCTTCTGCGCCCGCCTCTACGGCAACAGCAGCAGCGGCGACCGACCGGCATCATCCTGAGTTATGCAATTTCTCAGCAGCACCACCAGACTATTTGTTATTTCCGGAAATTCTACTGACGACCGAGGCTATTGTTTTGTAATTCCTTTTTTTTTTTTTTTTTTTTTCTTTACTTTGCTGCTCGTTTCTTTTTTTAGACACTCGACGAGAGATTTTTTATCTCTCCCTTTCCGTGTGCTGTTGCTACGGTGGTGGTTAATTGCTTTCTTACGTGTATCGTGCCCACATGTGTATACGTAATACATTGTACAAACCGGTAATGGAAATAAACGCGTTTCAAGTATAAAGTTCTTATACTTGGGAATGTGATTCGTTTTAAAATATGTTATGTGTGTACGTAACAATATTGGTATTATTTGAGTTTTGCAGTGTCTCACGGTGAATCAAATGTTAATACATTGAGAAAAATGTGCAAAAAGAGCATAGAAATTTTTTATGTCTCGTTAGAGGAAAAAAAAAAAAAAAAATCGCTTTGCGTCGAGCGATGTATATACCCGTGCATGAATTATTTTTCGTACAATCCGAGGAAAAGCAGGTCTCGCACACAAAAGAATATGAAACTCAACAACACTATACAGTCACGCGAGCATCAGCTACAGCAGCGAGTTTTTACACCTCCGCACCTCCTGCACCTATACTGCACACGCATGGAATTTTGCAACAGCACGGTAAGCAGCACTCGATTTTTTTTTTTTTTTTTTTTTTTTTTTTTTCATAAAGGGCTGCTAAAACGAGGACGACCCTTAAAAAAAAAAAAAAAAAAAAAAAAAAAAGTGAATGAAAAAAGCCCGTTGACACGAAATATCAAACGTTCGCTTTGACTCTTGTAGATGGATGTATATGTAAAGGTACTTCTTTCACAGCAGCAACGTCACTTTTTGTTTCTCACTGGCATGCTAGCCTATACATTGCCAAGTCTGTACACTCGATCGTGCATAATACGATGTGTATCTATACATGTTTGCGAAAGAGCTTTTTTTTCAGCTCTTCACGTGCATTTTTATAGTAGGTATAGAGACGCGCGTGTATGCGCATCCAAACAAGAAAAGCGTGTACCCGAAGCACCGAAATAGGTGTATCATTATATTCGTATACGTGCCATTTTTATATCGAGTTAAATTTTTTGTTGTGGCCTTTTTAATTTAATGGTGTAAATGACTAACTAAAGTTTTTTTTTCCCCAGACGCATTAACTGATTGAAAGTGGAAATCCCAGTGTGCACGGCGAGAGACACGCGTGTGTCCCCCGCGTGATATGAGCGTACATGCGAGGATTACCATCGAATATATTGTACTGTATGTACGTACGGTCTGATGCGATTTTTCTTTTTTTCTTTCTCCCACCAAAAAAAAAAAAAAAAAAAAGGGGTAGAAAAATTCATCCTCCCCCAAATTAACGGTGGCGAGTACGAAGCGTACACGTATAGGGAGACTTGTATAGCATCACAGAGAGACATATATATACCTACACGCGCAATTTCCAGGGGCAATCCGCAGACCAACACACACTCATCGGTGAATGGAACAGAACTGGGTCTGATGATGTTGCGCAATCTTCTGCGCAGTAGCGGCACATCGGAGCGAGAAAGAACGAAAAGAGAGAACCCCCCGCAGCAACACACACACACACACACACACACACACACACACACACGGAGAGGAGGAGGACGACCTCGAAGGATCGACATTTCCCGGGGGTTGGTGGGTATCTCTCGAAAATCCGCACCCGACGGATAATCGCTCGCTCGCTCCGGGCACCTACACACACACATATATATATATCTAGGTTGCAAAATAAATCCACCCTCCTCCGCCAACCTCCCTTTTGGGTGGGCATGCGCGAGCTCGCCCGGGATTTTTTTTTTTACCCTGCCCTTTTTTCCGTCTTCCCCTACCCAACACACACGCACACCAGCCACGTCGTATTTATTTCCGCGAAGGCCCGGAACCCGCACGGGTGTTGCATGGAAAATGCGAGTTGCACGATTTATTGGATTTTTCACGGGTTCCCCCCCCCCCATATTTGCACTACTAATGAAAAATAATATTGATTTAAAAGTGGGGGGGAGACCAAGCGCTTCGATATGAAATTAATATTTTTAGATAGAAGGCACGTGGTGTACTGTGTAATCATATGAAAAACGAAAGATCAAGGAACAGCTGTATAACAAATAATATTTGATGTACGGTTACAGACGCATCAGGATTCGTCGAATTTTTCACCGAGAGCCTGTTTCCCAAGAGTCCCCCGGTCGGTTGATGAACGAGCTCCGAATGCACTTGAATCTTCTGGGGATGCACGCCGAGTGACTCATCGGCCGCTGCTGATGCTGCTGTTGATCAAGAAGAAGAAGAAGAAGAAGAAGAAGAAAAAAAAAAAACCAACCATCACCTTGAAGAAAGTATAGCCGGCAATTACGGCGAATGTAGTGCAAAGCGGATATGTATGTGTGTAACCTGAGATGTACTGTTTGACTGACTGACACGTGTGCGTGGAGGGGAGCCGAGAGGATGGAAAAAAAAAGGAGAGCGAAGATGTGGGCATTGACCGTCTCCTCTCCCTCTTCCCACCGCCCCGCTGATTACAGATTCAGCAGAAGTGGTCGTGTATGTGGTGGTAATGGTAGTAGTAGTAGTAGTATAAGTAGGTAGCAGCAGAAATAGGAGACGCATGCAGAGATGCCTCGGAATCCAAACACGGAGACGTCTCGCGCTTATACGTACATATATAGTATACCTACTCCGTCGCTCCGTGAGCCGGGGTGACATTAAAGCGGAACTGTCATAGCCGCGACGTGTCTTTCTCCCCCTCCCCCTACTTTCTCTCTTGTTATCTTTTTTCTTTCTCTTTACTATACTGCAGCGTGCAATATGTAACATGACAAAAACTCTTGGGAAGAAGGGCGTGCACGTGTAAACGTTGATTCACCGATGATTGTTGGGATAACTTTTTCTTTTTTTTTTTTTTTTGAATACAGATCGAACTATTTTCAACGAAAGATAAAATGTCAATGTCTACCCATTGAGTATTGAAACCAGTTATATGGTGTTTGGAGGAAAGTATATTAGGAAAATACAGCAACAAGTTTGACAATAGATTAAGCTGTACGTTGGGATAACTTTTTTTTTTTTTTTTTTTTTTTTTTTTCGTCCATCACCGCTGCAAACGCAAAATCGATGATCATTTTGTATAACCATAACACGTATTAGTACAAACATCGGAGTTTCGCGAAACCCCCGTACATGCACGCGTGAGAGCGCAAGTGCATTCATCATTTCGTCTAATTGTCACGTGCGTTGGCTCGCTTTGAAATGTAAATTGGATTATACTCTGGCGGCGGCTTTCGTGTGCAACAACCTCGAATGAGAACATCATTTTTACGAAACATGCACATCAGCAAACAAAATTATTTTTAATCAACGACGAGAGATGTGTGACGATTTCACGGGGGGGATGACAATGGCTGGTACTCGCGTCGCGGATAACGTAACGCGGATTAAAGCGCGCGCACGCGTAGATATACTGATCATCCAACCGCACGTACAGGTGGAGCCTAAAATAATGTCGCTGCCCTTTGCTTCTTTTTTTTTTTTTTATTGTTTCTTCTACTGTACATTGTGCATATCGTGTGTGTTTAGGTGGATGGATTATAGGTAATGTAGCATTATATACATATACTGCATACACGCGTGTTCGCTAAAAAGCAGTGAATCAGCCAATGTGCCCTATATACGTGCGGGTATACTCGCGTGAACCAACATCGTAACTCGAGGAAAAAAAAAAAAAAAAAAAGAGCTCAATATCAGCGGGGAAAAAAAGGAAATTACAAGGGCGTTTCGCATTTTCTCTCATCGCCAGCAGGCTCGCTTACGTATACAATAATTTCCTCGCCCGCGTTATTGAACTTCCCCACTCCACTTGTTTTTTTTATTTTTCGTCGTTATCGCGAACGCGCCTCTCGTTACGTGTTTACGAGGACAGGGGATTTTTTCTCTCTTTTTCTCGAGGTACGGGTTAATCATTTCGCCGATAGACATCTAATCTCGAAGTTTTTAATTGCTCGTTTGGAGGGGCCGAACTTAATGGGGGTATTTTTAATTTAAATTAAATACCCACTCCAGGGGGCGGGAAACGTTAATTTCCTAATATAAAAAAAAAGAAGTAAGTTAAGCGACCCTACTCAAGAGAGAGATATATCGTAACGAGCCTGCTCTCGTTTCAGGAATCACCGCGATTTTTCAGTGTACCTGTACACTAGTATAACCCAGTATAAGTACACCAATAACCCATATACCCATACAAATTTAAACTAATACATGCGACCTGATCATCACTTTACTTAGTTTGTTTTTATTTTTGTTCTTCACTTTTAGTTTTTATTTAATTCGTACCTTTATTTTTTGATTTCATTTTTATTTCTCAAATTTTTCAAATGCCAATCTATTTTTGTAAATGTCAATTTATTTTTATAATTAATTTGCATATTTTTGTATTTTGTATTTTATATATTATACTCTGTAATACTAAAATTTGAGAACAAACGTGGTTATACCACATGGTCTAATAAATGTACTTACTTACTTACCAGAGCGCGCGCGTAACGGGGTTTAATCACCCTTTATTACGGGAAATGCAAAAATGATCCCGCGATTTGCGCGCACACGCGCGCTATGTAGTAGTCGATTTTTCGGGTTAAATCTTTTTTTTTCTTCTCCATCGCGAGGATTCTTTGAAACGAAAAGCAAACTCCGTGGAAATCAAAACAGCAACGGCCCGAAACCGTCTAAACCTCGACTGAGAAACAAAAAAAGGAGAAGAAGAAGAAGGGGGGAGAACGAGAAAAAAAAAAAAAAAAAAACTCATCACCCAAGCATTGACCTCGATACTAAAAAAACCGTCCCACATTGTATACGTTACATGTTGCTGCACGTGCTGGCTATACAGGGTAGAGAGGAGAGAGCGCCTTGAAAGCAGGTGCTCGTGCAATAACCCCGAGGCGGTATAGAGTATACCTACGCCCATATCAACCGCACATGAACAAATACACGAGGGTAGCGTTTGCTTGATATTTCCAAGTCTGCTATGAAAAATTTCAACAGTCGGCCGTTTAATCGGAGTACAGCACGAGGTGTCTGTTCAACAAAAATCACGTACATCATACATGTTAAGTACTACGGTATAGTCGAATGTAATCCCAAAAAAACCGCACATATCAGAGTCAACAGAGAGACACACAAAGAGGTAGTGTATGCGTTTGTGGTTGTAGGAGTTATCTGTTTATCAGCAGCGCGAAATCCGAGCGCGTATTTATAGCCGATGCACGCACGAAACGAGGAGCATTATTTTAAAAAAATGTACAAATGACTCCCCGATATACCTACTGCTCTTCGTTTTTTTATTTTGTTCGGCTCATTTTTTTTTTTTTTCCACCAAAGCGATGGTGATAATACCTGTATCCATCATAGCTCGTAACGTATACAACATCCGTCCTGATGTATCGTAACGGCAGACAATATGTCACGAGGAATTATAGTCGTCGCGCATCCCATTCCAGAACCTATTCACGAGCAATTATTAATGAAGTGTGACATTGTCACGCGAAGCTTTGCGCCGTGGTATATATTGTTCCCTATATATTATACGATCGGAGGATAATATATAGGGGGTGAAATTAATGATATTTGGTTGTAAGAGAAAAAGAGCCCATTGGCGAAAAAAAAAAAAAAAAAAAACAACAACGATGTAACTATATACTAGGTATATGCGTACGATGATAATGGTAATAATAACGTGTAGTGTACTTACGTAATGACGTCAGCTGCCCCGTGAAGAAAGTCCGAGCAGCCGGCCTGGGTGCGAAGAATAGTAACCCTCGTGGCGCGGCACGACTAATATATCTATTGCTTCTGGTACCGGACGACGAGGGGAAGCCTTTCAGACATAGACGACGCCCGTACTCGTTTAGCGTACATATGTCTGTATGATAATAATAATATTATTATTATTATTATTATTCACCGCCTCGTCCTCGGTCTCGCGTAAAAATTATCACGCAGGCGCATGTGTATTGTTATAGTCACACGCGTATCTATCGCCGTCGTCGATGCTGTTACTCTTCTTCCTCTTTGGCCCGACGCGCACATGTGTGTCGATGATGATGATGATGATGCCAACACGTGCATATGTGTACTTTTTTTTTTTTTTACTTCAATTTATTGTAATTTTATAATTTTATTGTGTATTTTTTCCTGCGCGCGCGTTATTTTTCTTTTACTCGTTACTAGTTTCACTACATCCACTTTCTTTTCGTTTTATTTTTTTTCATTTTACCGCTCACTATTTTATTCTTTATCATCGGCCGAGGCCAACCGTATTCTTCTTCTTCTTTTGTCACTGCACTTGGCCTCGCACACGGACTTTCTTTTTATCTCTTTTTTTTTTTTTTTTTTACTATTATTATTTACACACAAATCGCGCACTGTACACTTTCGTACACTGTACTTCTTGTTATTATCTTCGACTTGGCTGCTCCGCTGGTTTATTTTTCACACTCCCAATCGGGCGGGGCCGTCCTCTTGATTTCAGCTGTTGGAAAAAAAAATAAAGACAGAGATTGTAGTCACTGGTGTATATAATCAACGGTTCGTCGCCTCGAATGGAAATCCATCGACGCAAAAAACCTTTCGAGGATTTTTTGTGTCGATGAAAACCAAGGCGCGATAAATGAAAATTTTTTGTCTTTTAAAGTAACTCAAAGAGGAATGCGAGTTTTTATTTCTATGTATACAAGAACGGATTGCTGCGTGTTGTTTTTGGCGGGGCTCGAACGTAGATACGGCGATAAAGCCTATCAGCAATGAATCGGAGCTTGATCGTTTGCAATGCTCTGGAGGTAAGGTTCTGTTATTTTTTATTCTCAGAGTTAGCGAACGAAATTATTTTTCACGTCGGTGCCTAGATTACTCTTCCGGAAAAAAAAAAAAAAACTTCAGCACCTGCGGATGTTTACTCAACAAGCCACCTCTACAATATTATTTATACGGAGGGGTATCGCAAGTTTTAGGGGAGCCTCGAGTACATTCTCGACGAGTTTTCAGAAGGCAAGTGCCTACTTACTTTCCCCGCATTTTCTGTACCACGCTATACACCACCGAGTCGTATACCCGGTTTAAAGTACACGAGAAGAGAGTGAGAGAGAAAAAAAAAAGGAAGAGGAAAAAACACCCCAAGACTCTCGAGATGAAATTCGGTCTAAAATATTCAACGCTACGGACGCCGACGGCCGACGACTGCGACGGGAATAGTTTTTTTTACAGGTCAATGAATTTCGTTTCAGATTTGACGCGACGTTTGATTAAAGGCAACGCGGAAGCTCGTACCTATATACATTACACACACCAAAGCGCTTCCTCTCTCGTATATATACGCATTCAACAGCGAAGAGAGCGACTATACACGAAAAACCTCGAGCCACGTCAGTCGAGTTGTTTTTTTTTTTTTTTGTTAGTTCAGCGTTGAGTCGGTCGCGATATCTTTTCGAGATTACCAGCATACACTGCGAGATGTTGTTTATTTAAACAGCGTATCGCGAATTATATAATTTACGAATATCCCTCGCAACGAAACAAATTAACGTGCACCCACAACGACAAAAGAGCACGAGCCGCGTTGTTTTGTCTTTTTTTGTTAATAGAGGTGCTAAAAATACGCGATTTACAGCTGCATTATCTCCCAAGTGAGATTATTTTCGCGAACAAATGACACATGTATTGTGCGTAATGTTATAGTACACGCGGCGCAAATATATATACGTACACATTGATATGAATAGCCGGAGGCGATTAAAATCGTAAAAAAGGTCGTCGCGACAGAAGAAAAACACTCGAAAAGCTCTCCGTGAGAGGAAGAGGAGGAGAAGGAGAAAGAAAAGGAAAATATAAGGAACACACGAGCGAGCGGCGGTATTTCGTTATCGCCTCTTGCACAATGCGAGTTTCTCGTGGAAGGTCAACGCGTGACTCTCGCAAAGGACGCGTTTCACTTTGGCGCGCGTTTATTGCACGCGTGAATTACCTCCCTCCTCCCACTTGATCAAGACTCGGGGAAAAAAAAGAAAAAAATTCATAGTATTGGTTTAGAAATTGCACTTATGAGCGAAGAAATAATTATTATTCGATTCGCGAGATGGAAAAAGCTAATATACAGGTAAGTGAAAAAAAGTCGTCGTTCGTCGTCACAGCACCTCTGCAAGCAAATCGCGAGATTTGCGTTTTCCGCAGCTGGGGACCTCATCATCGCCATCCCGCCGCGGTAGACGACGCTAGCACGAGTCCCGGCTTTGTCATCGCCGAGCTCCCCTTCACACACACACATATATATATATATACTACGTTATATTGTACACTGTTTTCTTTAGCGTATACGTCTCTCTCTCTTGCTCTCTGTATTATTCTTTTTTTTAAATTTTTTTCCTCGTCACTTCTTCGGTGTGTCGCTGTATCGTTTAGCGCCTCCTTTCGCTGGTGTAGGTGCCCAGATCACAGACAAGGTGACGAGCGATGGGATCTGCAAAAAAACAAAAACAGACGAACGAGCGCTTTAGAAATTTTGAACGAGTATTATCATCATCATTATTTATGCGTTATATCGCAGTGTACGTGTAATTGTTTGCGTTTTGTGTCGAATAATGTTGCCCCCCCCCGCAGCAGCAGCAGTTCTGGTGAAATATCCCTCATTGTTCGGAAAAACGGAAACTTGGTGAATTTTGCGTGAAAAAAATTTTGCCCTCTCCAACCGTGCAACAAACACTGCGTACGTTACTACGCATATTCTGGAAGAAATGGTGCTAAAAATAACGGAGCGAAATTCCGCACAAGCGCTTTACGCAAACAGATTTCGTCACGATGAATATCTGCGTTGCGTGGCGCTGTATTTACCTAACGCGATAGCTCTAGAGTTTAACTTGTAAAAAAAAAAAAAAAAAAAAGAAAAAACGTAGGCATGTAAGCAAAAACAATAATTTGGTTAATTACAGCTCTAAACACGTGCACCCTTAAATGACACCATTTTCTTGTACTTAACGAGTCATTCCCTTTGAGGCAATTTCCCATTGAACGCTGAAGAACCCAGAGCATCAATATTCTATCGGGAAAAATCAAAGCACGAAAGAAGAGCGATGATACTTCTCAACGCGCTGGTAGAAAAAAGGGAGACCGATTCCATTCAACTCCGTGTACCGGCACCTTGTCCAATTGAGCCGCAACGTGTCCAACGCCGAGAGGAAAACTCTCTATTTATAATTTTCTGGCGTCTATTTTGGCCGACGCTCGAGGAGCGGCCGATGCGCCCTGCGATATGCCGGCCATCTGGTCTCTCTCTCTCTCGTGTGTGTACACGCGCGATTGGGTGGGTGACATCTGCGCTCGGAGCCCCAAGTTGTTGGCGGGGGATGTATGTGTATAACATGGCATACTCGTCCGACGGAAATAGTACAACAGCGGCTGACGCTTCGAGGAATGATCGAAGAGCCCGATGCTGCGCGCACATTGGCGTGTTTTGACGATAATTTTGCTCCCCCCCATACCCCGCATCAAGTGAATTTATTCGCGACGAGAGGAATTTCAGAGCGTACGAGTGAAGTGTGTCGTGTTTCATTGTTGGGAACTATAAATAGACGCGTTCGAATGATTCACGCACGGGTGTGTACGTATTGTTGATTCCAGGGAGGAAAACAGATCAATCACAAGTGAATTTACAAAAAGTGAAAATAAGGGACGGAAACGTGCGCTAACCGCGATGATTTTATCCGTCGCACTTACTTTCCCTCTCTCGGTATATAAGCGGCGTTTTGAAATGTTGTTAACGAATATCGCCAAGACACGGGACAGCGCAACGAGGCTCGTTATTACGCTGGAGTTGCTCGAACGATACGGTGGGACCTTGTCCCCCTCCGCGAACGACATCGTGACCGTCGTCGTTTCCAAGTTATATTATATGTACATAATATGCGCGTGACGCGGAACCACAGTTTATTGTACACCTCGTTTATATACTGCCTTTATATATTTCGAACTGGAGAAGGTTATTGATACAATTTTCATTTTTTTACATGACATTCGGCGAACTTTGAAGAATTAACGTAGTCCCTTCCCGCTTGTAACTGTATTTGTTGCACATTGTTTAAGGCGAGCCAACACTTTTTTCACGTAAAAAACCGATGTTCTCATTCTTATTGTAGCCCCTAATGAGGAAGGATTATTCGCACGCATATCTTGACGCGCCATGTGTCGGGCTTCGGTTCTCGCGTCTCCTCTTTCTCACGAGAAACCCGCGGATTCTTTATATCTAGTGTACGGTGGAAGCATGGGAGTTCGGGTTGGGATTCACCGAATGGAGAGGCTATCGTGCGACTTGTTCTTTTCTGTTTTCCTTCGTTCATCACGAAACTAAAATTGTTGGCTAATAACGATTTATCGGAAAACGCCAGTGAGTCGATCCGATTGGAGGATGTTGATTTTTTTCTCTCGCGGTTGTGCAAACTACGTTATTTAATGGTTATCATAAAACGCAAGTTTTTCAAACATGCACCTTCCGAAATCCATTTCAAAGGATTTCACGTATTGCGCGTAAATCGTATCTGAGCTCAACGAAATAAATAAATTAATTAACGAGGCAAGTTTTCTCGTTTCGTCGCTAAGCTCCATTTTATTAACGTGTGCATAATGTTACATTACAGAATTGTATATACGTATATATTTAAATGTGTCCCACAGCAAGTTGTACAACAACAACACTAAAGCCGGCTTGTTTCCTCAATAAATTAATATGGGTATAAGAGCGGTTGCTGATAATATTATGTACAGGTCCCAGAAACAGATACCGCCGAGTCACTTGGACCAGTTTGGTTGTTGTTGGGGACTGGGATTGCGCTAGATCGGACGTAAGTTGCATTATAAATTGATTTCAACTATTTTTGTCTGATTGGAAAAAAAGCTTTATTCTCCCCTAAGGTATATATACTATCGAAAATTTTTCAACAGCCCGAAACTTTGAAGAGAAAAGATACGCGTGAATACCACCAACAACTTTTTGATGTATAGATGGCAAAAATACATATATAAAACGTTATAAGCCCGAGAGATACTAAGTATACCCTAAACCAATTAACATATTGATTATCGGTTGTATCGATAAATCGAGGCGCTCTAAAAATAAACCCCTACCCGATTCTCGACCCCCGTACACGTACACCTGCGACCATCAACTATTTCCAAATTTTTTTTTTTTTTGGGCTATGACTTTTTTTACACGTTTCATATATAGTTTTCGATTCTTTAACTATTCTATACGGGTATATATTATTATAGGCACACGTATACGTACGACCCTCGAGTCGATTATACTCATTCTATACTCAAAAATACACGCGTAGATTAAAGGAACAGACTAGCAAAAGAGAGAGGGAGAGAGAGAGAGATAAAAGGCCAATGGGCTTTTTATGCTAATGAGTCGGCCGGCCACGTTGACTGTGTATACGTGTGCGAAAGAGTCGTCCCCGGCGATAACCCACGGAGGCGCGCACTATATCCGTGCCGGCTGACGCAACTCGGCCGCGGGCGATGCTTTCGATGCGGCGTCGTCGCCGCGCGAGGATATAGAGAAAAGATCTCGCGAGAAATCGAGGGGGCCGCACAACAATACAGCGTCACGATCGGCCGAAGGTCCTTCAATGTCGGCTTTCAATGCCTCTCCTACACCGCTGTACTATTTATTATACCTTTACGTGTACACCTACACCGTTGCCGTTGCATGCAAACTATAGTCGGCCGTCAGTGTACATATACCTACTATGTCAAATATCGGCTCCCCAGGCGTTTTTCCGGTAATATAAACGTTAAACGCGATTATTTCACGCGCGAAGCGAAGCGTCGACCTGTGGGTTTTTTTTTTTTTTTTTTTTTTTTTTTTTTTTTTTTTTTTTTTCAAATTAACTCGTCGAGAGGTGACAATAGGAATAAATTGCCTGGCCTAAACGAGAATTTAAAAAAAAGGTGCGATGACACCTCTGCGACACGCGTCATATAACCGTGTGTATTTTTGTAAGATAATGAAACTTTTGTAAACGTATACTCGAGAAGTCAAAAAAAAAAGGACGCCTACGCTGCGGTTTTAGAATATTGCAGAGTTGGAGTAAAAAAAAAAAATGTGATTTTCGCGTAAAAACACACCGATCGTAAATTTATATTGGTAAGTAGCAGCATAATGTTCAGCATTTGCGTATTTATAAGCGTGGGGTATCAAATTCTCGAGTTTATTCCGTATGCACCACCGCATTTAAATGGATGATATTTTTACAGCTACCGAATAATGGAAGTAAATAAATAAAAGAACATGTGAAAAATCCAACTCTAATAACTAAACACAGGGTGAAAAAAAAAAAAAAAAAAAAATGCGTCCTCTCTCTCTTTCCACAGATTCAAATATACGATGATAAAAAAAACCCACTGTACAGCCCCCCCGCCCCACATCCTTTTTCCGTCCGGCACTCCCAGACTCCACCAGCAGATCCCCTACCCCCCCCCCCCACTATATAAGTACGAACAATAAAGCAGCGGCAGCTATGCAACCGATGCACCGACACTCTATCCTCCACCGACAAACAAATTCAAAACATTCGCTTCGGAGGCAGCGAGCGCTCGCGTTAATCTGTCTAATATCGGGTGAGCTCGTGACAACGCAGAGCGCGTCGAATGACCTCCTCTTCCATACGCTAACCCCACATACAAGTATACAATATGACCAACCCGACGAAGGAGCAGCTACATATACTGTACACCATCACTGATGCATATCATACGTACACCGTCTGAAATGTATATATATATATATATATATATATCATCTCGATCTTTAATTAAAACGCGTAGAAGTTGAAAGCGGGAGAAAGAAAGATAGGGAGGCTCATTGTGTGTAGCAATCGCGCGCGATCGGAAAATCGCTATTGTCCCGCAGGAGAGAGAAAAGGTATACTTATATAAGGCCCTCCCGAGGAATTGAGGTTCGGCTGGATGAAAACGAGTGCGTCCATATAGTGTCCTATTGAACGCGCGATACAACGGACTCGCCGTTATAGTACACGGTATAGGTGTATAGGTTGCTCGGTATCGGCGGCGGTGATTAAAATTAATTAAAATTTACGCCGCGGCGCGCAAACTCTGATGCTCAATAAATATTAAAGATAAGCGCGGATATACTACACCGAGCTTCTCCTTCTTTGTGTAAAGTGTTCACGTTGGCACACGTGAAAGAAAGAAAGAGGAAAAAAACACACACACACACAATCGAGATTCAAGAGAACGTATCGATGCACGTACAGAAGGTTTTTTCTCTTATCTCTCGTATCGCTCGTGTATTTTTTGTTCAAGTATTCACGAAAAAAAAAATATTAAATTTTTAAGAAAAGCATAGGTACAACCGAAAAAAAAAATATATATATATATATGTACATGGAGCCTCGCACGTCCCGGGAATAGAAAGAAATAATACACATCGGGCGAGTCGAGTATAGATACATACACCTACACTCTTGCTCTTCTTTACGTGTACCTACTACATCTCTGGTTTTTTTTTTTTTTCCGCTTTGCTCGGCTCACGTGTTCCCGCGCGGGCATATGGACGACATTCGGTACGAGATACTCCGACGCCGAAGAAAGAGCGCAGACACACATGTATATGTACCTATGCGAGAAGAATATTTCGAGAGTCCGTCCAAACATACACGCACGTCAGGAGACCATCATGTTGCTCATGTATATATGGCTTCTGACTTTGGGGGTGTGGTGGAGTGTACAACAACACGAACACGGGATCTAAACAATAATATGCAGGGCGTGTGAAAAAAAAAAGTGCGCCCGCGAGGAAGTCCAAGTGGTAAAAAAATGAAAAAAAAAAAAAAAAAAAAAAAAAAACAATTATAACATTTTCTGAGGATGGGCCGTCCGCCGGGTGAGTCCATACTAGTATACAGCAACAATTGTGGCCAAAATTAATGCCCGAGTATCGAAAGCAGCGAAATTTTCAAAAATTCCTTGCCACGCAAGCAACAGGTTTTAAATACAAATTGTTGAGCTAAAATTAATATCAAAGGCACTTAGTAGCAGAGATATAACTTTATCTATAATACGTATACCTCTATAAGACACGTCAAATAAGCTGCAGCAACAACAACATCGTATCACTTTAATTGAATTAGATTCCAAGTGAGAGTAACAACAAAAACCAATTGTGAGATTGGGAGTGTGGATATAGCATGTAATGGAACGGAGGAGATATTTGTGTGGCGTATTTACAATACCACGCTGAGTAGAGTGTGTTTTATGTGAAGCTCGAGAATGTCGTATGTGTGTTGGTGACGATAAAACACGTGACAAGATGAAAAAAAAGGAAAAAAAGTAACACACACTCAGACGCCAGTCGCATCTTTTTCACGCACGCGAGCGTTTCGCACAACACGCGGATAGCGTGAAATGTTTGATAAAAGCAACGCAAAGTGTGCCAATCTATCGTCGACGCATTTTTCCTATCCTGGACACGGAAATATTTATATAGCGACTGCTTTCACAGGAATTTTTTCAATACACGAAAGATTTTGCAATATAATCGACGCGTATAGTTCTTTGGGAAAGTGCTTATGAGTTGACTGACATTGTCATCTAATGATTTGCGCAGCTTTACTGCAGATGGTATTGTTTTTTCGTCACCCAGATCGGTAGTCATTTTTTTTTTTTAGTTTTCCGGTACCGTTGGTGATAAACGAATAAATGGGGAGGACTGAAAAAAACACGTTGCCATACAAATTACATTTGGTATAATGATGAAAACGAGTACCAATAATATCCGAAGCAATAGCTATTAGGTTCGTTAGGTATCCCGAGAAATCCGATATGATAATAGAACGATCATCTTTCACATTGTGCCATCAGCAAAAAACTCGGGGTAAAGAGACTGGAAAGTGCACGCACGAACTTTTCGTAGTTCCAATATTTCAAGAACGTATAAAAAAAAGAGAGAGACTTTCAACTAATGTTTACACTTGCTCGTACGATTTTAAATTGGTTTTTAGGGAAATTATGATCATTTTTTATACGGTAATTGATAAATGGCTTTTTTGAGTTATTGAACTCTGATTTGATTCGAAAAAAAAAAACTAACGATCGCTTACTATCGCGAATTATCACCACGCCAATGATTTGAAAATCTTCTTAAAGTTTTTTCGAGTCTTCGAAGTACCATTTTAGCGAGGGGCTACCGTGCGCTCTTGTAATCGTTGAAAAAAACTGAAAAATACTGCGGAAGTTGTTTAAATCCATTCACAGACTGGAAAAGTCCCGAACGGACATTGGACTTTCTATCGAGAGTGGGCAGCCCCTCGCAATTTAGATAGACATGGCAAAAGCTGACGACAATTTTTTTACTCCCATGTTTTCGTGATAAAATCAACATTCAACGGCCGAGAAAATTTTACCCAAAGATCTGCCCTTTAAATTTAAATGTAGCGAAAAGTGAGCCTATTTAAAAATATGTTCTGTCAAAGAGAGACTTTATTGTGACTCTAATGAAAAGAGTACTTTTTCACACTCGCAAATAGAGGAGTGAAATATCAAGTATTAATTTAAACTCGAGTATAACTCTATTTTTGCTCCATTTAATTTAGACGGGCCACTAGCTTTGGCGAGCTCATCTTTCTTTCACTCAAACGTCACTCTACCATTAAACTAACCGTCTGTTAATGAAAACTCAAATGAAGGAATATACAGTAACGAAATTTTTCACCATCGATGCATTAACTTATCGAATAAAGAAAAAAAAAAAAAAAAAAGCGAACAAAAAAGTACATGTACACTCTGTATAGTCGGGCAGCTCGAGCGAGGCTCGAGAGCGCCAACACGAGTCACGAGTCCCTCGCGCGCGCGGCGAAAACGCCGAAATTTGAAAAAATCACTAGACACCCTTCCAGCCGGAATATCCGCGCGAAAAGTAGATTTAATTGACGGGCACGGCACCTAATTTGCGAATTTTGTAGTCCCGCCGCGCCAATCCCGCTATTACCCAACCTTCTATTTATATACCGCGGCACTTGAACTTTTCCGAGCTGCCACGTACGTACGTAATCACGTATACACACTACATTTAATTGCGAGGCCCAGCAAAACCCATACACAGTAGAGTTTTTTTTCTTTAAATCTCACATACATTTTATCATCACATATTGGTACGCACGTACACACTTTGAGCTACACGTCACTTTAAATTTACCTACACGTACATATTATATATATATGTATATTTATATATCCCACTCGATGCGACGTACAACTCTGTACTCCACTACACAGTCGATGATGCTGATGCACTAGCAGTACTATCTACTTTTTATTTTTTTTATTTTTCCTCCATCACTTTTGACCGCACCAACGTTAAAACACTTTGGTCCACGGGTTCGATGAGAGTTTATTTTTCACTTTACGAGCGCAACAGCGCAGCACACACAAGCCAGCGACCGCGAGAAAGAAGCACGAAATGGCGGCAGCCGTAGGCTCTCCGTGTGAGCGCGCGTGTGTGTGTGTGTGCAAGTGTATGAGTGCCGTATTCGCTCGAGAGCTGAGGCCACTATATGCACGAGACGACGACCAAGTCGACGAGAACGGCTGGTTCTGGCTCGGCTTGTTGGCTTGCCAGAGAATAACACACAAACTCACGTACGTACGTACACACACACGCGCGCGCGCGCGCGATCTGGCTCCTCTTCTTGATGCCTTCGATGTTAATGCTCTTTGCTGAACTCCGGAATTAGCGGCTTCTCCACTTCAATCTGGAGCGATAACTGCGGCGGGTGTATGGTTACAATCACCGATTCTCCTGGGCCAACAGACGGTGCAGGTGCGCACTAGGCTGTTTTTACTTATTTGGACGACGCGTGCATATAAATACACGTATACGCATTAACCATACGGTACGTGGAAGCGACTTTAATGTTTACTACAACCGTATACGAGCGCAGCTTCTGCGCCGCGATGATAAATCACGCGCGTCACGGTCTCCCCGATGATGCGAGGAATTTTTTCTCTCTCTCTCTCTCTCCTTGTCTGCTATCGATCCACGCCAGCGAGCGGTTCAAGCACTGGTACACTTTTTTTTTTTCTTTCTTCGTTATCTTCACTTTTCAATTATCACGATCGCGCACAGTTTTTGGCACAACGTTGGCAAGCGCTTTATTTATTTTTTTGTTATCACTCCGGGATCGTCGAAGCAGCGTCGTATACCTTTAAGATTTCACGCGCACTCGATCACCTCACATTCGGCGTCCTTTTTTCGCACTTATCGCGCAAACATATGCTGGCTGTGTCTGTTCTCGCACCATCAACACACCTCAAATTGGTCCAACATCAATATGGCACTGGATCACTGTGATGCATGGGGTTGGAACGGAATCACCGAAATTTCACTTTGTCGGCACTGTCTCGCACTGCATCACTTTCGGAGCACGGCAACCGGCAGCAGCCGCGCACAGTAGTCACCGCGCGCTAAACCGGCTTATTTTGAAAAAATCAGCAGAGCCACTTCCCGTGGGAATTTTCGCGCGAAAAGTAGATTTAATTGCCGAGGGTGCACTGAAATTTCACGATTCGCGCGTCACTAGCCGGAAAATCCATTTCCTCGGCTTTTTCCACCATCACGGGTCACACCTCCAACAGGACTTTTGTAGATCCGCATGGCCCCGTCTTTTGCGTTGATCAAGTCCTTCCTCGGATGGTCAGGGTGGCCTGGAAAATCTTAAGCACACGATACACCGAGGAAAATTCACTTTTGTTCACTGGGACTCCTGCGCCATAATGTGTCATGGTACACCACGATGTATCTGATATACGAACATCTATGTTGAGCAAAACTTACCCCCCCCCCCACACACACACACATTTGCTGGCCACCGCAATTCATCCCCAAAAGCCTAAACCCCAGACTAACCCGGAGTGACCTGGAAAATCGTACTAAAAACCCGATGTATAGCATTGAGAAGAAATAAAAAGCAAAATAAATTCAGCAAAGACAAACCTCAACTGTATAGACAGCTCTCGGAGCCACACGTTGATAACGCGCGCCTCGACGATGACGACGACGACGACGACGACGACGACCTCGAAACGAAGGACGCGCTTAGTTGTGTGCTATCCTCCCCCCCTCCGCCGCCACCTCGTCCTCCCCCTTATGCTGTTGCCCGCTGGCTGTGTATATACACAGAACACGTACATACACACATATAAATATATATATATATTTATATGTATATATATGTATATACACGTGTGTGTATATCACACACTGTGTGGCATAGCAGCAGAGCAGAGTTCGAGAGTTCCCCAAAAGCTTTCTCTCTGTCTATCTCTTTATATAATGTACGAGCGAACAAAGACAAACGACACATGCACACAGCCCAAGTATTTTGGAGCTCGAGAGAGATAGAGAGTGAGCGCCGAGAACCACCCCAAAGACGCCGGTGCGAATGAAAAAAGAAGAGAAAAGAGGAGGAAAGGAAAAAGAAAAAAAAAAAAAAACAAAAGCATCAAAATTACCTATTTTTTTTGTTCAGCTGCACTGCAGACGAGGGGAGCAGTTGGGGTATAGGCACACGAAACAACAACACAACACCACGTCGCACTTACACGCATGTAACACAAAACGAAAGAATTAAAGTGTATATATAGAAGAAGGTCCGGGGGCCCCCGTGTGCCCCATGCGATATGTGGTGGAGGAGAGCCGTGGGTATACACACAGACAGACGCGACGGAGAGCAGCGCTGGCGGCGCCTCGCACGAGTCACTCGCCAGCGATTCTTCTCTCTTTCTCTCGCGCTCTACTCCCCCCGCGCTGCTGCCCCGATCGCCCCCCTTACCGCCCAACCACCACCCCCCCGCAACATGTACAGAGGAGGCGCTTGTATAGGTAACCCGGGCGCACACGCGCGCAACCCTACACACACTCTCTTGTATATACAGCATACATATATATATATATATATATATATTATGTACATACCTCTTGTACACACACACAGCAGTAGCAGGCGCGCGCATATACATATGTATCTTCGTATAGGTATGTACGCGTGTGTACGTGTGTGAAGTAGCGGCGGCGACGGCGGCGACTGAACCATAGCGAGCGGCGGAGCACCGTTCGTTACAAAACGCGAACACACGCCGAGGAGAAGTTCTCTTCTCCGCATCGGAGAACGAAAGAGAAGAAGAAGAAGAAGAGAGAGAGAGCGTCCGGAGAAACGAGTTTCTCCTTATTCCTTTTTTTTTTTTTTTTTTTTTCTTTGCTCCTTCTCCTCCTACTACGGTCCTCGGTTCAAAAGAGGCGATATATACAACATGTACACAGTGGAGCTTCGGATGATGCTGGGAGACCGCGCGGGAGATCGCACTCGGGGCTCCTCCTCGACTCCGTTTTTGTTAAGTATACAGTCTCCGGAGCCTACACTCTGCGTCCATAGTATTTTTACAGTAATTTTCGAGTGAAATTTTTTTTCAGGCGCTTCTCTCCCTTGTTTTTTTTTTTTTTTTATTACTCGGTGACCCCTATATTTTTTTTTTATAAAAAAAAAAAAAAAAAAAAAAAAAAAAAAAAAAAAGCGAACAAAAAAGTACATGTACACTCTGTATAGTCGGGCAGCTCGAGCGAGGCTCGAGAGCGCCAACACGAGTCACGAGTCCCTCGCGCGCGCGGCGAAAACGCCGAAATTTGAAAAAATCACTAGACACCCTTCCAGCCGGNAAAAAAAAAAAAAAAAAAAATTCGAACCAAACGATCGATGGTTGTGAGAGGGGGGGGGACTCGAGATGAGTTGTTGATGTATGTGCCCGGGGGAGGAGGCTGCGCATACCAGTATACATGTTGCGAGTGCGGGAAATATCGCGGCCGGTAATGCTCGTCGATTTTTCATCGTTTATGCTATCGGGTTTCCTCTCCCGCCTCGGAGAGCGTGGTGAAGAAAAAAAAAAAAAATATATTTGTACGTACGTACATGTTTCGGGGGTAAATCAGAAATCGAATGGTTTACGGGGCGAGGAAAATGGGCGTGCGAATTAAAGCTGAATATCACTTAAAGCTGCGCAGGGGAAGCTATACGATTTTTTATACGCAAATGATAAGAAGAATCGGTGAAAAAACCGGGGGAGCTGCTGAAACATTTGTCCCGACTCATTCACATGAAAAATACTCTGTGCTGTTACAAAAAAAGAGGGCCTCTATATATATTATATTCGCCATCGAAGCTGCAATACGGGAAATTGACAAACGACACGCCAACACCTACGGGTTCATTTTATTTCTCTCGAATAAAGAGTGAGACAGAGAGAGAGAGAGGATGCAATTTTCTTAGTCCCCCGGTATTTACCTGACTCCCATATAGACGTTTCCTGCGGGCTGAGCAGGCGCGAGAGGGGCAATCGATCGCCAGCACGAGCCTATACTTACCCCCTTGTTATACACATGGGTGCGAGCCCGGAGAAAATTTCTTTGGCAAAAATTCGGGCATGTATTTTTTTTTGGTATGTGCCCGCACCGAGAGCTTTATTTTTTGTTGCCATGGAAAACTTCGTTCCCTCCCTCTCCGGCCTGTACGTACACGAAAAGTCAGAAGGTCACGGGTATTCGATACCTGAAGTGAGTTTATCCGAATTTATTACAATAAAAAAAAATTAATTTTTAATGTTCGTCCAGGAGTGACTGGGATAGTTAATCTATAATTTACACGTCTGTTGACGTGTCACCTCAAACGTGATAATCCTCGTGAGCTTTTATCGGAAAGTAAAACGAACGATGGGTATATTATAACTGCAGGTATGCGCAACTGGGATGAAATGAAAGGAGGGAAAGGTAATGGAGGCGCATGTAAAAAATGTATGGTTTCCTGCAAAGGGGATACTCATGAGGGGTATTTGTGTGTACGGATGCCGACAGTCTCTCGTAAAAAAAAAAAAAAAATCTAAACTTTTTCGAGATGGGGATATTTTTTTTGGATCACTACTGCCACTGTTGCCGTTCAAATGGGCTGGTACCGTCTGGCCACGTTTCGGTGGCCCCTTTGCGTTTAATTGCTCGATCGTAAACTAGCAGGCTGTATACCAACGGAGCGTTAGATTTCCGCTTTGTCGTTCAGGCTATCCAGACGAAATTGTCGATTTGTAGCTACGAGGAATTGCAACTTCAATTCGGAAAAAGATTGTTTTTTTTTCGAGGCACACCTTTTTTCTTTGTTTTGCTGCTAGGAAAATGGAGAAAATTGAGTATAACGTGTAATGCACATTTTTTGGGGGATTCCGCAGTTGGAAATGGATGATTATTTTTACATGGAAGAAGTTGCAAAGTGCACCCAACACACGACTAGTATACTCGTAAAATATTAATCAAGTTAAACAAAAAAGTTTTCAACTCGTTTCAAAATACGTGCAAATTTGCGAGCGTGGATTATAGTTTTTAAAGCCATCGACGTAACTCACGCTCAAGCAAGTAAATAACAAAGTAGGTCACGGCGAGAGACACGTCGAACTCTATTGTTTAACACGATTAAAATATTTTTGCCAACCACGCGTTAATCGATCATACAAGGTATTTTTAATCACGAGCCCATAGCTCTGTAGTTGTCGATGTATAGATGTATTCAGGACAACGAAAGCAAAGAAAGGGAAAATGTATTTGACATTCCGGGCGACGTACCTATATAAATATATAAAAAGTCCAAAGGGGCAGAAGCAACAGCGGAGTCTTTTCTTCCCTTTTACACGCTTCCGTGAGTATATATACCTTGTACTGTACATATATGTATATACACACGGTGTACGAAGTATAATAGGAGGTAAAGGGCAAAGAGAGAGAGAGAGAGATAGAGGTAAGGTAGATTGACGTTTCTCTGTGTATACAGGGAAGGGCTGAAGAAAAGGGCACACACACACGCGCGCGCGTATAGAAAAGGGCTGGAGGAATGGTAGTGGGTGTATAGGTACAAAGGTAAAGGGGAGCGGAAATTTCGATCGCAAAGAAATTTGCGCACACACGACGACCCGTGTCTCCCGGTGATATAGCTTCCCCAGGCTCGGTCAATGGAAAGGGAAAGTGCGCCAGTGTAACGCACACTATACACAGCCCTGCTCTGCTTGGGCACACACACACACACACACACACACACACATACATACATGTGTATATGTGCAAAGTGATTTCCAGCCCTTCCGTATTTATATACATGTATAACATACACCGTACCCCTTTTTAGCGCCCAGCCACTCGCTCGATAATACAGAGCGCGCGCGCGCGAGAGAGAGAGAGAGAGAGGGAGCCCTTTTGCCGAGTTTTCCGTGAAAGAAAAAGAAGAAGATTCATTCTCGTCGTGTCGGAAGGTACATCCCCTCCTCTCTGACTTTCTCGGCGAAAGGTGTCTGTACTTTTTCTTTTTCCGAACCTTTTTTTCTCATCCCCCTCCCCCTACTTTTGAAGGATGACTTTTTTTCCAAGAAAGGAAGGCGTCCGAATGCGGGAGAAACCTGCATCAGCCACAACTGCTGCAGTTCATAAAAATACGAGCGAAGAGGAAATGTATGAAGATTGAGAAAAATCCTGGTAAAAGTAAGCTCGCCCGTGATGCTGTAACTTTGCGATTTTGCAAATTAATCGTTGGTATCCTTTGATTTCGCGCGAATTTTTTACATTCCCCCCCCCCTTTTTTGGGCACATGATGATTCAAGAAGCGCAATGAAGGGATTAAAAAAAAAAAACATCTTGAAATCCATCGAAATCCCAACTCATCTCTGTAACGTCTACTGTAAACCATACCATCCTCTACTCCGCCACCGCGTTCAATAACAGAGCAACACTCTCAAGTTCACATAATGGAGCAACCACGACGACGACGGTGGTGGTTCGTTTAATTTTCGATCGTGCGCCGAGAAACTATAATAACCAGACATCGGTGGTCACGTCATTACGTATTACCGTGCACATTGTAAGTTTGAACATCGCACAGATACGACACGCGTCGGCGTGTAATATATATACACGTATGTGTTATAAATGCATATGGATGTGTAGGGAGCGAGTTCTCGCCTCCCACTTAGGTATATACCGATACCTTAGTCGCGACGACGACCTCACCACCACCACCACCACCACCGACTCGTAACAAAGTCAAGTATTTATTTCTCTCAATAAGGCAAAGAGCATAGACGAAAGAGTTGCAAATAACCATCGTGACAATAATATTAACAGCAAAACGTTATGGATCAATTAAATCCGGGCATTTGTACCTGCATGCACTTTATAAAAAAAAAAAAAAAAAAAAAAAGAATATATGCATATAAGTGTGCGTAAGTACTGTGGAGAGCAAACACGCCGCTCTGGAACTGGAGCGCGCTCGCGGGTAATTTCGCTGGGTGGGTATGTATATATTTTTTCGAAAGAGAAACACAGGAAGCGAGAGCCGCGCCAACGCAGCACGAGAGGGACAGAGAAGCAACGAGGAAGGGAGAGAGAGAGAGAGCAGCAGCAGGTGACTCTCTTTGTATATTTACCTGTATATATATATACATATGCCAGGAAGCCGAGCCAACCTCCTCCTCTTCATCGTCAGGCAAAGTGAGGAGCCGATGTGTTATAATTTCGGTGCCACCGCCACTCCTGCACGTGGTATAACACACATGTGCACCGACTCGATGGGGGTTGGAATTTAAATTTATGCCATTTTTCAACACCTGCGCGTGTATATTTACATACAAGCGGCGCACGCCTCGCTGGGAGATGTATAGGTATGTAAATATTACGTGGAAATTGGCGTATACTTTATTCGAGGGAATTTCGACATGGTATTATAATATATTATATTATCAACACGCCACTGTGGATGCTAATATAACATCATCGGATGTCGTGCGAAATGAGCTTTTCTCGATTTTTGAATTTATCATTATGATATACACTCAAGGAGCCGACGTTGAAATGGACGATTTTTTCTATCGAGATGAAAGGAACCTGCTTATTCTGCGAAAATAAGTACGTATACATATTCTCATGAGTATATAGATGTATATATACACGCAGCCTCTCTTTATTTCACCCCGGCTCGTTTTTATGCGCATATATACGGATAATGCAGGCGTGAATAATTCGCTCTTCCGCGATTGAAAATGCAAGAGTATCGCCCCCTACTTTTTTCTTTCCTCCTTCCTGTACGTGCGGATAACGGTGTGCGTAAAATGTGAGGCGTGTACCGTTTCGTAGTCACATGAGCATTGGGTAACAGTATTGAAAAACAACGAGGAACAATGTATTTATGGTTGTAATTACGAAGGCGAGTGCAAAGTTGAAAAACAAATGACAAACGTGTTACGTATCGTTAGAGTCGCAGAAAAGTATATACATAATTATATTCAATGTGTATACCCACACCTATACTATAGCCGAGGAAGCTTTTCGCGACTGGACGTGGATATCATATAATGCACGATGCATCTCGGGAAAATTGAAAAGAGAATGACGTTTTGCGATTTGCATTTTCGATCCCTTTCCCTCTGTCTCTTTGGATAAGGGGAAATTGAATTTTCCTTCGGTAACTATGATCTTTTATTCATTTTTTTATTTTTTTATTTTATTTTTTTTTTTATTTCACGATCATTATTTTACCCTCCGTTCACCGGGAGAGGCAACTGGTAGCCGGCAGAGTACTGATTATTATTATAGCATTAATATTCAACCTAGCAACAAAGAAAGAAAGATAGAGAGAGACAAAGAGAGAGCCAACGAACGAGAGAGAAATATTAAATAGAACTAGAAGTACAGTTGCAGGATTTTGAACATTCGTCCTTTGAATATTAAGACCCACCGAGAGAGAATCGCCGCGTCCGCGTGGCTAAATAACTCGTGAATAAGTAAAACTTTTCCGCACCAAGACGTTATATATATATATATATATATTATAAACGTGTCTCTTGGCGCAACGTGTACATATAACTTTTAATTGAATCGCGTTGTATGTATATTGTGGCGCACCAACGAACTCGTCCCTCCTGCAAAGACGAGGAACAACTTTATTGTTGCTGTTGTTGTAACTATTATTTTTCACCTCTTATTGAAAACATGATAACGGCACGACGAGCTATGCAATGTGCATCAAGAAGATATAAAGGACGAAAACAAAGCAATTAAACTCTCTCTGCTGCAACTTACAAGTTCTTTTTCTTTTTTTGGCACAAAGATGAAAGGCGTATCAGTAAGTAAATTAAAAAAAAAAAAAATAATAATATTACTCGCACCGAAAGCCAACGAGGCAACATCTCGCAGAGTGGGAGACAAGAGGAAATTGGGTCTTGTGTGTACGCGGGGCGCGGGGAGAAAGATAGTCGGATAACCGGCTTAACCACCTTCTGCACTCTTCTTTTTTAGGTGAGCGCGCGCGCGTGTGTGTGTGTGCTGCACAGTCGAGGATCGGCCGGGAGCAGCAGAAAACCGGCCGAGAGAGAGAGAGAAACACCCTGTATATATATACACACACACACACACACACCCTACAGGTATACAATGTAAGTATAGACTCGAATATCGACAACAAACACACACACACACACACACACACAATGTGGTACTATGGGTGAAAGTGTGGGTGTGTTCAACAACAACTGCAGGCGCAGCAGGCTTCGGTCAATAACTTTCAGGGAGAACCATATACCTACGAGGGAGGAGAGATAGTAGCAGAGAGATAGTCGTGACTGCACCAACCGGCAGTAGTAGTAGTGGGAATAGGCTTGCCGGGGATAGCGTGGAGGGTGAGCCGTATAGGTAGTAGAGAGAAAGAGAGAAAGGAGCGACGGACAAGGTCCTTCGCGGCGGCGGCAAGGAGGAGACTCTCGAGGGGCCTCCTTTTGTGCATTGTCGAGAAGGAGAGTGTCCGACGAGACGCTCGGGCGTATACAAGCGTACACGGTTTTGTGTATGTGCTTGTGTACGGCCCACGTGGATGATGACCGTGAGGGTGGGGATGGTAAGGAGGCAAGAGAGCATATATAATACAATATTACGATACGTATGGAGAAAGGGAATCTCCTGCTCGGGTTTTGTAAGTAGTTCAAACAGGTACGAAAGATATCGAACTCTACGGGTCGTCTCGCTGATTGTCTTTCCTCTCTCTCTCTCTCTCTCTCTCTCCGATTTTAATGCGATGACCCCAAGGAGAGTAGCTAATTTTAAATTTTATTGCTTAGTACAGTGTATGTACGTACATGAAAAAAAGGCTGTACCATTTCCTGGTCATCTGCAATAAAACCATCTTTTAACGTGGCCGGACGGTTTTATCTGTTTTTTTTTTCTTCTTCTTCTCTCTCTCTATCTCTCAAGGCACCCATATAAAATACACAGAGGCTCTCTTTACGAGTCATAAAAATCATGCGCGTTCATTGGCAGCAGAAACAGCTGCTACCACTACCTATATACCATTTCTCATCAAACTCGCAAAGAAACAGCTACACCACGTACAGTCAGCATCTCCGGGTGCCCGAAGGCTATCTCGTACATCATACCTACGTATAATATGACTCGTAAAAAAAAAAAAAAAAAAAAAGTAGGTACTCTAACGCCTCTGTGTCATCATTTTTGTCGCCAAGTAGCACCAAGGTGCAATCATATCCGGGCTCTCCTAAATCAACAATACAACATATATATATATTGGTGGAGCGAACGTAATTTTTCCTCTCTGCAGTGTACGTGGGAGGTTCGTTTTTTTTTTTTACGACACGTCGAAAGGAAATATAAAAAAAAGGGGAGGAAGGCGTGTCCCCGTTGAAGCGCAAACGAGGAACTCCTGGCAGAATTCCAGGGCCGTCTCTCTCGCGAAAGCGCGGAATTCGCTCTCTTGATCGATCGTCGGCTCCTCTGATGCTGCCGCGCACGCGAGACGCTTTTCGCCCGAAAAACACGTCGTTTTGTATATCCCACCCCTCTACCCTCCGTCATCGGGAAAAGCCGTGTACACACGCGCGAGAGAGAGAAGACATTATTCATCCCGAGGGACCCCAAAGTTCGACGGACACGATATATTTTATTGTATAGGTGCTCCGAAGGGTTACAAGTAAAATCCCCCATCATTTGCATCGGCGCGTCTCTCTTTCATTTGCTTGCAGCGAATTGCGCGATTTTACTAGATATCACATCCTAGTACGCGTACCCTACTGTTACGTTGTTTGTTGTTGGACCAATTTTTATTTTGGCTGTCGACAAACGGTACATCGTTACATCGAGATCCTATAACTAAACGCGTAGGAGAAACAAAAAAAAAGGTTGTTTGTATTTCGAGAAAAACCAACAATTGTCTAAGGAATATAAATATGCGCATCTATGCGTACGAGGAGAAAAGAAAGTAATTTGCGAAGAGGCGGTATGCAAGGTAGCGAAAGCGTCATTCATCTGCATGGGAAAAAAAAAGAAGAAAACCACGCGCTAAAAGAAAAAATAAATCAAAAACACAATTCACGTGCGATGAGAAAAGGAAACTAAAAAAACGGCTTGCTCCCCGCGTTGTCGGACCATTACTCGGTTCTATTCCCTTTAAACCAAGCGCTCGCACACAGAAACACCCGAGAGCCGACGAACGACGTCTTTCTCTCTCGCTTTGGCGCGCCGCTGTAAGCAGTGAGCTATGTGTACGTATACGTAAGGCCACGCCATTGCCACGCCCGAAGCCGATGTCGCCGCAGACTAACAGTACACATACATCGAGTACAGCGAGAAACGTCTTCCTCGAGCTGCAAAAATATCATCCGGAGGATCCAAAAATGGATTTTTCCGCGGATGATGGCTTACTGTGCGGGACAAAGTGCATTTCCCACCCCGACCGATATGTTTGGCTACCATAAATTATTATCAATACGACTTTACTATTTACTGTTTGTTCAAAACATGGATACAGTCGTTTTCCTCACTCTGATATAATGTACACACGCACACGTTGCACTGCACGTGTACACCAACACAAGAGAGACTCGCTGCTACTTGACCCCAAACGTGAAAATTTATCAAGCACTTCTCGACGCCGCGCAGCGATATACACACCCGTCGAATCAATGTCCCTTCGTCATCTTCCCTCCCTACCTCCTCTCGACGGAGTATAATTTTATACATTAATTCCTTCCACTCGGGAAGCCTCTCTTTTCCTCCTCCTCGTCGTCTCCTCGTATATACGAAGTTAATAACACTCGAAACGTTCTAATTTGACTCCCGCCTGGCGTGAACTTTTTCCCTCTCCTGTATACCACACCGTCGGGCTACATCATACCAGCAGCTTTGGAATCATCGAGAGGCAAAAGAGGAAAAAAAAAAATGTCTCTTCATCGTGTCGCTGCAGCGCGAGAGTACGTATGCCGTGTGTGCAGTAATATAATATTACAAATAATAGACGAGGTGCGTATGGAGCACCGGCGGCAAAACACCAGAAGAGTTTTTATTTCCCCCTACCTTTTGACACGCAACATGTACACACACACACGTGCACACGTGTTGGGTATATATTTATATTGTATATAATACCGAGGGAGAGGGAAAGCACTTTGCATATACGCGTCGCAACTAACGAGTGAAAAGCAGCAGCCGAAACGGGAGCTTTTTGCGCGAGGCCGTAATTTCGCGCGACTGCTGCACGAGCTTCGAGTGAAGTTCATGCGACACATATATAGGAGGGAGCACGGCGTCAGCGATGACGGCGGTAGAGGGAGGAAATCGCGTGTATATAGCTGTGGGGCAAGTCGTCGGAGCGAGGGTGTCGTGACGTGGAAAAATTCAATCGAGCGACTTTTCTTTTTTTTTTCTCCAGTGGATGCATACAACTACAATATCGCGGCGTAGTATCACGAGAACACGAGTACCTATATATAAATGTGGGTATAGCTGAAATTAGAAAAATCGAGTCATTAAACGTTGCCCTGATTGACGGTTTACTCTCCAAGTAAAATACTTCATAAACGATGCACCAATTGAAGCTACAATCCATGGATTTCTGCAAGAGAGCAAATATATCGTCAAATATAAAGACGTCGAGCGGACAAGTTTTTGTCGTTAACGATTGATTTGGACTGTACCGTGATGTTGCATTAATTATGAGTACTCAAATGAAGTATATTTGTAAAAAAATTGTGAAAAAGTTTTGGAGAAAAGTAAATACAAACATATAAGTATTAATTGACCATACATGGTACTGATGACTCGGCTTGAGTATCAACGAACATTAGCTTGTAGTAATGTATCAAAAGAAAGTCTCGAGCGTTTTATGATGAATCATCCACGAGCTGTTATTCAAGTTAATTTTTCTATTATAGTATTACGTACGTGTACCCACACGAGTAAACATATTACAACTCTAGGCACGGCTACTATAATACAATAAACTTTACTTTCCGAGAATGAAGAGAGAAAGAGAAATTAGACTCGCGAGTGTGTGTACTCGTGGTGATTTGGGAAAAGAGTGGCTCTTCAAAGTCAAGAGGGATAACAAGGAATGAAAAATCTGGATCCGAATCGGCTTGGTCGCTTGACGCGGAGTTATGCAATGGACAATACAAAATATCCAACGAAAATACCAACCCTTTTTTGCACATTGTGTTTGGTAAATATAAAAATTGATTGTGTGGGCATCGAACAAGTGCGCGACAATTAGTCGAGAGAGAAAACCCAAGTGCGCGAACACGGCATTTCTAGGGCATCGGCACCGCAGCCGACGATTCGAGCATACTATATACAGCTGCGGTGCATGTACGTGATCTACAGAAAAAAAAAAAAAAAAAGTGTATCACGTTCGCGTGAAAGTCGATCCGTATGGCCCTTTAACAATAACATTCCACGTGCACACGCGCGTTAAGTTTCGTGTTTTTAACTTTGTATGGAAAAAAAAAAAAAAAATCATAGTAATATCGCACGGAAAGTTAAAAAAGAGCGCTCTTTTCTAGTTTTTCCTCCCCAGTACGGCAGAAACAGCGACTAAAAAGTGTACCTACACACGCTGCTTCGTCGGAGGTCTGAAAAGAAAAAACAAACAAACGCGCGTAGTTGTATAGTTGTTATTTTTCGCAAAAGCGAGGAAAAGAGAGAATCACGTTGTTTTTTGTCCCCAACGGCACATTCAGGTGTCCATGTGACTGCACACGCGTGTACGCAGTTTTGTTCCTTCGCGACGCATTAGGGCGAATCCATCTCGGGCACGTGGGATGCGTCCTCCGTCGCACGCGGAAGAGAAAAGAAAAAAAAAAAAAAAAAAGATTTGGGACTAGACTGTTCCCCTACAACCGACAAACGGGGGGGGGGGTGACGAAGAAAAAGATGACACGGGTGTGTGTAGGACAAGTGCTTTTTTATCCCTCTTCGTGCTACAACTGCCTCGGCGAAGGACGAGGGGAGAGAGAGCAAACCTTGACTCAAGGTGTTTCGGCGCGAATTTTTTTTTTTCTCTTTCCCTCCTTGCTTCTAATGGGATTGCGCAATGTTGTGTCGAGTGGAAGGTTGGACTGATTGTAAACCAAAGGCGTGCGCCGTTCCATGGAAATTCATAGTTCGAGAGTGGGTTTGGTACATGAAACTTGAATTAGACGAAGAGCATCTTCTCATATGCCTTCGAGAGCGAGCTGGACTCCCACGTCTCCATTATTTTCCTAAATTTTTCCCTCTCGCTCTCAGAGGTCACTTTTGTCTGCCAACGGAGGTTAGCTTGAGTCGGCAGGTGAATCCCACGCTGCCTCAGGTTTCTCAACCGAGGGTGTCTGTTAAAGACATCTTCTTCTGAACCCTCAAAAAAAAAAAAAAAAAAAAAAAAAAAAAGAAAAACATTTGGAAGCCTTGGAGCAAAGGTTACTCGTATAATTATTTGAGGTCGAAATCGTCTATAATAAACACAACGCTAAAGGAGAGAGAGAGAGAGAAAGAGAGGCGCCTGTCGCTATAATTTATGCCAATACCGTACGAAAGACAAATTAGTTTTCTACGTAAGCTCTCGTTTCTACATTTTACCTTTATTTTGCCTATACACACTTTTATGCAAGAGAGACACGGCCAAGTGCACCTTTATTCGTTCACGTGCTTATAATGTGCCAGTTGAACTTTTTTTAATTTTTCTCAAAACTCTCGTTAATATACAGACCACACCATTATACCGAGCATATCGATCATCTTCATTTGCAATGGAAAGAGCACAGGTATAAATATATATATAAAGATGTATGTGGTGTTTCGATTTTAATAAAAGATATGTAACGAGCAGTCGCTCGCTGATTGCTCAATTTCATCCGACGAGTGATCATTTGGCAAGGGAGGAAGAGAGAGAAATCGCGGGTACGTATATACCTACCTACAAGCGTAGCAAACTCGTAAAAGGCTTTCATAAATCTTTACACGCTGTAATAAAGGAGCGGGAGAAAAAGTACGATTGTTATACGATGGACGGATGGATAGGAGAAAAAAAATAAGAAATCATAATTATATGACGTTACATTTCGATGGCAATTAACGAGCGTCGATTCCATTGAAGTATACAGGATGGAGCATAACCTTGCGAAACGCGCAAACCGACGCCAAAACGATGTGCGACTATTCTATCATCAATAATAATTACTCGAATAACGGGGGAGATCGAGGAGTTCTGCAACATATAAATAACAGAACACTTGAGAGAGAGAGGGGGGGGGGGGGAAATCTCATGTATGAATTAAGGAGCATCTTATACTTATGTACTGCTCCAAGAATAAAACACGATGTATTTGAAGAAAATCACTCTTTTTTTTAATCGTTTTGCTCCAAAACATGAACAATAATGTAGAAAAAAAAAAAAAAAAGGAAAAGGGACGACGACGACGAATAGCCGTGTGCCACGTTGCTCTCTACCTTATGTATAGCCATTCATCTCTCGGCGCATGAATTTCTATACGCGCTCACACACGCGCACGCAAAAGGAAACTATCTGCAGGCAATGCACTTATTACTCACAGACGAGAGAGAGACAGAGCCACCACATCGTCCGCATAATACGTGCAAAACGCATGCACGGGTGCATTAATGACTCGCCGTTAAAGGTCCAGCGAGCGGACACAGAGAGAGAGAGAGAGAGAGAGTATTTCTATATATACGACGCGTTCTACTCTAAAATTATGCGAGCCGGAGCCAAAAATATTCGGCAATAAAATACACTTATGCTGCATATAAGTAGGTATAGGCACGTCACATGTAACATATATAATGTATAATATAAATATACACTTGTATATTATTGTCATTATTATTTTATACCCGCGTGCGGAGTGCAACCGACACGAGGATTTTCACCTTTCACCTGGCATCACCTCCGTACTAAAATTACACACACGTATATAGGTGTCTATGTATAAAATTATGAGCGCGATATATACATATGCCCTCCTACCGATATATTACCTATATGGGTGTATATATACAACCCGCTCTGCACTCTTTTTTCTATATAGTATAGTACGCGTTTATAGAAAGAAAGATGGGCAGTATAATTATACAACACATATAATATGTGTGTGTATGTGTGTACATCATAACGTGTGATGGTGCAATGATACACAACACAAACACGTTCCGGATGTAAGTATAGTTAAGTATACCTAATATCGATTTTTGCCTACATCATTATAACGTTGTGAATGTCGTGTGCGCATGCATGCGCAGTGCAACGTTACGTTATGTATACCTTATAACGTGATGCAGTCGTCTCCGTGTGCACATAATATATACATATGTTATTATTTACTCTGTCGAGTATGGCTATACATGCAGCCTCGAGAGAGGCTTTAGGCAAACAAAGAGCAAAGACAGACAGACAGAGGATAAACGAGAGAGACCGCTGCATGCACGCCAAAAACGTCTCCTCACCAGGCATAATATAATACATGCGAAGAGTTAAGAGAAACTCCCTCCCGGGCGGTAGCAAAAATTAATTGGACAAGATAATTTTTGGACCCTCTTAAGTTTTGGTTATTCGGCAAGGAATTTTGCGTTGTTTTTTTTTTTGCACAGTGCTATTTTCCCCTACTCTATTGGACATGTTGGCTAGTCAAAACGAGCAACAACGGGGGAAAATAAAATCGAGGTTACGGAAAATATAGACACGATGGTCGATTAACCACACATACGAAAATGGTATTTTTTTTCTCTCTCTCTCTCTGTCCCCCTCTATATACTTGAACGCTTGTATATCACCAAAATAAACGAAGATGATTAAGCTATTCTAGCGCGCGCGGCTTTTTAATTAGGTAAATATACCTTATCGGTCGCGTACACGACTATAATATCATTGTTGTATCTCCGTGAGCCTATACTTATATCTACGTATATATACATGGAAACTTCCATGTACAGTCCATTGACATGACGTAGGCATAGTATACTATTATTGCCGTCGATCCGTAAATACTTGATATTAATACCAAAGAGGAACTAGCAGAGGCGCAATTAGATCATCGCGAAAGCGATAATTGTTCTATTGTGTGAAAATTCGAGTGCGCGTAAACTTCTCTCCTCCCATGGCTACTTCGAGTCATTTTTTTTCTCATTTTATCGCTGCTGCAGATAAGTATGTATATTTCCTTGCTTTGTAAAGTAAGTATATACGATGAAACATGTACACAGAAGAAGAAGGAGGGAAGCATGAGCAGTGCCACCGTAGAGGTTGGTCGCCGGTGCGCCTATTGTCTGGTGTTTCGGAGGATATATGCACGTAAGTATAGGTATAAATAGTACGAGGAAAGAGGGTGAAGAAGCAGCGAGACTGCATTCTTTCTTTTGCCCCCCCCCTCCCCCTACTTCACTCTCTTTCTCCTTTCTTTCTTCCCTCCCCCCTCCGTCGCTCCCCGCGTTTAACTTGTTCTTTCTTTTTGAAATTAACCCTTTCGAATTCTTTTCTCCCTCCCTCGTTTTTCTTTTTTTTTTCTCCTCCAGGTAAGCAATTGTGGCGACAGGTTAAAACAAAAAATATAGTTTTTCTTTTTGTTTTTCCTCTTCCACCCTTTTTTTTTTATCCATCCAAGGCGAATTGCCGATCTCGGAGTGGGTTTTTACTCGTGTACACTGGGTAAATTTTTTTTCCCTCCCGATAGTTGTTACGCAACGACATGCACAGAAGAAGAAGATCGAGAGAGTTTTAGGGCACGCGTGTGCGATAAGAAGAGTGTGTGCTGGCATATGAACGGGTACACGTATATATAGGTACGCGTGTGCGCACATCACGAGAGAGAGAGATAAGGCTTTCCCCCTGGTATGGGTGTATGTAGCGTGTGTACTTACATTACGCAACGCGCTTCGTTTGTTTCCCTCTTTCTTGCTGTATATAGGCACATTGAAAATGAGAGAGAGAGCTATACAACACGACGACGTTGTTACTTATACACGCGCGCGCTTGATTTGCAAATATGCCACGAACAAACATATATTATATATACGTTGTTCATGAGACGCTGTCCGACCCAGAGGCTTTTTGCTTCTGACAAGTGCTTTTTCCTATGTGTACCCGTGTATAGGTTGTAGGTACTGTCCGCTCCACGAACTAAAGTCGAGCGACTACTCCACGCGCGCAGGTTCGTACACCCTTGGAAAAGCCAAAGGTCCCGCTACTTAGGTGTTTCCTCGTTTGTATTATTACCTGCCCGAAATAATTCGACGCTCGGATGAGCGATGCATTTTTTTTCTCTTCCGTTTTTTTTTTTTTTGACAACTCAACGACGCTCTCTGCCGGGAGTGTAAAAGCCCCGAAAGATTGTTTTTCGTCAACTCACTTGTGGAGGGTTTACACAGCACAGTCGCGTCGTCGTAATCATCGTCGCGTACAGTCGTTTCTGTCGAGTCAGCCTTGGTAAATGCACGTGTACTTTTATATATTTTTATATATATATATAAAACGCGGCACGGCGATTATAGAAACGGAGAGTATTGAGGAAGAACTTGCGCCGAACGAGAGAGAGAAAAAGATGTCACGCCCACGAGTCTGACGAAATGTTTTCTCTCCACGAAAATTTTTTATCACGTTTCGCCCGACCAAGTTCGTATTCGTTGAAATCGGGGAATTTGTAGGGGCGATGAGCTCGAGTTTTATCATACTTGGCGCACAACGCGAGGATGCAGGTATAATGGGTCATCTAATCAATTGCGACCCCCTCCCCTCCCCCCACCGAGAGCGTGTATATCTCGGATGTTTGCCTGATTTCTCGTTACCTACTCGACGTGGGTGAAACACTGCTCGGATTTTAGAGACGAGGAAAAACCAATCAGTCCTACCTTCCTATTTTAGCGTATGAAAAAAAAAAAAAACAATCCGAGCTACGTACGTGTAGGTAATCCCGCTGAAGTTCACGAAATCCACGGAACGATCAATTTACTTCCAGTCGACATGCGACGGGCAGCGGAACGGCTCGCACCGTCAGTCACCCAATACCCCCTCGAAGAGTGCCTCCACACACACACACACAGAGAGTAAAGTTCTTTGTGCAGAATGGAGATGGATATTCGACGGTTCAACGACACCGACGCCAAACTAACAGGAGCTCCGCTTCACTGATCAAATTATCGCCTCGAGGCGTGCAAGAGAAAAATGTTAAAACTCTCCTGTGCCGAGGTTAAGTTTCATACCTCTCGTTCATGACACGCACACTTTCACCCTTTGTATCGGATACACCGTTCAAGCGCACCGATTATAAGGTTTAAATGCTATTTCTAGGAAAGGGACATCACACGAGAGCGACGGCACGTCAGTTCGTTCGATTTTACTCTCAGCCGCGTGATTTATCGAAATGGAAGAGGAATACACAGGCTCTGTTTACCACTCTCGTGGTGCTACCACAGCAAATTGCGCAAATTCTTCGCGAGTTTGATCGTCAATTTTTCCCAAAGTTACATTGGGTGAAAAGGCAAAATGATAAGTCAAAAAAAGGGAGCGTCGATTCAGCTAAAAACGCGACGAGTTGAATCATCGGGATGTGAAAAAAAAATTGTATTTAAGAGATGGAAAGCCAACACTCGGAACACACTTTTCTTAACTACTCGAGTTGGCGAGTTTATGTAACGGAACAAAAGAACACACTTTACGTTTGGTTTTTGCAGCAAGCAAAAGGTGAATTTTTAAACACTCCACCACGGACAGACGTTCTCGAGAAAAAAAAAAAAAAAAAACAATTTTTCGCAGTTTTTCCCTCGGCTCCGAACTTTAATTTGGCAACAAAATACACTCGCACGCAAACAGAGCGCAAAACTCTACAGAGAACGACAGAGATATGACAATTTTTTCCTCACGCGTCCGTGATATATTTCCTCGTAAATAACCAGAGAAAGAGAGATACATGGGGCTCGCCTGTTTTGTCCAAATATAAATGAATAAGGTGCACACGCAAAAAGCGTACGTGGGTCTCGTAGTCGTCACTTTGGCCACGAAAATATCTTTCTCCACGCAGGCTATATAGCCCAGCGCGCAGATTTACGAAAATTACTAGAGTAAATCCGTCTCATCTCCACAACAAATTATCTTTACACAGTATCACCAAGGCATCATTCAGGATCACGAAAAAAAAAAAAAAAGAAGCAACTCACACTGTATGACACGAACACTGGCGGAAGCTCTGGAGCAGAAAGAAAAAAAAAAAAGCACAGCACACTGCACTTGTTCAACTACCTACGCTATTGTTTTTTACTCCAACGACCGTAAAATCACGCAACGGAGGTTCAGTCGTACGTGTTCGTGTACCGGCCTTCACCTCTTCTCTAGCAATCCTCGAATTAACGGTAAACCACCACAAGCTGCTCGAATGGTGTAAAAGTTAGTGTGTACTTGCTCATGGAATGCGCACACGAGAGAGACGGGACGAGATAAAAAAAAAAAAAAAAAAGATGAAATACTCGTCTCATCCCTATCTCTCCTGGGCGTCTTCCATGAGTTCATGTTGTTGTATAATATAACACAATAAGATATACTACCTTGTAGGTAGGTACTCACCAGAGACTCTGCTGCGACGTCGTGGGGGTAGAGCCGAAGATCTGCCAAAACGTAGGAGATGACGTCGAGGAAGCTGGGTTGTATGGTCTTCACCGGAGCATCGTGTACATGTAGCTGTAGCAGCCGCAGTGGAGTCGAGGACGGAAATAATAGAGAGCAAGAGAGAGAGAGAGAGAGAGAAAGAAATGGCGAGTTGTACAACACACGCGCACACACAAACACGTAGGTAATATATGGGTGGTACGTACAGGGTGTATACATATGGAGATGGATCTTTTCTCTCCCTGTGCGTTACGCGAAAATCTCTCGCCCCTCAGTCTGATGCTGATGAGCCGAGAGCAGCAGGGCAGGGTGTTCTTTTAAACTTAGCCTATAAATAAGCCCCGGCTATTTCGGGGCCTTGAACACTCTCCAGAATCCACTACCTCTACCTTATATCTGTATCTCTTGTATTTATTTTACTCTTTGTATCTATCTCTCGATATACCTACATCATAAAGTTGCACTGGCTCACACATATCCACGCGTGCGTGAGCCACACTTGTGTGTGTGTGTATGTGGTTTAATACAATTTAACATTAAACTTCCGCGCACTTGCTGGCAAAATTATATGTTCTAAAAAAAGGAAGAACAAAAACATAAGTATACCAATAAAGTGATACTTGCGCCGCTGCGTTGATTGTTTTACCTCCCTGGGGAGGACGTTAGAGAGAGGCACCAAGAAACGCTTCACTTGGTGGCAACGACGACGACGGGAAAAGGCTGTGTACGCGTGTATATCGTATATGAATACGTATGTTTTATACGTGTGTTGAGAGAAAGAGAGGTAGAGGGTATAGAGGAGAGACGAAGAAAAGGGAATCACAAATATATATCTACTTTATCTCTCTCTCTTTCACGCACACACACATGTGAAACCGTCGGTCGGTAACTCCGGCGCACCTTTATCTCTCCTGGATTTTTTTAAAAACTTTTTTGCTCTCGGTCTCTGTCTCGCGCGCAGCACATCAATATGCATACGTGTATAGATACAATATATATACACACGCACTTTACTCGCGAGCACTCGTGACTCTCAACCAAGAGGAAGAGCGTTTTTCCGCGAATTCGCGAATGGGAGCGAGACGCACGAGATGGTAACTGCGAAAATACTCATTAGACGATCCGCATCTGTCGGTTGTTTAAAATAATACGTTACTGTAATTAAAAAAAAAAAAAAAAAAAAAATGATTTTTATGGTAGCACCAGGAACATTCCGAGGAAACTGTGAAGGGTTTGTAACTAACGTGTGCACACAATACAGAGACTACTCTCGAGAATAAAACGCTCTCATTGTGGTGTGTTTTCCAAACGCGCACTTGTTTTAAAAACAAAAGCTCTTCGTGACGATGAGGAGGCTGGATGTATCCTAATAGATCACACGCCACGGGAGCAACAGAAACCCGCATTCCTCTTAATTTTTTTTGTAAATGCTACTTATATTGCAAGAAACGCACAGAACAAAAAAAGTATCTCTTTCTCTTCTTTCCACAGTGCAGGGCTTTTGATACAGGAATATACACACTATATTCTATACTGACTGTGTATATACGTTCCAGTCGGCGTAAGAACACTGAGGAACGAATGTACACACGATCAGTAGAGTGCGAGGGAGAGGAGAGGAGAGAGCCACAGACGGAAGGGGGGGGAGGGGAGGGAGAGAAAGAGGTAAACAAGGGGTGTTAAACAACTCACGTTTTTTTTTTTTATAATTCGACTTCGGCGTCAGTATTCACAAGGCTTGTCAGAATAAGACCGTCAGACACGGCGCACACCACACACTGCACACTACTACATTTGGCGAGAACAACTGGTGAACTGGCACCACAGCGGAGAACGGCTCATGGAGAAAAATTTTCTCCGCGACCGAGCTGCCGCATCAGCTCTCTTTTGCCTCGTCTGCGGTCGCAGTGTAGGTACCTCCACACTCTCTCCACTCCACCCTTCGCCGCTGCACTGTTTCTCCACGGCGTATATAATTGTGTCTAATTCTTCTTTTTATTCTTAAAGCAATTTTTTTTTTTTTTTTTCACTCCAACACACTGTAAACGTTGTCTCTTCGCTCGTTTATGCAGGAGTCACCGTATCCCGTGGGGGGCTCCCTTTGCCTCCACGCACGCAAACACATGAAGTTTTTGGTCGTCGTCCAGTGGAGAAAAGATAAGACAGAGAGGGAGACGAGTTCGAGAGAGAACGAGCGAACGCGAAAAGGCTCTCCCGCTCTACACGGGGGGAGAGAGAATAACGTACTATTTACAACAAGCCGCGGTAGAGGAGAGAAAGAGAGAGAGATAGAGCGGGCGCGCGCACTTGCGCTGCTGCTGCCGTTGTGTTATATACATTTTATACATGTATACGTATATTTATATGAACACACATTTCTCCGCGTGACTCCTACGACTACTACACACCACCGCATTGCACGTATACATGAGACATTCTGTAAAAAAGCAGTTTTTGGGGTGGAGATTGTTTATTTTTTTATTTAAACAACTTGATAGTTTGCTTTTTTTTTAACCGAAAGTAAAATGAACCAAAATCAACGCACATTGTTTATAAATTTTTATAAAATCCAACTGTTTTCGTTCAAGCATACTTATTTTGTACGGTAATCAGAAAAAAAACCTCTATAATAAGAATTAAATCGATATCAAGCTAATACAAAGTGCTGGATTTGAAATGTGATATATGTATATCCTTCCAAGCCATACTGTTATTTTCACTTGAACTGTTTCAAACTTGGCAAAATCATATTTTATTCAACATTGTTTGAACAAAAATAATAAACACTATTTTTTACCAATAACACAGATAGCTGTTTGGAGATTCACGTTAATCCCTTGCATAAAAATCACAACAAATCCAACAACCGACCCAATTATCCTCAAAAGGAAGGAAGAAGAAATATGCCTCAGCGGTAATTTTCGCAGAATTTGTCATGTAGAAACATGGCTGGTTGAAGTAAAGCTGTTGCAGCAGCGTTTTCTCCCACCGTATAATTATATATCTTGTGTTACATATTTTATTGCATGTCTTACAAACGAATTCTACATCCTACACATTTACCATCTCGATTGTTTTTAAACGCTGCTGCAAAAAAATATATGTAAATTCATCAGCCGCTACTTCTGCATAAATTAAACATATATGATACGTACGAAACAAACACGTGAGATTAAAATGCGCTAGAGAAAATACGGTCCTATATAGTATATGTATAGGATAATGTACAATATGTATATATGGTGTACCGGTGGTGCAGCAGGATTCTCTTGCTCATTTCTCGTAGACGCGTCACTCAGGTCACTCTCCTGCATCTGACGAGGTGATCCGTGTATTCTACATGTATATATACATTATACAGTCACTCCCCAGGTATCGCGACTAATATACAGTGAACGAGGAGTAAGTACCTAGCGAGCGAGGAAAAAAAAGGAGAAAAAAACTCTTGGGTGCTCCGAGAGAGTATAGGTACCCAGGCATCAACAGCTACATAAATACATCCTGTACATAGGACGGAGAAGGAGCGAAGAGATACCAGCCGTCGAGCGCACGTATACCTGTATATATTGTGTGTAATACCACGTACGGGTCATCCCCCCTTCCTTTCCCTCTGTAAGATTTATTTTATAATTGTACACTTGGATAAGTACTTACACGTATATTTTTGGCGTTGGTGTACATTCATTCACTGTCGGCATCAGGAAACAGGTCGGAAGGGATAGGTATACTTATAGAGAGGTCATTTGTCGATGCGTTCAGGAGTCGGCCCGAATCTTACATTGTTTTCCTTCCCCAAAAGCACTGCTCACGTAATCCTCGAAGTAGAGAGTCAAAGCTCTAGTAATACTAAGGACGGTTAAAATTTTTCAAAATTTTCTTTAATCGTCCAACCGCATACCTTTCACTGCATGAGAACGCGTCAACTTTGAATCACAAGGAATTAAAATAAATATACACCAAATAAATCTACTTTTTTTTTTTTTTTTTTTTTTTTTTTTTTTTTTTTATTGACAGTACGATGAGTATACGATTTTAGTTCAAAGTTGAAAATCTCGCGACATTACGAGCTGGACCTGCAGTGTGTTCCAGAGTTTCCAAAGACTAAAGGTGCGAACGATAAATTTTTATAATATATACTTACGCATACAAAACAGTACCCGCGGGTGTACTTGACTACATGTTCAACGGACGCTGACTCACCTACGATTGTTAGATTGTATTATCTACTCACTGTCGGTCGGGACTTTATAATGACTCTTCCGGTGATCTGTATACTGTAATTTCAGGTATACGTGTTATATACTTACCTGCGCATATATATATGTTGTACAGTCTTTTTGGCTCATAAATCAGCTTTTATTTTTGTTTTCCTCTCCAGCATTGAGGTTGCCCTTGTGCGCATTGTGTACCTGTACTTTGAATCGCTAAACAAGTTGAATTTTGACATTATCCTATCACTCTTTTGGTTTAAAAAAAAAAAAATTAATCGAATGTCTTGAATGTTTGAGTCGATTCCAACAGCTCTAGCTCCAACTATTGTTTACATCGAGCCGTTCTTTCCACGATAGCATATGATGTGTACATGTACAAACTTATCGTGCAAGTCGATGACTCGTCAATCAATTCTTTTACCGTGACTCACTGGAAATCGAAGGCATTGGCATTTATAGCGCAAACAGGTCAATGAAATGACTTAACGGTTCGATTGGAAATCGGAGAGTACGAAAGCCACGATAAGGGATGGATTATTCAGGAAACGTCTTCAAAACTTTCTATTTCAATATAGCCGGGGTTTTTTAGAGCATAAACCTTTTGCGTGTGTGCAAGCAATACCCACCGCGCATGAAAGTGGTGTGTTGGTGACGACGGGGAGCGGCGGCAGCTGGGGAAATATCACATATATATGTATGAATGTGATGTACATACGTGGATTTATAGGTGTAATCTGGACGAGGAGAGAAGCAGCAACGCTGGCGTTGCATACGTGTATACCTAAAGAGCAAAAAGGGGTGGAGCCGAAACCCGGCTCGTGTACAGCCCATATCTATATACACACGAACTGTCTGGTGTTGCGGTGTTGCGCGGACGCCAAAACTGGGCTTGCGCAGCTTGTACACGAGCCCCAGCTTCGTCTCCCTCCGATGCGGCAAGAGGAGGCTGCCTATCGATATCCCTGGGGTGCCCCGCGCGCGACGACCACGCCATTCCTGCTAATTCCGCTGTGCCGCTCGCTTCTCGTCTCGCGATCGCTCGCTCGCCAAAACAGCTCTTCATTCTGTTCGTCGTTTCGCGCTGATACTATACGCCATGTATACACACCTGCAGTCACTTCATTTTGCTGGTTGACCCTTTTTTTTTTTTTCTTCTTTTTTTTTATTTTTACTTTCGATAGGTCCGATCGGGTCTCGTCGGATTTTTGTGCGGACGTTTCTTTACTCTTTTACGCGCGACTCTCCGCCAAAACTTTTTGGAGCTTTTTTTTTGGTGATGCGAGTATAATATTCTCATATCGATCGGGTCTCTCTGCTTCGATGACCGCGTGCGATTGTGTTTTACTCTTGTGTTTTACGGTAACCTACTCGTCTGCGTCTTGCATGTAATTTTTTTTTTATATATACATATTTTTGATCGAGGGTTAATTTAAAAAATAAAATAATCATTGCAAAATTCCTTACAAGTGATGGTACTTGACGCGGCTGACGCTGACGAGGAATCGCGTTGTATATGTACACATTTTCAATGAGATTGAGATCGTTATCTTTCGAGGAACAATTATCATTCGTACATAATTCAAGTACATCGCAGTGAGAGAGAGAAAAAAAAAAGGAACTTTAATTTTGCCCAATTAGCTTAAACAACTTCATTTTTTTTTTTTTTTTTTGCACGCCAACGCGATGTTAATTATTTTTAACCGGAAATCCTTATCGCGGGTATTTTTAGCCACTTTAATGATTCGCGGATCGTTCGATTTGCATTATTTCATATTCCTCGCGTGTATATTTTTATTCAAATCGGCGGGTGGAAAAGGGACGGGGGGGACGTTATCATTCTTCTCTTGTGCAAAATTAAAAATTTAAATCCGAAAAATTGTTTCGGTTAATTCGTATGTATATAATTATACCAACCCACCTTTGTCCTCCCCTCGTGTTGTATACATCATTTTTCCCCTCGTCGCCCCGAAAAACGAGGTTCGTACCATTGCCTGCATATATATACCTATGCACGGCGAACTTTTAGCACGAAAAACGAAGAACATCAGAGAGAGAGAGAGAGAGAGAGTGGATATAGGGGAGGGGGCAGACTGCCAGGTATACACGTATACTTATATAATAAGATTCGCCCGGTGCTGTTTTACGGCTTCTCATCCCATGCAGCAGCGATTTCTCTCCTCTTCGTTGCCACACTCTCCGTACCTACCTATAATATAACATGCAGTGTATATACACGACTACACGATTATACATACATGCATGCATGCACAAATGCACACATATACGTGATACACGAAGGAAAGATAATACAAGAGTCGCGAGAGTGGGTATATATATATATATATAACAGGGCGAGTGGGCGACTCTGCTGCATGCGCGCCGAAATATATACTATATACATATATGTATAATAAAAGCTCTGCTTAACGAGCCCGCCTCGCTCTCTTTCCCTCCTATACTTTGGCTCCGTACATTGGCCTATGCTTGCATGCAGCGGTACATACGGCTCTCAAAAGGCCCGGGAATATTTTTTCCCTAATAAGGCGAATCGGGACCAATAATTCCGCTCCGAGTTATTGTTCTGTATGTATGTTATAATATGTACACGTGAGTTGTCATTTTTGCAATCGCGTGTTCTTATTTTATAGGTACTTTTACGTTTTATACTTGCCTGTTAAGGTACTTTCGTTCATAAAACTCGCTTCGTATCGCCTCGGCATGTATACTTACGCAAGTACTTTTTTTTTTTTTTTTTTTTTTACGACTTGATCGCACGATAAAAAAAAATGGTGGGGGATACGCATTTTGGGTTGGTAGATACACTTTTTCGTGTTGTGCGCCTACGTGTGTGGAACTGTCCACTCTGATGGCTCTTTTATCAGCAACATCCCTCTGATGCATTTACGTACGTTATGAATGTGTGTACGTGTATGTCTGTTATCTATATTATCGCGTAACTGTCGCTCTCTTTGATTTGTCGCGCGCCCGTATACAATTATAATACATCTGACGCGTTCACGTGCAGGTCTTTATTCGACAACATAATTATAACATCATTTTATACGTGCAAGTACATTCAGTGATGAAATAAGCTCCAACCTACGTACATTATTCAGGTGCTCGAGTGTAACTAGAAAAAACAAAAATTTTTCCCTTTGTTCCGCACAAAGCGTTTGATAATGGGTGTCTGCGATGAATATATTTCTATGAAGGACAAAGGTAGAAAAATCGTTCAAAGGAGCAACCGACGACTGTGACAGTAAAAACTTTTTTCTATATACATCATATACGTATACATATATATATAACCTTATAATACGGGGTGCAGCTGCAATACACACATATATATATATGTACCTATTATTCCGATACTCGAACTTCCCACCCATAATGTAATGTACAAAAGGAAAATCGTACAACTATATCTACACGCCCTCGATTTCCCGAACGCCATGGGTATAATATACGTTCATGCGTGTCATCAGTATAATATATTATATACCAAATGTAAAAGCGTGCCTCATTATTTGCGAGTTCTTTAAGAACTGCAATTTAAAAGTTTAAAAGTGTATCCAAGTTCAGGTTGGGCTGTATATATAAAAGCCCATGTTCAAAATAATATACAAGAGCCTATTTACAAAATATTGTGTAACTTATTATCTACATTGTAAAAAAAATTATGTAAATATTTTGTACTCTGTAACTTTTTTAACAAAGATAGCGAACATGTCTCTCTGAGAGTCCAGTTCACTTTAATATAAAAAAAAAAAAAAAACATATAGGCATCGAAGGCGAGCTATCGTCGCTAAACCGTTTCGAGCAAAAAGCTCCGTTTCCCATGCATCTGCAGTGCAGGATGTATATTATGTATATGTACACCTAATGTAGGAAGTTAATGACGAGCCGATGCAGAGAGAAAGAAGAACGAGACGAGGAGCGATACCACAATTAGGTTTTGCTCGCTCTCTCTGCTGCATTGCTGGCTACATGGCGGTTCTGACTGTGAGCATAATGTATATTATACAGGGAAAAGAAGACCGCGCGGAACAAGCTTCATCCCGACTCCGTTCCTCCGGAGCTTTTTCTTTTTCGAGCGAGCTTGTACAAAAAAGAGGAAGAGCAAGAAAACGAAAAGAAAAAAAAAAAAAAAGAAGAAAAGTATCGGAGAGAGATGGCGGGAGGAGGAGTCGTTGGCTGAAAGACGCGGAGGGGGTCCAGAGGCCAAAGAGAGAAGTAAAAAAGAAGCCCGCAAAGAAGAGGGGAACTATACGTATATGTATATACACACCTTCTATTGGAGGAGCTAAGTGTGCATGGGTTTGTTCACATATAGTATATATATATACAGAGAGAGAGAGAGAGAGAAAGCCGATGAACCGAGTCGGCCCGGAGTGGCCAGACGGAGGAAAGAGCGGCTCCGAGCTTGGTGTTGGTAGAGGAAGAGGGCGGAGGGAGCACGAGAGGAGAGTACATATACAACACAAGACTCGGCAACGTCGCATAATACAGGGCGCAGCCGGCAACGCCGCGGCACTGGCTGCTCTTCTTTCTCGACAGCTCGTCCATGGACACGGACGCCGGCCGGGCCGGGCCGATCGACCACACACGTGTGTGCCATGCAGAGCCCGCGCGTCTCACCAACACATAAAGTCGTCCCGGGTTCTCTACATATAATGTTCTTGATGCCCTCTCTGCTCCTCGTACTCCCTTTATGTTATGTGTATTACATGTATATGGGTAGAGAGGACGAAAGAGCGGCTAGACGGACCGAGGAGGAAAGAATCCCGTTTTTGTCGGGTATACGAAGGAAGTGAGACGAGGATCATAATATCTTCTTCTCTCCGTGTCTATACTTACTCCTCTCTGCGATGGGCCTCTTCTTCGAGGCATCAAGCATCCGCTTTTCCATTATCAACGCTACGTGTTCTAATTATGGTGGAAATCTTTGAAAAACGTGACATTCCGAAGATCTCAGCTCACATGAAGTAGGGAAACTGCTACCATTTGTCCCATTAAATACAGCAGTCATGTCGTCGGTAAAATTTAATTACACCGCGTGTCTTGCCTTACACGGATTACCAAGAGAGGGATTGATTTCCTTTTACTTTCAAGGTATCCATATGAGCGAGAAGTTTAAAACCTTCACTTAATTACGAGATAAAGAAAACGAAAAAAATCAATAACAATAAACAAAAGGATCTCAACAAAATGATGTGGACAAAACCTGCGCGTGGCTCCACTGTGGATACATAAATATATTGTACAATACACACGTACCACGATAACCCTCGTCTGCGGCTATAGGAGACAAAAAGGAGACTCCACTCGATATATAGAGGCTCTCGCCATCGGGGCTCTAATTACGAGCGCGATTGTAATCTGTATACCTACCTACCGTACACCAGTGTACATGACGCAGCGCGTGCACGTAACGGATCCTGCGATATGCTCTGCTGCTGGCCGTATATGCATAAGTACCTACACCATTCTCTCTCTTTTAACCCTCTTTGATTATTTCAGACTTGCATGTGTATACCCCCTACCCTCGTGTTTCGACAATGTATATATTGTACTCTCGAACTCCGGGCTCTCGATGAATATTTTTTGGGGAAAATTGGCGGACCCGCGTGGGTGTGTTGTACTTACACCTATTTTATACATATATTATACATATACACGTCATATGTAGTCGATCGATTTCTGTATACGTATACAATGTACCGTCGGTGCATTTAAATTTCACGGCGAGAAGTGCAATATACCTCGATGCGGATGGTACGCCTCCTCGATTCACCGCCCCGGCGTCCAATTTTTCATTTTTATTTTATCATCCGGGTTTAAGGGCTAAATACTTATAACAGCGTTCGACGTGGTTGGGCCTGCACGCCACTTCAGCGCAGTCAAGTCGACAGTTACCATAAAAGTCGATAGGCAATCTTGTTACATTAATTGCAAAGTCAAAATGGTACTGCTGCACTGCGTAAATATATATACACATACTCATACGCTACGGTGACGAGGCAACGCGTACTGGAGGTATATAGTTTTGTGAAAGAAAACGAGGTAAATGCAAATTGAGTACTTGCAACTAACCGTTTCTACTTCCCAGATATATGTATGTTTAGGAGGACGAACAAAAGTTTGGCCATATTTTTTTTTTTTTTTTTTTTTTTTGCACGCCAACCATCCACAAATCCGCTCCGCCGCTCTCTTTATCTCGATTCGCCTCCTTCGTCTTTTCCCCCGCAACGGCCGAGCCGGTAGTCCCCCCGGCAAAAGAAGAAGCAAACGAGAGAGGCCGGATCCGGCTTTTTTCGCCCCCCCCCCTTGCATGTAGTACCTGCATGCGAGGAAAAAGAGAGAGAGAGAGAGAGAGAGAGAGAGAGAAGGTGAGAAAAGGAGCCTCGGACGTGAAGCACGCGCATATTTATGCGCGAGCCCCCCTCGTTACGCATAGCCTCTCTACCGGCTACCGCATACTTTCTTTCGGACGTACGGGCCGCATCGCCTCCTTTTTCCTTCCTCCCCTATACATACATACATAGGTACTATCTTATCCCGTGCCCCGATGGTCCCTCTTATTTCTTGCGGAGCCCTTCCACGACCCTTTTTTCTTTTTCCTTTGTTTTTCCTTCCCTAGAACTTGAACGCGATCACCGAAACGCATGTCCAATTGGTCCGTTATTTCATGATTTTATAAATTCACGCTCGCGGTATACGCGTCTCATTTGCGTCCAGTGGGCCCGAAATACCAGCGACGCGCGATTTCCGTTCCTATACGCATAAGGTATATGTACATCATTCCCTCTCGCCCCGAATTTCGTTCGTTTTTACTATCTCCCTACCCCCCCTGTGAGGGCACGT
>NW_019379544.1:996858-1021048 GCF_000648655.2 Copidosoma floridanum
TTTTTTTTTTTTTTTTTTTTTTTTTTTTTTTTTTTTTTTTTTTTTTTTTTTTTTGTATTTTCATTCCGTGAGAAAGAGAGAGAGAGAGAGAGAGAGAGGAACACAGAAGCTGCTCGATGATGAAAGAAAAAGAGAGGGAGTTCACGAGGAAAACGGGCTACTGCACGGGATAGACGCTGCGGCTGACAGAGGCTTTAATTTGTATGTATATATATGTATAATTATATATACCGGCATTACGGGGTTGACCTTTTGAAATTTATGGCGCAGGGGAGGGTCGGGAGGGAGAAATCTTGGAAACGTAATCGGGGGAAAACTGTGGGAGGGAGGGAGAGAGCCCAGCTAGCGCAGGTATATAGCTCGCCTGTGGTGCGTTCCCGGGTATAGCCGTGTAAGTGTTGTTCAGCTATGCGTTTTTTTTTTCTGTCTTTGCGACGATTTACCGGGTGAGGCGATCGGAAAATAAGTGACTTTAGGTTTATGACTATACTACGTAGTGCAGGCCGTGCATGGAAGAAAAAAAATGGAAAATCGGTACTTGTTGTCGATAGTGTTGACGATTTTTCGAACGAAATAAACCCTATTTCGAGGGTGTGCCAAAAAAAAAAAAAAAAAATGTTCATTTTAAAATCGGGGACAAAAACGGTAGATTTTTTGTGAATTTTCTCACATAAACCACCGATACAATACTTACTGCATATACTGTTGAGGAAAAGCGTGTGCTACGATTGTCATCCATTACGTGATCATTAATTATATTGTACCTGTGAAAAAACACAAATTCTAATACTTTGATGCGAGTGTAAAAAATATAGTTAAATACACCCCAAATGGTTGGTCAACGCACCAAAAAAAAAAAAAAAAAGAAATTGCATATTGGAGCCAAAGGTCTTGCCTGAATAGTCAGTCATATGGACGTTTATATACGCGATGGAGAAAAAAAAAAAGGATGACTTGTTATTGTATCCCATATTTTCATGTACAAAATGTAATATGACACACACGCGGGAGATAAAAGAGGGATGACAGTGGAAAATGGGGAAGAGGTCAGAGAGGGAGACTCGCGGCTAAAACAACAATAGCGCTGATTACTCGACGGCGAAAGGGTGTGGCAGAGAGAGAGAGAGAGCGCCATTGAGTCGTTATACACGCATATAATATATACATATAGGAATAGCGCCAATAAGACCTCTCTCTCTCTCTATCATCTTTTATAGTGTATGTATGTACATATTATACCACACGTTGCATATACGTGTACACCGAGCAAATGGTGGCTGAGTGTGTGTAGGTATATATGCGTGTGCGGCAGTAAAACCGAGCCAAGCCAAGAGAGAGAGAGAGAGATGTGCGAAAGTGTGCAAAAGCTGGCTGGCTATGGCTGGTTGAAGCACAGCAGCAAACGCGAACCTGGCAACTCCGCTTTCTCGTCGTCTCTGTCTCTCTTGTTCGCATGCCCGGCTTGGTTGGAGACAGAACGAGAGAAAACGAGGGGGAGGGGGCGAGCTGAGCCGAGAGAGAGGAGGGAGGGAAGCAAAAGCGGCAAGGGGGGACGGCGGGGCAAGGATGAACCGAACCAGCTTAAAGGGGATAGAACCGAGCGGAGTAATCAATATATTCGAGCGCTCGCTCCTACTCTCTCTCTCTCTCTCTCTTTTGTCGTCCCTCGCCTCTTTTCTCTCTACTCCCGTCTGTGGGGCTCTTTCTCTCTCTACTTACTCATGCAACGTGCAATTCTTAAAGCTTTCCGAGTGTGTGCTCTCTATTTATACATATTTATGTATCGTCTCACGCTGAAATAATATATTAAACGCTGTGGGTGAGTGTATCATCGAGCGGCCAAATGTCGCAATAATCGGGGAAACTGCGAGGAAACTGTGGACAATGTAGATGATACATATGGCTAATGAGCATCATTTTTTTCCCACATAAATATCTCGTTTATCTGAATATTGCAAGAAAATGGAAATAATAAAATTGAAGAATATAGTTACAGTTACACTTAAAAATGGCACGTAGCGTATGAATATGTAAATTCATCGATGAAATGTCGACTTTCCGTGTATAATGTACGAACAGAGAAAGAAAAAGCACTCGATTGCAATTTCAAAAATGATGTACAGTTATAGGAGTATCTTTTCAGCATCGCACGAAATACTCTATTCAGATGCTCGCGTGCACTTTGCTTCGATCGAGTCGGACAGAGTTCTTCCTTCCCTGCGTGGAAACTCATCTCGTTTCGTCGATGGAATATACACCCGCGCGTGCACAAGCCCAAAGTTCGAGCGAGTTTCCTTCCACTCCGGTGATTCCGGGGATTTTGTCGAGCAAAGGAATACCGAACGGAAAAAGACTCTTTTCGTTATTCCAACGATTTCTCTATTCCTTTTCATCAACTGTGCATACTCTGGTGCATCGCTTTAAACATTTTTTTTTTTTTTTTTTATCTCTCTTTCTTTATCTTTCTTTTAAAGCTTGCATACAGTGGATATGGGAAGGGAGAGGAATTAATCCCACGCGTAAATGGCATTTTCATATACGAGTCAGCAGCCTTTGCGCTGTGCGACGGATTACAGGGGGGAAAGGGTGTATATATATATATAGGCTAAGCTCTCACTGGTCCGAAATTTTTGGTTTTTTCTTTTTCTTCTTCCTTTGTTGTTCCAATAAATGAGAGATCAACTTGAAATATTGAAATCGATGCATGTTTTAAAAGTAATATATATATACACGTGTACGTGGAAATGGCCAGTTCGATCAACTATGAGAAAATACACGTTCGTATGTCGGTTAGTTCAAAATATATTGAAGAATTTCGATAAAACAAATTACGTACTTGTGCACCAATGGCGGCTCGTTTGTGCTCATTGGCACAAGTGCAAGGGACAAAAGTATCTAGGGTGGGGTGGGCTGCGGTATCCGAGCGAAATTGATTTTAAAGAAAAGCCCGTAAGTATTGCGTACATGAAACTTAACACATGCACATAGGTACACGGCATTTTGGCTGTGGTTGCGATCATCATCAGGAGGGACGAAAATTCAAGCGGCGTGTGCAGCAGGTGTATGCCTGTACGTGGTAATAACATACTATTTCGCTCCCACCTCGTATTGCATCCCTTTCTTGTCATCCGAACGACGCCAATGTTGAGCCGATAACGGGACTCTCTTGTCGTTGCCCGACACCCGATGAGACACTGCCGATGTTATAGTATCCTTATTTTTTGTCGTCGTCGATTTCTGTTGTCCAACGACCTGTTGTGCATATATATACTCGTATACCTATTGTTCCCGCCTGCCACGTCGTAAGATGTATTTTCATGCGCGACCGAGCCCCTCGACTCCCTCTTTGCCCTCGCCTGATGCTCTCTCCCCCGTAATCGAACTGCTTTGATAAGTATAATGCATGAGTGGTTCGTCATCGTGGCTTCGCAATTGAAATTCGGATATACTTATGGGTACAACTTTATTTGATGAACTTTCGCGGCTGTTTCGCAGATCGCAATGTAGCTTCACTTTTTGAAAAATCAAGTACACCAAAGAAGCATTATTATTTTTTTTTTTTTTGATATAAAATCACAATTTAGAATAACGGTCAATGCATATGTTTTGCTCTGAGATTTCATGAGGGCATTATTGTGGTTCATCGAATGGGCTGCAGAGTTCAGCACCGTTCGGTGTGGAGCTGACATCTGTACACTACTTGTCTTACTAAAAATAAAAATTCCAAACTTTCGCGGTAATAAATAATCATCGTAACGATTCAAGACGTATGAATCGGCTATGTTGTGTTATGGTGAATAAAATTAATTAAAAAGCAATTGTACCAAAACATACTACGGAGCAAAATATTATAAGTAAAAAATGTTTGGCTCTTTTAAAGTTATTGAGATGCTGTGAGTAGTCTTGTTTGGATGTTATTACTTTCAATTTCAATTATTTAACAATAACATAGTTTATTTTATAAAAAAGAAAAAAATACTTTTAATTACTTCTACTCCATTCTTTGAGTGGCATATTTTTCGCAACAGAGTCGCTCATTTTCTTGTCACATCTAATTGGTGGACTACAATCCAGCAAACCAAAAAGACCCATTAAGGACTTTAATGCAGCGATATTTTGAGCTTCTTCAATTGTCTCACCAAAGCCTGTTTATAAATATTTAAAAAATCAAATTTATTCTGAGGTTCAATTAACATGTATAAACATTGGATAAAAAATACCAACCAGTTCCCAATAATTCTCGGTTTGAATAAATTCCAATCTGATAAACAGGAGTCACGGTATTTGCTCCAGTTTGTGCAATTATTCTCGGCTCTGCAAGTTCTCTGTGTTCCCTGTCGAGTATATCATTTAAAATTTCCAATGGCTCTTCTGGACACCAGATTTCCATCAAGTCTTTTTCAACCAATCTTGCAATCAAAATGTCTCTTACAAACACACTAGTATGTTCCAAGTCTACACTGCGATTCAAGGCTGATATTAGTGCATAAAATGTGTTTGCAAGTGTTTTCCCTTCTACAGGAAAATCCTGAAGAAAATGTAAGAATACAATAACCATTCAGAAAATTAGAGTAAATGTTGAAACCATTTAAAATCACATACTGTTGATAAAATTAAATCAGTTGATCCAATTCCAGATGCTGTTTTAGCTAAAATTTCGGGTGACAGTAAGTATTCCCTCAATGCACTGAGGACAAAAATCAAGTGTTAAATAATAAAACGTAAATATACACTAAAATTCTCTAAGGAAATATAAGTAACTGTCAACTTACTCAATACATTCTAGTGGAGCTAAAGGCAGAACCTGACTCAAATAATTGTCGATAATCAATGGTGCAATTTGCTTTCCTTCCTCAACAAGTTCTCTGTTATCCAAAATATCAAGCTGAGGATCTTCGATTCCAACTTTCTTTTGTTCTTCTTCCTCTTGTATAACGTAAGATCTATGAGTAAACGCCTGCTCCAGTAATTCTAAATCAAACTTTTCCGTAAGCCTCTGATTAAAGGCATAAAGTTCGGCGTTTCGGTTCCAGTCGAGATATTTGCTGCGTGGATTGACTATTGGATTTTCTTGTTTTTTCTGCCTTTTTGTCAACTCCCTAAGCGTCGGAGCAACATACCTTTTGATTTCTCTTTTGGCTAAAAGTTATCAAAACAAAGCCTATTACGTTGCAGCAGTTGTCAAATAATGTAACAAATTGATTTACAAAAATGTGTATCATTAATGACGAGAAAGTCACACACATAACCTCCTCAAACGCCGACACTTGCTCTGGTAAACAATAAAACGAAAAATACACTTACATTGATGATTGGTGATGCTTGTTAGCTTTTGAAATTTAACAGCTAATCTTGCGCAAGCCCGAAAATTGTACATTATTCTTCAGAACTTGCAGTTGAATGACAACGTTTAATCGATTAATTGAACTTTAAGTCGATGCAGATGAGGACTTATCTACTCGATTGCGAACTAAGTAGATACCTATGGTTTTACGAATCTTCAATTGAATAGGTGTATTTTTTTTATTTTATTTTGAATCAAGACGTAAAAATATTGGTTTGTTTTCACACATCAATTTGTTATTTCCATACAAACGACATGACGGCAAACTGTGCAACTATACTGGAAGCTCCAGAGGTGTCGTCTGCAAGCCCAGAGGGGCCACGTTCCGAAACTGATTTGTTGAGTAAATTGCAACGTTGCAATCAGCTGACGCTGACAAAAGGGACATAATATTGAAACTGTCACATGACTGTTCTGTTGCCAGCTGACAGCGGTGTTGCCATTTACTCAACGAATTCGTGTTTCGGAACGTATTTCCGAGTCCCACTGAGCCAGAGTTATTCATCGCAAAGTCGCGAATGTTATTTCATTAAATGTTTATAAATATTTAATTTAGTCTCCGCAAGTTTTACGATTAGTAAAAATATCATTCCATATCAGATGTCCGTTTGATTTGAAATGTTAACGCTTACTTGGATGATATCGCCATCTTTAGCTTAGACGTCAAATGAGAGTGGGGGATGATTTTTCTATTTACTTGTCATTCGAGCCAGCACGCCCAGCACAGTTGATTGACTCTGAGACCTGAACCTAAAGTCCACTGTTGCGAACAGTGTTCAACAATTGTGTGTGTACGAGTTGATTTTTATTTATTTTTTTTTCGTAGTTTATTCGTTAAAAAATGTTTAAAACCACTCAGCAAGAGCCCGATATACCAGCTGCTCTGAGTCCTTTACAAAATTATACTACAGAACAATTGAAGGAGTTACTGAATGACGAAGAAAAATTTGAAGAGCTGATCAAGGATAATAAACAGGTATCTCATACGATTGCTGATTATATTATTTATTTTGTTTTTAAGAACCTTCATGACATTGTTGAAGTCAATTGTGATGTATTATTGATTGACGTGGTGTAATTAATAGCAAGTATTGGCTTATCTTTGTTTTGATAGTTGCTAGAGTTGGAGGCAGAAAAGAAAGAAATAATGGTCAGAAATCGATCATTAGCAGAGTTCAATCTGACCAAAGAGCCAGAACTGGAGGAAGCCAAAAGGCGTATACAGTCTCTGAGCGAAGAGGGTAGTCAGTTGTGTTCAAAAGTACAGGCCCTACTGGAACAAATCGGTGAGTCTGGGATAATACTTATGTGCAATTATAAAACTATGGTTGAGGCTGATGTACTGAGTATTGACCAACTGTTACAGCAAACAAAGCAGGAACAATGACAGTTGATCTAGCCTTAGATCTGTTACAAACTGCAGCAGCAGAAATCGAAGAAGAGTCTGAGGTTGGTACAAAATTTTGATGGACTTGAGGAAAATTGGATTAAATTAAAAATGTTTCAACTTTAGAAAGTAGCAGAAAAGTTTCTTGCTGGGGAAACTGAAGTGGACGAGTTTTTAGAACAATTCTTGTCCAGACGGAAAATCATGCACTTGCGTAAAGTCAAGGTTGATAAAATGAGAGAACTAATGAGAAGACCACCACAGGCAGCGAATCCAGTATATCCAGCTGCAGGAGGTTATCCTGGAATGACACCACAGGTGCCCTACCCAACGGAACACATCTCTATGCCTATGCCGGTACCTCCATTCTAATATATGTCAATAAAAATTGAGAAAGCAATCATTGTTAAATTTACAAACACAATGAGGTTCTGTTGAGATACTTCAATTATAAATGTTATAATTTTTTTCAATTTTCCACATGTACCTAATTTTTTTTTTTTTTATGTGTAGAGGCAAATGTATTTTTTATATTTCCAAATAAGCTAAAGATATATTTTATATAAAAAAAGTTGTCCTAAATTGGAAGTAAAGTGATTTTTTATTGGTAAGTGAAATTAATGCCATGTATCAGTGAAACGCAATGTACTGTTTTAAGTCTTGATGGAGTCAATGTAAACATAATAAAATTTAATGCAAGTTTGACAGTTGTTGAAATTATAAGCTATGAAAAATGTGAGAATAAAATATATTTATTTCTTCTGTACAATAATAATTTATCAGTATTTACAAGTGACGGAAAACTTTTTTATAAATAAATGTATGTCCATCAATAACAGTGATCTAATTTTTTCTAAAATTAACTTCTTGGATCTCATTATTATTAGCTATTCTTTGTTTCACACGAGGCTCATCATAATTACGTTCAAAAAATGTTTGCATCAATACACTGATGACAATGGTAAAACAGAAAAATATCGTTAATCGAAGAGAGTTTTGATATTCGGCTTCATTATATCGTTGAACTCTATCATCTAAATCCTTAACCACTTCCTGTGCTCTTTTTCTATCCAAATGTCTTTTGAAAGCTACTCCATAATGAGCCTTAGTCCACGCATCAAAGTCATAGTTTCTGAAGTTATCAGTACTCTTTGTCTCATTGACATTTGATGATCTGGATTTTTTAAAACCAGCAAACTTGTCCTCGTGTACTGGGTAACTCGTATTTGAAGCTACCGTGCCACCTCTCGCGGACAAATTACGATCGTACACTTTTCTTTTGTGAAAATTTCCAAGGACTTCATAGGCATTGGACACATCCTGAAACTTTGTCTTGGCCTCTTGGGATGTATTTCTGTCGGGATGATATTTTTTGGTGAGCTCGTAGTAAGCTGTTTTAATTTCCTCCTGAGTACTTTCCTTTGCCACTTTGAGGGTGTCGTAATGGTTCTGAACTCTTCTCCTCGTTGACATGTAAGCTTTGATTTCTTTGAAGGAACTTATAAAATGTGGCTTTGGTCGGTTCATTATCTATACAAAAAATGTTATGATTGCATTATTGACTGTAATACAGTCGTGTTGAGCATTACATCTAGTTTAGTTTAAACATTTTCCTCCTTCCTCTTTGACAAATGGATGAAGTAATTTTTCTATGTTAACATTAATACGAAAGGAAGCTGGCCTTACCTTGATTATTGAACTTTGACGTAATTATCGCTAAAAAACATATAATTCCAAGTGCCAATCGAAAACCATTGGTAATGTTCTTTGCCAAAGCTTGTCACGGAGAAGGAGAAAAGTTATAATTGACAACTCACAGCACCGAATGACCTTTGGTCGTCGTATCCATTTTTGCAAGTTGAAAGCGCGAAATCCAAAACGCTAACAACAATTTCATACCTTTTGCGCAAGCTTATTGTTAAACTTGCACGCAACGCCTTGCAGACGGTATACACGAAGGTTAGCAGAAGATTAAAAACCAACACACACGCGCGCAAGGATACTCCAATGACTATAACGATAAAGTAGGAACCTGTTTTTTTGCATTACCTACCGATGATAGTTGACGATGCACGAAAAATTTCAGAGGAAGTTTTAAATTACGGGAGCTCAAGAAAAGCTCTGCTTTTCAGATACGGAATAAAAAATATTTGATACTCTCGGTCAAACTAAGATTTGAACAACGAAGCTTTTTTCCAGTCTTTGATTCCGGTGAATTGTAACAACTTTCCATTCACGATGCGAGCGAGTATAGGATCTTTGATATATCTACACCTACCCCTCGAAGAGTTGCTCAACTGTGGAAACAATGATAAAGATTTCCTGTAAACATCCACGGATTATGTCGCAATTTTTGTGGCTTTGAAAGCTTATTTTGTGCCAAAGTTTAGCAGCACCGATAATTTATAGACGTTTCGCAGTCACAACCGAAAGATCGAAAACCCAACTCGCAAAGCGTCAAAGAGAGCGGACACTGAGGTTCCATCCTCGCACCGTTAAATGGCAAAACGTAAAAAAAAAAAAAAGGTCCAGAACTTTGTATCGGCCAACCTCGCATCGTAATGCACGAACGACGGTTTTTTGTGTCCCATTGACACACTCGAGCATCTGAAAACACCTCACCCACACAATGTCATGCAATAACTCATAACTGTGAATCACTCGTCGGGGGGCGCCCGCTATATAATACACCTGATATTGTACATCTGGGGCGTTGCTTATCCGCTTGAGATTCTTTATCGCATCTGTTTGCCAAAGATAAGGAACAGAAAAAAAAAAAAAAAAAGAAAAATATGAGAGAGGGGGACAAAAGGAATGCTGACAACCTGCTGGCGTGTACGACATTACCCGCTACTCGCGCGCCCACCTCGGTTTAGTCTTTCCGTAACACTTGGGCCCAAAAAAAAAAAAAAAAAAAAAAAAAAAATTGCTTACATCATTCTTCAAAAACGAACCTGTCACTGTCACTCTGATGAAAGGTTCCCCCACCGATGCTCCGACAGCAAGGAGAGAGGAAAAATAAAAAAAAATTGATCTAAGCGTGTGCATCTGCTTAAAATAGATTTCTCGTATCAGAACACGTCAATAGACTCTTGAAATATTCACTTAGTCAATGTAAATAAATAAATAAAAAATATTTATGCTGTGCGGATAGTAAATCTTCCTTGTAATTTTTAATCTTACGTCAGTTTGAAAGTTGTGTTGCCATGCTTCGTTACTGAAAGCCACAGTGAAAATTATTNAAAAAAAAAAAAAAAAAAAAAACAACTTGCTCGATTTTCGCCTTTGTTACAATTGTACTGCGTAATTTTTACCCTCGATAACTTCCATCATGAGTATCGTTGTCTATCATCTCGTGGTCGTGTATATACCGATAACGATGGCGACGAGTTTTCGCATAAGTGAATCATCGATAGGTACACATGTAGTAATACCGCGAGTATACACCGGAGGAAGTTTCGCTTTTTTTTCTATTTACGGTCGACATTGAAGCAGGAAAATCGGTTCGAGACGACGTATCCCAAACTAGACGCAAAAACGTCCCGTGGTTGAAAAATCACGCGCATTTACGGAAAACGAGTAAAGGAGAGGAAGTAAAGTGATAACACCCACACCCATACAATATATACGTATCCCTCTATATGTACAATTGACGAACAAAGCGCGAATGATATTATTACACTGCGCAGATCGTGAGCTTGTGCATGATAGGGCTGACGCTGTGGCTGAAGTTCGAGCCGGGGTTCCAGGAGTGGGTGGACTTTATGCGCATCGGCGAGTACTACATCGGCATCTGGATCCTCCTGGTCTCCGGGTTCCTCGTCTTCTTCGTCTCGATCGGCAGCTGCGCCGTGACGCTCACCGAGGAACGGCCCCTCCTTCTCGGCGTGAGTTTTTCGTTTCGAAATCAAAGCGCGATAAGAGCCATGGCGGAGTCATCGCTCTCGTAAAAAAAAAAAAAAAGGCGTGTCTATTTTGCTTTTGCAGAATCTGGGCGCACAGGCTTTCTGCTTCCTGCTCCACCTGACCGGTACCACGGTGCTATTGGTCTTTTCCACCCAGAACAGCGCCATCCAGCCCATCATCCGCGACTCCATGAGGAACCTCATATCCAACTCGCAGCACGAGCACGTCTCCGTCACCCTGAGGATGATCCAAGAAAACGTAACGCAAAGCGCATTTTTTTTTTTTTTTTTTTTTTTTTTTTCTTCGTAGAGGCCCACGTGGGGTATAATCGAGGTTTTTGTATAGATCGGCTGTTGCGGGGCGGACGGGCCCATGGATTACTTGAACCTGTTGAAGCCCCTGCCAACCGAGTGCCGCGACACCGTCACCGGCAACGCCTTTTTTCACGGCTGCGTGGACGAGCTCACTTGGTTCCTCGAGACAAGGTCCGTTTGGCTGGCCGGGGTCGCCTTCGCCCTGTGCCTCTGTCACGTGAGTTCGCCACACCTATATACTTTCCACCTGCACCAATCGTGCCCTTCGAACAATCGCAATGCTTCTTTTTTCGCAGGTCATCATCGGCGTGTCGTCACTCGTCCTCTACCAAGCTCTCCAGAAGGAAGAAAAGATGTTGACTTACAAGCGTTGACGCTGACGACACGTCTCGTTTTGTTTGGTTTTTTTTCTTCTTCTTCTTCTTCTTCTCCACTTTCGGTATGTGTATACGTGTAAAAAAAATGTCCAGACTTGGATGTTTGCCTCGCTGGTGGTCGTACGTGTGTGTGTGTGCGTGCGTGTATGTGCGTGTAAAACAAAACCAAAAAAAAAAATCATACGTTTCGTTTTTTATCTTAATATTAAGGTGCGAGTGTGATCGCAAAATAGTGACGTACCGAGGGATTTTTCCAGTCCTATGGGTGCTTTTACCTTCGTGTTCTTTTATATTAAAGATACGTCATGTAATATAAATATACGTTTCACGATAAAGTTTTTTTTTTTTTTATATACATTTGTACATGTCATTTGTATTTTGTTTAGCTAACGAAAAAAGATGCACGTAGGTTTAAAACGCAACAAATAAGATATATATTTACTGTGTAAGCAACGAATAGTCCATATGCATTTTAATAAATTACTATAAATATACGCAGAGTACCAAGTCTCTTCGTTGTCGTATTTTTTAAAAGTAAAAAGTACACTGCAAAAAAAAAGAAAAATAATAAAAATTGTATCGAAAATTACCATTCCGCACGGTTAATCGGATGCAAGATGGCAAAAGTGGAAAAAATTGGTACTTTTTCAATAGTATGAAATTTATTAATTCAACACTTAAAATCATGGTGAGAACAGTGAAAAAAAATTTATGTAGGAAAGTAAAATTTATCAACCGATCATTTTAAGGTTTACTCTGTTCCAGCAGGTAATTTTACCGTTAAAACAATAATCTTTGCAATTAAAATTTGTTTTCTCTTTAGCCAAATTGCAACCGATTAACTATACGTAATTATTTTTTTCTCTCAGTGCAGATGAAAATAATAACTTTCGTCCAATCGGGATGTGTCTATTCCCCGATGAACACACGAGATTCAATCATGAAAATCCATACGGTTGTACGGTTACGCAACCCGACTAGAAATAAAAACAAAGAGAGTACAGGTATGTATATGCGCGCGCGTGTGTAGCCATGGGAAACTTTTGAGTGGTGCAAAAAAAAAAAAAAACCTCATACACATCGTGACTAGGCATCATCATCATTATCCTGTACCCACACCAAAGGCTGCTGCAAACGATCGTACACATATAATCGTCGTCCTGCGCAGCATTTGGCCTCATCACGATCGGCCGCGCTGCAGCTACTTAGATAACGGCTCGGGTTCTATGCACGGTGTTTGATCCATCTGATGTTCCTTTCACTCTCCGTACAAAGGCTCGCAACCGCCAACGAGTACCCGTACACGATCTAAGACTATACATGTATTATGCTGTTTGAAAAGATTACTCGGAGACGCGTGTAATTTTGGCGCGACTGACATTATTTTGTTTTCTTCTCTGCCAATTTTTTCATTTTTTTTTTGCCGTGGGTGAATTCTTTTTTGTCCTATACGCGGGCTTCGACAAGCATGGGTGGAACAGGATGAACCAGTGGTCAAGGGTACGCAAAGTATAAATCATCATTGAAGAAAAAAAAAAAAAAAAAAACAACGTCAATCATACGTGCTTTGTACCCATTGTACAGCCTTGGACCGTCGCTCGTCATTATCGTTGGGCTCTCGTTGAAAATCCATTTGCCGCGAGATTCCAATCTGTGCAGATGCGAGGGAACAATGTAGGATTAGGCGAAGGTCGCGCGCGCGCGTACTTTCTACGTTTGGGCCGAACCGAGGTACTTTTGATTTCAATGGGTTACCGAGAGAACCGAGTGGGAGATGGAAACTTGCAGGGGAATCATGGTGAACAGGAGTTTTCTTTTTTTTTTGGATTTTCCAACTCTTTATTTACAAACATTATGCTAATTTATAATATACATAGTATATATATATTTATATATTTATTTTAGGTATGAAAATGGTAATTGCGCAAATACGTTACTAGTACGAATAATTTATTTACAATAGACTCTACGCGTCGTAGGTAAATCGCGAGCACCGTATACAATACATATATATTTATGATGGGGTGAACATTATTATTATTATTATTTTTTTACTCTACATCATATATATTCCTAGAGAAAATTAAACGTATTATATATAATTTCCCGAATTATTTCAAAGCACAGGTTACACACATTGTATACTCATGTACGTACTTGGACGCTTGAATATAATGCTGTGTTTTTAAAATCAACCGTACCGTATGTACGACGAGCAAAAAGCGGTATAAATCTCAACCATAGATTTTGCCAAAAACGAAAATCTCGTAATCAATATGACGTAACGATAGATTGTCGCTCGATAAATTACAAATAATTTACTAACTCCTACAAATAAGACCTAATCACGCGTTTCTACAATGTATAATATCCGGTCGATAGATTTTCGACCGATCCAACAATTTTTCCCAGCTCGCAACGAATGTACAACACGAGGGACCTACATATCCTAGGCTAACCAATTAATATATAAATCTACATGAGCGTGTGAAACAAAAAAAAAAGTCGAACTGTAAAAAAAAAAAAAAAAGATGGAATTTGTTTTGTTTTGTTTAAAAATTACACTTTAACGGCCAAGTCAGCGTAAGACACGTGGGCTAACACGGTCAATCGATTTTTTGGGAAAAAAAAAAAAAAAAAAAAACAGACATTCAACCGACGTACGGATAGCCGGGGTAGGCGACAGGCGGGGCAGGGTAGAAGCCGGGGAAGGCGGGCACGGTCGGCTGTACGGGGAGGGTCGTGGTGACGTAGGTGGTGATCTCGGTCGGCACGAGCCTCGACGAGTAGAGGGTCGTGTAGGCGGTCTTGGCGCCAAAGGTCAGTTTGAGGACCCGCGAGTCCGAGACCGTGGCCAGGGTCTGTTGGACGATGGGCGCGCTCGTTATCGTGAACTGCGGCTGGGGCGGCGGAGGGAACAGATGGGGCGGCACCTGCGGCAGCTGCGGCAGAAGCGGCGTCACCGTCGATGTCCCGTACTCGTAACTCGTACGGGGCACCGTGCCCACCGCCCGGCTCAGGGTCGACAGGATGGTATTGCCCGCGCTCACCAGCGGTATCACGTGCGACTCGTACACCGTCTCCAGGACTATCACCGGCTTCGATGTCGTTATCACCTGGAAAACACGACGGTTTAACCATCAATTATTATACACATATCATATCATATATAATATACGTATACACCGTAGGGGTGTTCGATCGTATTTACCTGCGGCTGGGCCTGTCCCAGGAGCTTGAGCAACGCGAGCTGCTGCGCCTGTTCCGGGGTCACGGATGGCTCGGTGGCAATGACGTTGCTGCTGGTGGTGGTCTCAGCGGTAGGCTTGAGTCGACTGGTGGGATTGACGGCGTGCTTGTTGTGGTTGAAGATGTCGAGGTCGGAGTCGAGATCGGTGCTGGGGGCGACGATCCGTTTGGGCGCGTCGTCGTCGTCGGCGCGCTCGTCGTCGCCAAAGTCGAGCTCGAGGTGGAGCTCGCTGCCGGCCTCGTCGAGCTTCGAGTTGAACTCGTTGAGGGTCCTGCTGGGGACGAATTGGTAGATCTCGGCCGGGGGTAGGGTCTTGGTGGCGGTGACGATGCGCGCGACGTTGTACGTCTGGACGAGGGTGAGCCGGCTGGTCGTGTTGCCGTTGGCCGCAATCACGGGCAGCAAGTGGGTCTTGAGGAGGGTCTGGGTCGTCGAGAAGGTCTCGGTTATGGTCTCGAGGGGCGGGGTCGATTGGCCGGCTTCGAGACTGATGGCCGGTAGGGTGGCGATCGACGAGTCCAGGGGCAAGCTCGTCTCGTAAGCCGCGCCAGTGTTGGCCAGGATGTTCTCGGTGAGGGGCTCCGTGGGCTGGACGGTGCTCGGCTCGGCCGTGGCGAACGACTTTTTGATCGTCGACGTCACCGTCACGTAGCGCGTGTTGCGCGACGTACCGACCTGAAAGTCACACATACACACATACATACCCTTTTTTTTTGTAAATGAGACAAAATTGCGCAATCGACTGTACATCGTCCAATGCCACCATCAACAATCAGCACATGTATCGGACGAATAAAATCTTTCCTTTCTTTCACCTCAGGTGTTCAACCTTGCGATCATCGCACAATGGGAGAAACGGAAGCCACACACACACACGGGCTCTCGTAACCATTACGAGGACGACCGCGATCGCGATAATCCTCCAGCCAAATATATTACGCGCGTTTTGTTGTTACGTCAGCTCTACATATATAGCCTCGTCATGTACACAGGAGAAGGAGGAGGAAGAATTAAGGTACACTCGCGATAATTCCCATTGTTACGCACGCGTTGTGATCGAGTACATTCATCCGACAGGCCCAACGATCGGTAGGTGTTGAAAGAAAAAGAATCGATATGTATACATTGTGGGCACCAACCTGGAACTCGTAGGGCGACTTGATGGTGGCGATCTCGAAGTAGATGTCGTTAAAGTCGGAGGCGGTGGATATCTCGACGTTGAGGGTCTCGGTGGGCAGGATCTTCTGGGTGGGTTGGGGAGTTGCTCCCTCGGGCTGTTCCTGCTGTTGCTGGACACTGACGTTGATCACGTCCTCGGACTCGCTCTCGTCCAACTCGCCGTCGAACTCGCCGTCCTTTCTCTGGACGAGGATCGGCTCCTCGGGCTGGGGGCTGGCGTTGACGACGGGTGCTTTTTCAATCAGGACGCCGTTGGGCTCCGAGCTGGTGTTGTTGGGCTGCTGCTTGGGCTCGTCCTCGGCTTGCTTGCGGATCTGGATGCGCGGCTTGGGGGTCGTTTTGTAGGACCAGCGGCCCTGGGTGCGGGGCAGCTTGGACTTGATGGACGGGCTCGGTAGGTTCGGGGACTGCTCGGATTTGGCGCTCTTGTACTGCTTGATGGGGCCGGTGTTGCCCGACGGACGGAAACCGGCTCGTCGGCGGGTCCCACCGGAGGAGGACTCGGGCGCGGCCGTTGTCGTTGGGCTCGATTCCTTCTGGGACCTGTTTCTAGGACGCGCCTGTTTTATACTTTCGTTGCTTTGGATATTATTCTAACGCGCGAGTCCTTCAACGGCTCGTTTGGGTTAAGTGTGTGTGCGTGGGTGCGCTTACTTGTAGCCGGGGCGGGCGTTGCCGGGCCGATTTTTGCCGGCTGGTCGGTTCTGATCGGCGCTGTTCTCGGCCTCGTCGACGATCTTGTTGCGATACTTGGGCCTGTTTGGGCCACCGGTCTGCCGGCGAGCTGGCCTGTTACCACCCAAACCTACCGACAGTACATTTACCGTACACCTTACAATACCTTTTTTTTTTTTTTTTTTTTTTTTTTTTTTAGCTATTTGGTCGATACGCGAAACATATTTGTAGACGAGTGCGAGCGCCCTAGCGAAATCGACATTTTGGGCTTGCACATAGGTGAAGTGGGGGAAAAAAAATAGTTTTTTTTCAAGAGATTTCCACGAGAATGAATATCAATAAGTGCACGTGATTGCGTAACTCGTCGTGGAAGATACGAGCCATCGACATTAATTTTAATTTGCGCATTATATTGAACAAAGGATTTTTCGGTGATTTGACTCTATGGATGAGCGTTTGTATATATTTTCGCACGTCCTAGGTATATGTATGCGATAATTTCAATGATCACGATGGTAAGTAGGTTTCCGCGTGAAATCGGCGAAAAGAAAGTGAAACTCTCGATGTTTTTTTTTTTTTTTTTTCGGTATCCTATCACGCAAGACTTGGGTAATCCGTATAATCAATTCAACGCATGTATACATCTATCTCTGCAACGGCAAAGTTGCGAGCGTAACTCGCGCAGGATTGCATTTTTGAAACACCGATGGTGAGTAACGTTGTTTTGTTTTTTTTTTTTTACTCCACGTCCAACTTGGTGGATTCATTGATTCACTTCTTTGAGATGAGGGGCGTAAAAAAGACAAGCAAAAACGAACGATGAATTATTCAATCCCCGGCCAAAGTCATTATTTGCTGAACACTTTTAGCATCCGAAAAAAAAAAAAAAAAAAAAAATCACAAACGTAACCCAAGCTGAATGGGAAAATACAAGAGTTTTTGCACGGATCCTTTGAATATTTCACGCCAAGTGTCTTAAATATACATCGTCTGGTATCATTATCACCGCGGGTACTCCCTCCGTTGACACTTTTTTTTTTTATTTTTTCTCATCGGGTCCTCTTCCTGTGGTTATTTACCGTTAAAAATAAGACGGCCGTGAAACTATTATTAGATTTCCTGTGCAGTGCCCATATGAATATATAAAAAAAAAAAAAAAAAAAAAAAAAAAAAAAAAAGACTCACCTTCGTCCGGAGACAACTGCGGCTCGTCCGACGCAGTGGGCTCCAGTTGTTGCTGCTTGAGTTTCTTTTGTTGGGGCCCGAGGGTCTTGAGTATCCTCTGAGCGCTGCTCGGGCGTATCTTGTTGTTGGGCTCGACGTTGTTGTTGGCGGGGGCGTTGAGGACGCGGGACGAGCTCTGGAGCACCTGGGCGTACTTGCCGTTGATGTAAGTGCCGATGACGCTCGTCTCGTGGACCGTCGTCAGGCCGTCCTTGACAATGGTGCCGCCCAGCTTGGTCACCAGACCCGTGGGGTTTTCTTTCTGGCGACCCGACGCCCGGGGCTTCTGGCCGCCGTTTGACAACTTGTTTGCCGACGGCTTCAGATTTATCACCTGTTTTTCACGGGGACACCCGGAAATTGTGAATTTTTTTTCGTTCCGGCGACCCATCTTTTTTTTTCTCCCCCCCCCCTTAATTTTTTTTNAAAAAAAAAAAAAAAAAAAAAAAAAAAAAAAAAAAAAAAAAAAAAAAAACGATTACCGATGACTTACTGAGCAAACAGACGAGACGAAGGGGGGGGGGGAAAGGCGATAAATGTACAACTCGAGCGGCACCTTCGTCCGAGGCTACAGCTCATTAGAAAGGGCATCGGGGCGCTTTTTCGTTTGAAAAAACTCATTAAGTAGCCATCGGAGTGGAAGGGCTCTCTTTCTCTCTCGAGCAATCGAGGTCGTGGTCAAGCTGGCCCCGCACAAAGACGACTGTTGTTGCTTGCGCTATATAATATACGTTAGATCGATCGGTATGCGCCTTTTTTTCCCTCCCTCGCGGTATGCCGTCATCGTGCCAATTTTTTTTTTCTTTCTTCCCATCGCTCACGCGCTTGTACACGCCGTGGGTGTGTTTATCGTATTTATGGGCAAATACCTGCGCTATCGGTACACGCGAACGCAGATTTCTCGTACCGATGATGTTTAAAAAATGGCAAGATGCATATATAGGTGTTGCGATTGTTTTACCTTGTACGACTCGTCGACCACTTCGGTGGGCTGCTTCGACAGGAAATCGTACTCGGGCTCGGCCAGGTTGTTCTTAACGCCGGGCACGTCGTCTTTCGGCCGCACTTCCACGACCGTCGACAACTCGGGACTCCTCGTGACCACCTCGATGCGCGTCGACGCCGTTTTCACGGGCTACAACCAACAACAACAACAACAACGGATTCAATACATTGTGATGCGAATAACAGTATCTGCCTATCACAAGATGAGCTTAGGCAAGGGTTTGTCGCGTTAGTCGATACCGATTTTTGAACTTGTACATGCGAGGAGTTGCCATACAATAGTAATAATGCATACGACGCGGGGAGTAATTGATGAAACACGCGGAACAACGCACGAGAACGCAGAGTTCCTACCTCACTCGGGGCCAGCTCGTTCACTTGGCTGACGATGTTTTGCTCCACCACCGAGTTGACGACGATCTTCGTTTTGTCCTTCTTCGTCTCGGCAACCCCCTTGTGGGTCTTGCTCGGCTGGATGTTCAGGTTCTTCTTTTCCAGCGTGGGCTTCGTCTCGATCGGCGGCGCGACGCTCGAGGAACTTGTCCCCTGGGATCCCTCTGCAACGCGATCGGTATACATAACACATACAAAAATGTTTATTTTCAAATCAGTACGTATATAAGCGAGCAAAAAGGGTCAGCGAACTCTGTTGGGACGTGCTCGGTTTATCGGAGCTCGTATTAAAATTCATAACGCAAGTGCACAGGTGGTATGGGCGCCGTCTCAGAATATATTATACATATTTATATATATACGCACGCATGCACACCGTACGAGCAAAAGCTCATCTGGGGCATGATTTCCAAACACGTGCCTCCCAAAGTCACGCAGCGATTCTTTTTCCAATCATGTAGAGATCGGTATTATGACGATAGCGATTTCCTCGGTATATAGAAAAAGAATCTCTTCACCGCGCAGTTGTATCGACAACGTAATTTAGCCATCATACCCGAGCTGTTTTCGTGTGCACCTTGACATTTTCCAAAGAAAACAAAAGAGATAGAGAGAGAGAGCGAATTGATTCGCATTGCGCGCAAAGCCTTACGAAATACTTGTATTGGCTGTTGGGCCGAGCGCGCAGCTCCACGGACTTGTAATACAGTGCACGCGTGTAACAGAGGAGGAAAGAATTTGGGTTGCGCACACTTATATTTATTATTATCTAACGGGCAAACGGATAATGGTTGCACGCACCTACACTATATGCACCGAGAGTTGCGTTTTCTCTCTCTTGGTTTGGTAATCGCGGTCTTGGACTCTGCTTTTGTTCCGGGCCAGAAGAAATTATCGGCGCAAGTAATTAAAAAAACAGTGAGTTATTTTAAAAGCAAAGCGCTCGAGGGGACTGCAAATGCGGAGCTGCTGCAGCTCGCGGTGAATGTCGGTGAATGGGCGGATTAACTTTTCCTACAATACACCTATACCATGTACGCGTATACACATAATATATGGATACGGGTAAAATAGAGACGTAAATATTGTATGCAACTAAGTACGGTGCGTTGGTAAATGAAATTTCACCCGCGTAAATTCATAATGAGCCAAAATGTGTTTATTTCTCGTTCGGGTACTCGAATCGAGTCAAAAAGCAAAGAGGAAAAAAGCGAGTCAAACACTCGGGAGTCCGGAGTGTATAGGTGGTATGCGTCTTTGTACAAAAATGCAAATTATTTGCGAAATGTAGGTATGTTTGTTTCATCGCGCGCGTGTTAATTACATGTTACATGTATATATAGGTATAATACGTGTGCTCTAAATATAATTACATAAAGAAAAAAATTACGTATCATTAGGCTTAATGGTATCACTCTGCTCTCGGTGCGCCTAATTACGTGCGAAGCGTTAAAATTAACGCTTTCGGCACCGACGAAATTGCGATGTATATATACCCATACGCATTGAGGTCCATTATATTCTCATTAACGGATAAACAAAAAATAAATAGTAGACGGTGCATGGGTGTACAAGTGTGTTGTTTGTACGTACAGCCGAAACGACGCGTAGGAGTAAAAAGAAGACGGTGGGTAAGTAGCGATCGTAGATCCATATTGCGGCAAGCGAGTTTGGTATTGTAAGAGGCGAAGATGTTTGCCCTCTCGATCGCTCTTTCGCAAATGGGGTGATTTATTATGCCGGCATATGATTTATAAACCGGAAGTACGGTTTTTTTTTTTCAACTGATTGTATCTCGATTTTTCACACTTGCGATTGCTCCTAGAATGAAAAAATCGCCGGGTGTTTGCGAAAAAAAGGGTCAAGCGTCAATTAAGCGCGAAAATAATTGTTAAATTGCGTCGGAATATTAAGGATTTTGCAACGAGAGCGCGTTCACCGCAACAAAACTTGTACGCGTCGTTGAGCTTCCCTAATGGTGTATCCTCGACGCAATCTTTCAAAGGTATACCGAGGAGTGGGAGGGGGGGGGGGGAAACAAGGATTCGATCGGCGCGGCGAGCAATTACTGCGGTTACTTACTTTAAGGTTTTTTCTTTTTTATAGAGATCTTGAAAGGAATGATTTTTTGTTTCTATTCCACGCCAGCCACGTAGTTTCGGGTCTTTTGTAAAAATAGAGCGAGTTCGCGTGTGTTTTGCATTTTCAGGGAGATCCGAGCGAGATAAGTATAGACACACAACGGTTTTTGTACTTTCGCAACTGGCAGATCTTCTTTTTTTTTTAAAAATGTTTGTTTTTTTTCCCCCCTCCCCTCGAAACCTCGTAAAACTGGTACGTGCACCTACTACGATTGCTTCTACAAGTGAACAAAGAAACTGGAGCGCTAGTTTCGACACTTTGTCGAAGAAAAAAAAAAAAAAAAAAAGAAACGCTTGCCCACGCTCCAGTACGGCGGGCTTATCGAATTTTCAACGATAAGTCGCTAATCACCACCTTCGTCGTGTATATTTTTGGTCGAGAGTCCAGTGCTTTCGCATGACTCGCCGTGTCCATGTTATACATATTATGTACGTCAGGCGCGTATACATATATATATATATGCATAAATTGTTGCAAAAGAGATTGTGCATACAAAGGTAAAGACTCACCGGGTGGTGCGCTCTGCGGACTGAAGACCATGACGGTGTTGCCGATCGTCGTCGTAAAATCCAAAAAGCCATAAACGGTTTGGGTGGTGTAATCGTTGGCCGGCTGCTGCTGGACGGCCCCGGAGTCTATCGTCGGCTCGGCTGTGCAGCTCCCTTTTTTTTTTTTTTTTTTTTTTTTATACAATAAATACACCCCCCCCATTCCCCCGTGAAATTTATCGTCAATGTATTGTGTTTTTTCCGTCGTTATTTACTTTGCCGTGATGTCATTTCTGCCCACAAAAAACGAGTGTTTCATAACGAGTGTCGAGAAATCAATAAACCACCGCTACTGCCATGGCTCGTTTAAATTCCCATAAGTTTGCCCGACGCGTTTTTGTCCATTTTTGTTTTTCCCCGCTTGATTAAACAAGTTTTCGACGCATTCCGCAAAGTGAGAAAAAAAAAAAAAAAAAAANTTTTTTTTTTTTTTTTTACGTGTTCGTTGTGATTTTTCTCGTGGAATCATATAGTATAGCAGGTCAGGTGCCAGAAAATCGGTACAGAGATTCAACGATTTTTTAACGGTCGCGTGTGGTTACCAAAATTACTTGAAATAGATATAAAAATGATCGAGGCCGGAAACAGAAGAAAAAAAAAAAAAACCAGGATAACATCATCGATAAACATACCTGCATGTTAAAAAAAAAAAAAAAAAAGTTCAAGTTGTAACAGGCAATACTTTATAATTGAAGATCGAAGAAAGATTGAGCGCTTAACGAGCGTTTAATCGAAAAATACAAAACGGCGTTTTCAAACATCGCAGTTATAATAACAATAGTAAGTAAATGAGTCGAAGGCGAAAATAGTCGAGATACAGTGACAAGCTGCTCAGGCGGTGGATCAAAGGGACGGCTTGTGCGGGTCGTCGTTCTCCGGCGGAAGGAAGAACAATAGTTTAACGCGTGGGCGATGCGGTGAGTAAATATGCAATATTTTTGTTTTTCAAAACTTAACACGAGTTGTACGCGAATTGATTTTATATTGAGAAAAGAAAATAAGGGATTCCCTTTTTCTGAAAAATCAAAGTCCTTTGAAACAAAAAAATCACGTCCCAACGAACCTTGAGGTTCCCTAGTAGAAAAAACAAAGCGCAGCAGAGAAAGAAATAACGAGCTGTACCCAGAAGCGTTAACCGTCATGTACAACTGCAAAGCGCCACCCTTTATTGCGAAAACGCGTATACACTTATACGTATTTATGTTACCCACAAATATGTTAACTACACCACCACCCCCCCGTGTCCTTGGCTCGAGCACCTACGTATTGTATTATTATAAACGCGCTCCGGGAATAAATATACGTGCAATTATGCGCGTGAAAGGATATCGCTTGTTCTTTATCACACGTACGACTTACACTTCCTGCATCGGTTTTCGCGTACAGTTTTCTTTTTTTCCTTCAAACACGAGACTGTGGAAAATATATATGTTGTGCATGGGTACACGTGAGCCGGCCAGCACGTGCGACGCGTGCACTACTCCACCGCGTGGTCTAACGTGCCATTGTCACCCGATTTTTATTGAAGCCCCGCGAGCCATATATCGCGTACGCGTTGTTCGGTCACCGCATACTCTGCAGTAGCAAGTATATATACATGTATATGTACTCCATATAATGCACATAGGTATATTGTTGAGTCCGGAAAAATGATAGGTTTCCATATGGTATTTATTGAGGCTCGTTTAAATAAGGATTTTGGGGCTGTATAAGTAATTGTTGAGATGGGATTTTATAGTTTCCACTCGGAATTTTTCGTAGTAAATTTTCATCGTGCAAATAATAATATTTGAGGAAATTTGAAAGTAAATTGAAAGGATAATGTGTGTGTTTTTGTGACATGACAACAATATCAAATATAGGCGCGTGTGCTTACCAAAGGCGAGAGCCACCACCAGGAGAGCAGTTAGTTGGGTACTCATTGCGGCTGCTGATGTTCACGGGGCGCTCAGTATGGCATTATCTTACGGCGCAACTCGAACCTGAAATTAAAAGTAACCACCCACGTTTTATCTTCTCGTACGCTTGATCGAGTTGGTATATCATTTTTACACTGTGCGTTACGGCTATAGGGTGACAAAATAAAAAAAAATAATTGTTGGCCAAACTTGGCGGACAAAAGTGACGAATCTGCGATCTTTGCGTAATAATCCGTCACGATTTTGGTATTCAGTGGTTAATTATTTCACTGGCCGTTACCGTGCATCACAACATTGCATCTACTATAAGTGTACATCGTAAAAGTAGATCACCGCGATGCCGCTGCACTGCGTAAGGTAATTCAAACTTTTCCATTGATGGTTTTGTTGGCGCAGTTGTGCATACAATCATAGTTTCTCTACAGTTTATGCCACGGTGGTGTGGTGGTACTTTTTCTTTGCTTGTACTGTTTTTTTTTTTTTTTTTTTTTTTTTTTTTTTTTTTTTTTTTTTTTTTTTTTTTTTTT
>NW_019379544.1:1021757-1094251 GCF_000648655.2 Copidosoma floridanum
GTACCACGTGGTTGTACTTGATATGTAACTAGACAATTTACCTATACAATCGGTGGTATTATTCTCGTAGCAAATAGTGCGTTTAACCAACAGAGCACTGGACGGTTAGTGTATATATATATACGCTTGGACGCCTTGCCGAATAAGATCAGTGGTAAAAGTTAACGATCTGTTGGTTCATCGTTTTGTCAGCCAGCACTTTATTGTCATGCGTTATGCATCAGCACACTTGGCTATTATATATTTCGCGGAAAGACAATTACTTAAATGGAGATGCGGAAGAAGCAGCTTTTTGACACTTTGAGCGGTTCCTTTATACATTTTACGATTGTATTTTGAAGCCAACCGATTTTTTCCTTTTTTCCTCGAACGAAATATAAATCACACAAGAGCTTACCTTCCGTCATTCGGTGCACCAACTGGTTTGTTCATCTGCTCGGGAAAAACGTCACGTAACGTTAAAAAAAAAAAAAAAAAAAAAAAAGGTGATGGAGAGGGAAAATAGGAGACAATGGAGAGTGTGTTGTCACGTTTCATGTGCCTATGTCAATGCGACCTCTGTATATATAGCAAATTGTGTTGCGAGAGACACCATGCATACACGTTACATATAGGCGCATATATATGTGATGCATCGGCGACACATGGCTAAATGGCACATTATATAGGTACACGTCGCGAGAAGATTTTTCGTTTCGAGGAAATGTACGGTTCGATGTGCTTTCGCTCCCCGATCGAGTTTGACGTCAAGTTCATTGTAGAGAACTGCGTCCGAATACACGTGCGCACGTGCGTACTGACTGGGATTGGAATGTTCACGCTTAAATCCAAAGCGAAAGACCGAGCGATCTGTAGATAAGACCGCGCCGGTGTTGATGTAAAAGGTATACGCGTATTAAAAAAAAAAAAAATGATTTGATAACCCACGTGGTTACCACAATTATATACGTGTATATATATTATACACTCGCACTGTGAATGACCAAAGGCAATCGAAAATCGATAGAGTCACGTGCAGCGTTGCTTTCGAGGGCAAGAATTTACACGTGCGTGTTCCAAGTGGGTGTACGCACAGGTGCCCGTGTACCAAAAGGCGGACCGGGTTTTGGAAGTGTATAATTACCCGCTTGGTTCACGCGGTCGAGTGTATATGATAAATTAGCCCGAACTAGTTTGCCGGTTTTTTTATAATTTCTGTGTTTTATTTTGCATACCCTCGCGTAGTGTGTGGGCGAAGTGTATCAATGATGCCGTTTATCCGATGTATATAGGCTTGATACGCGCTAAATTCGTATACACGGCAACTGTTTCGTTCTCTCATTTGAAACTCACTTTTTTTTTCTTTCGAAAATGTTGTTTTGTCCACATCTTTGAGATTATGTCAAAACTGCGATGAAAAAAAAAAAATAATAATAATAATAGTAATAATAATAAAAAACAATATCTTCATCAGCGTTATTTTTTGCTGATGCGACATGCAGATTTGTTGGGGAATTTCACACCTAAATATAAAAACTAAAACAAAAAAGGAGCTTTTTTTATCGTCACGTAAATAATATACCAATGACGTCACAATATATTACGTAGCTTGATAAGTATATGTTGTTTTTTTGGTACCGGTGAAAAATGGCCTTATTAAAAAGATCGATGGCTAAATAAATTGAATATATGTATGTACGTGTGTTTTTGTGCTGCGAAGCATCCACATAATAGTACAGGATTTTTATATTTGTTTGGGATGAAATTTGCATGGAGGATTCGTTAAATTGATTCGACGTACCGATGAAATTTATGCAAACTGCTCATCTGCCTGGAAACAACGACTTTCATTATGCTCATACCTGCGGAGAGCAAAGGATTGCGGATGATTTTTTTTTTTTTTTTCTTTTAGCCTCCATGCATTTGTTCGGGTCATTTTTTTGACAAGGACGCGCACGGCACTGATGATATCGTCTTGGCCTCGTCTACAGATCTTATCGCTACGACGAAAAAAAAAAAAAAAAAAAAAAATTAAACAAATAAATATGCACCACCTGCAGCTATTTCTTTTCCACAGCTATACGACATTTAGCTAGGTGGAAAAAAAAAACACGAGAGTCTCTTCTAACATAGTAAGTTCATAGTAAGTAATCCATCATCCGCTCCGAGGGAGATGTACGTAAATCACTCTCGAGTGGTTTGGGCCCCACATCATGTAACCACCTACTTACAATACATACCTGTGACCATCTGTACGCGGAGGTACAAAAAACAAGTATATGTATAATGTATATGGGAAAGATCAGAAAGTGAAAACGCAAAGCGTGACCGACCGACTGACCGGAGAGGTCTCTTCCTTTCTCTCTCTCTCTCTCTCTCGAAGATGCGATGTAAATCAACTTCAGACACGATACTTTCTCAAGGAACATCCATACTCGGCTCAATTTACATATTCTATCCTCCGTGCTTTCTTTACATAAGTTGGTACATATATATAATATACCTACATACGAGGATGCGCTTGTATGTTCACTAAATTCATAAATATATATGTATGCGTGTTCCGGTATGAGCGTAAAAATCAAATCTTGCTAGTATCTTTGGGCATAAGCTTCCTAGTATATTATGGTTGTTCGCTTTCTTTTGCGAGATATCCTGTGATTATGTTATGGGAACGGTTAAAAAAAAAATCACATTTTTTTTATAGCTTTATGATTTATAGCATTGATTGAGTAGCCTGTAATTAATAGGTTCCGAAAACCACGTCAATACCGATATCTACTGGTTTTTTTTTTTTTTTTTTCTTTTTCATGCAGGTATTGACTTTTGGTCATTGTTGCGAGGTTCGATAAAGTTTTCCATTTTCGGGAAGCACTAAATTTTCGAAAGAAGAGTCAAAACAATACCCGAGTTGTCGCAAAACGAGTGAGCCCGCGCGATTTGCAAATCATGCGAAATACGTGCAGTACGCTTCGTTACTTAATAATTAGGTATTCGCATGTAGACAAAGAGAAAAAAAAAAAAAATAAAGAAAAAATTATTTCGAAAAACTCGTGCACGCTTTCCCCTTGACGTGCTCTCATGAGGGATGGTACAACTTCCCAGGCGTCGCTTCTCCCGCGTAAGGATAATTGTGATTGTGAGGCGAAGCGTGTGAACACGTACGGGCCGAGTCTGGATGGCAAAATTGAAAAAAAAAAAAAAATAATGATAATAATAATACAGAATTAAAAGATCCGAGATAACGTTGCGTCAAAGTACGAAGACAGACAAAAATTGCGCTCAGCAGGCGACAGGACCCCAAACCATGACGCAAGGGACACCACCCCGAAAAGCGTGTAACAACCGTATAAAGCGTGAGACGGAAAAAAAGAGATGGTTACTCGCGCGTGTTTCCTAAAATCGACTCGGGGCTTATAAACGTTGTACCCTACACATTGCGAGATCACGCGTGTATATATATAAATATACGTTGGATTTGACGCAAAATCGGTAAGAAAAAAGAGGGAGAAAGCCCAACTTTACGGGCCACTTGTGTCGGACTTTGAGACGAGTGTACACTTTTTTTTACGACACCCTCCCCCTGTCCCTAAGAAAAAAAGGACGCGCACCGGCCCGTGAATTCAATTAAAATTTACAGCGCTTTTCGACAACTTTCAAACGCGCGCCAATGCGCATTTTTTTTTTTTTTATTTTCGTCTCGTTCGCGCACATCGCAAATCACGCGTTATTAGACCCAAAGATTTCGCGTGTATATACGCGTAGCGATTTCAAGAAAATTGACAACTCCGCGAGTTTAAGCCACGTTACATCGGCCCAAAGTATCGGATCGGTATACATACAGGTATGTAATTCAAGAGCGCCTAACTCGATCTCTCGCGCCTTTCACTCTCCCTTTATAGGTGCCGGTGTATATATATATAACAGAGCTGCTCTCACGAGCACTCGCTCCGTTTGGCCGTTGCATCGAATGAGAGTACTTCATCTCGCTTTTCGAGGACTCGTTTGTTTTTTGCTTCCATACATGTATCAGAATTTCCGCGCTAATATCAATATAATCGAGGATCAAAGACTCGCGAGAGTGACAATTCGGATGTCTTTTTTTTTTCCATCCGAGATGAAGATGTATGTACCCTTGCCTTGTAGAATCAGCCTGTATCAACGATGTAGGGATTTTTTTTCATGTATACACATGCCTTTGCCACTCAACGAAGGGAAAAAAAAAAGAGGAGGAGGACGCGTGCGTAGCGTTGAAAAAAAAAAAAAAAAAAGATACATACCTGCACGCACAGTATATATAAATACATGACTGCACACGTATGCAAATTTGTGGGTGTGTGTATAATACATTAAAACCGGTCATCGACCGGATGGGGGATATATTCTTGACCATAAAAAAACCAAAAGTCAAGATCACGGCCGCGCATAGAGAACGAGAGGAAAAACGCTGCCGAGCGGTGTCATCTGCCTTGCGGTTCATCCGTAGGTATTTATATACACACCAGGCCCTTTTTTTTTCTTTTTTGGCTACAAGTTGGCTACGGAAGAATAACGAGGAGCTCCCAAACCTTTGTGCGCAGAGTCAAAGGTGTCTTGTTTTTATCCCTCTCTGCGCAAGCATCTCATTATACAAAATTCCACTCGCGTGAAGAAAAAAAATAAAATTAACACGTCACTTGCACGAATGACCATACTGTTCGTGTATATACTATGTACACAATTACACGGTCCATTGGGAACGATGGTAGTACTCTTTCATGCGATGATGATATCCCGGTACTGATGACTTTAATGCGCTATTGCAGNACGCCAACGAAAAAAGCGCACATGTGCATTACACTCGAGAGGAATAGCCAATAAAGTTTCTCACTCGATAATCGATAAGAACGTGCACGCGCGCGAAATCATATAAAAAAAAAAAAAAAAATGCTCAGCCAACAGAGGTGGAAGCGAAACCCGCCGGAGTTGGCATAAAAATCGAGAAAGATTCGCACAAGTGAATTGTATAAAGTTAACGACGCGCGTAAGCGCTCGGCACTCAATTACCCGTGTGCGTGTGTGTATATAATATATACGTATACAGGTACTGTCCGGTGGAGCGTTTAATTGCGCCTTCGGTGCGCTGCGTGGCCTGCCAATCATATACACCATTAGCACATAATCAAACGGCACATGCACAGCGGGTGGAGGAAAAAAAAAAAAAAAAAAAAAGAAAAAAAGTCACGCAAAGAGAAAGAGCTTGAGCGTATATGTATACGCACATATTACGCTCTAAAAGTCTGGGCGCGGTTTGGCACTGGCTTAATTTAACGCGTGCCATTTTCCAAGCTTTTGGAGCGCTGTGTCATTATACATGTACACGGGGGATTGCGCGGACACTGTGTCCTTTCACTTTCCATACGCGCGAGCGTTTTCTCTTTACCTCCCCCCCCCTCCGCTCTTTATTCTTCTCTCCCCTTTATCTTTCGTCTTCTTTTGGTAATAATTGACCACACTTACATACACGGGGATGCTCCAATGATCGATGCCGTGCGATAAACTTCTTTCTCAAAATTATCCGTTGTGCATCGCGAGCGGGTGCGCTCCGAAGATGGCTCGGAGGCCCGTACGTATACGTACATATTTGGACGGCTCTTCTGTACGGTGCCGGGTGGACGGTATAAACGTCGCTCGTTAACTGTATACGTAAAATTACATCTCTTCCCTTTTTTCACGTCGAAACCGTGCCGATGTCAGTTTAAATTAAAATATCAAGTGTGATGCTTCGTGATGCCGTTTTTATACATAAATAAACAAAAAACATGAAATGCACGTGAGTTACTTGTACGTGGGGAAAAAAAGAAGAAGAAGAAGCACGTGAGTTGCGAACAATGAATTTCGCAAATTTTTGGAAAGCTAAACTTTGTGGGAACGTTGTCATGAAAAGATAGTCTTAACTGTTACAAAGGATAATCGGTGTAAAAAAAAAAGAAAAAAAAAAAATGTAATTATAACGCATAATGTGTATGTTTTGAAAAGAAAGAAAAAAAAAATAGAAAACTATTTCTTACGATCGTAACAAACATACCTGCATCGGTATGGCTAACAAGACGTTGAAATTTCATGAACACCTATATATGTATATATATTATATAGTTCAAGTTATCTCACTCTCTTGACTTGGAAAATGTGAGGTAAAAACAGTACGAGTATAAGTATATACGGGCACTGCTCTGGAGAACACGTTCAAGTGTATAGTTGCCACGACAGAACGTAGCCCTAAGCCCTCGTCGGTTCGAAGTAAATTAACCGTGCCCCATCGCGTTATTTTCATAAATTTTCCCGTTTACTCGATGCTCAATTAACGTACGTGGAAAATATATTTCCAACCTTCATCTGCATATAAAGTAACGAAACCCCACCCCCTCTCTTCTATTATTATTATTATCATCCGATGTAACATTTACCTTGGAAAATAACAACATTACGCGTGTAAGTTGCACACGTAACGCCCAACAGAGGCATCGAGGGTTTAACCATTAACCATATACAACTCGGGTATGGATGTGTAATTAATACACATACGAGACTCTGAGAATCACGGCGAATGACTTTTCCCATGTACCGGGGCCCAACAAATAAGCGACCCACAACGGATAGTAACAAGTGTGACCATCCAAGTAATACATATATATGGATACCCTTAAACGAAAGTACGAATATTTGGGCTGTGGGTCATGTAGCCAAACATAAATGTGCACATCGTAAATTGTTTGTAAGCGATAGGTATAGATATGACTGTGAGACAACAATTAGAGTATACACAAGCCCCTGCACAGGTATACATGAGAAGATACAAGTCGTCACATGCTAATCGCGCAGGGCCGACTTTTTATAAATTCATACTCCGATTATACGCATTCATTCTTCACTCTCTACACGCGACAATCGTGAGTGGGTACGAAAAGATCTTCTCGATGAATAGTGGTTGCATCACGCGCGATCGAGCAAACGAGACATTTCTTGCACGGTTTACTCGTACACTATGTGCGATCGCGATCTCCGTTCCCACGGAGGGTGAATCGGTGCGCGGATCGACGAAAAAATCGTTTACCGATCGGTTGCCGATTTTTGGACCAGTTGTTGGAAGTTTGTCGAAAATCCGGTCACATCCGCGTGAAAGCGAAAAATAAGAATAACCTCCACATTCCTCGCCGACATTAGATGGAACAGACACACTCGCTCTTACCGGTTTTCAGTGTGCGCGTCCCACGAATAGAGACACTTTATGGGCATCAGAAAACGCGTGACCATACGTGACACATCGAAAAATTCCTCCTTATTTTTCTCCTCCGAGCATGAATATTCTTTTTAATCGCGTTGCGACACGCGAAATTCAAAATAGAACCTCCATACCGATTAGCGCATCCCGGCACGTATACGCCGAGCAATTTTCATTGACGCGCCAGCCGAACAAAAGTGAAAATACGCGAGAAAGCGCTATTCGGATTCCATCTCGTAATATGCCATGGATTTTGTTTCTCAATCGATACTAGCAGTGGAGACTTATCGCGTGTACGGATAATCGTCGATAGTGTTTTTACAAGAAAATTATACACATCAATTACACGTGTGTGTGCGCGAAACAAACGATTAATCCTTCACCAGTGTCTCGAAGGGAAAAAAAAAAGAGTTGTACTTAACGTGTGATCGGTAGTTATACACCCGAAGATGCACTGCAACAACGCTGTGGATTATTATTTTTTTCTTACCATTCATATGAGTGTGTAAATGTACGCGTGTCGAGAAGATGCAAAGAAACATCCAATTCCATCGATCGGCAGTACAAAAGTATGCCGAAATAAATTTCAACACGAAGTCATTTTCCACAAACGCATGCACGTAACCCAATAGCCTTTGCGAGAAGAATTCCACGGCTAGTGTACCTGTACCAAGTGTATAGGGAGAGAAACACATTTTATAGCCTCGGCGGGCTGCGATGTCGCCAGCGCGAGAAATCGAAAAATTAAGAAAACAAGCGTCCCATACATATATATATATACACTCCCCCGATACGCGCGGATACACGCGGTGCTGAGTAAACTCCCCCTCGCTGCCGATACATCCATACACCGCGCTCCTTACGGATCCCCATCGTGAGATCTCGAGCCTATATGTTGTATACTATACGGGACTAAAAGTGCCAGCTATCTGGCTGGCGGCTATTGCGGAATTGCGCGGTGAATTATTGCGGCAATTGTGCGCGCATTGAAACGCGCGAGCTGCACGAGACAGCCTCCCCCCCCCCCCCCCCCCCCCCCCCCCCCCCCGCCAACCCTTCGTTATAACTGTTATACAGACAACTCGGTGGCTGTGGCCGCAGTCTTGGATATTTTGCGCAACTTTTGGTACATAAATGTATAGAGACTTACAAAAAATGTACATATAGCAGAACCGGCGAGTAAACCGATTTTGTACATGTAAAATCGTTGCAAATGATAAATAAAAAGAGCCACGTAGAGCGATCGGTACAGCCCGAAAATCGTTTCTATTGGCGTTGGAATAAAAACTTGACCCACTGACAGAGAGAGCGAGGGAGACGTTTGGTCATCAAATGGTTCAATGGCGTTATAATATAGCCCCGAGCGATGACGTGTGTATGGATTACGAGAAACGAAATGATATTCGTATACCAACGAGTCGAATAAGCTCGTGTCTATATCCTACATCGTAAATCTAAGCCCACCTTTCTCCGGTTCTTCGATCCTTCCTCTGCCCATTGGCGTCTACACGTATATCTCTTTTATTGTTGTTCGTAAAGACGCGCATACAAATATAAATATGTATACATAGAGGGTTGTGTGAATCAACACACGGAGGGCCCCTCTCGATGTATAGTGAAAGCGCCGCATTAATTCGGACATGAAAAAACCGAGAGTCTTCATTTATGTATCGCCTCGAGCTGTACCTGCGCGACGTTTATCGTTTGTTTGTTTTGGATATGTAAATATATATACTACAAAGGAGATGAGGCACGATATTGGTGGTCCAATACAATGTATACTTGCGCCGCTCAAACAACTACCCGAGAATTCTGCATTTATGCGAAAAATGCGCGTGGGTGTATGGACGTGAGACGCACAATCGAGTCCGAAAGATTATTGTAGGGTCAATCGGTATAAATAAATAATATACTATCATGACTTTTCACTCGCACGGTACACACAATAATCGCGTTCGTAAAGTTAATCTTCGAGCCTACATGGGCTATCATTTTCCTCTTTGCCCGCGTATGCGCCCTCGTTTTTGCTAATAATGATCGTTATACCCATACAGGGGTGGGGGCCCACGGGATTAAGAAACGCGCGAATCAATTTCTTTGAAGTGGTATGTATACCGGGCGATCGGTTGCGTTAATAAATGTACGCGGGGAGATTGAAAAAACATAGCATACTTATTGAAACACATATAGTACAGGTAATGCAATTGGCTCGCGAAATCCACGCGAGTAGCTTTTTGCGTATAGAGGTGTATCGGACGCGTTAAACAAAATCAAGAGTCGAGAGAGAGAGAGTTAGAGAGCTTGCAGTTTCAGGAGTAAGCTGGAAAAAAAAAAAAAAAAAAAAAAAAAAAAAAATCCAAATCGAGTCGCGCACAAGTTAACGTAATACTCGAAGAGAGTAGACAAGTTGGTGCGGTTGTTGTATGCGCTCTTACGTATTGTACACCCGTAAAAGTACCCACGTTACGTGCATATCGGCAAAGGAACGTCAGAAGCGCAGCAACAAGCATAATATCAGACACAACCGTGGTAACGAAAAAAAAAGGGGAGGGATGAACACTTTCACCTGAAAACTCGGAGCTTCAACGAGCTCGAAGCCGCTGCCTTATAATCTCTCTGTGAATCTTCCCAACTGTCGTATACCTATGGATAATATATACCGAAGCTATGTGTATATTAGCGCGATTTTTTTTTTCTTCTTTTTTTGTCAAACTGTGTATACCCAGTAGTCGGAAGCTATTAGTCCTCTCGGATTGGGTAACACACCTTTCACGCGTTATATACATATACACATATATACATAACGGGCACGTGTTAAGTACATTTACTCGTGTACACGTACTCGACGTGGGGCTCGTTAGCATTACTCTCACGCATTTGACGTCTGAGATTTTTTTACTTCATTAAAGCTAAAAAAAAAAAAAAAAGTATTTGTTGCGAGGAATGGATAAATATCCTAATTGTAGGTCACCTCCGCGCGCCATAATTGTGCGATTATACGCGTATTTTTCAACAAAGTCTTGGAAGCTAATGTTTCAACACGCGCCGCTTACGCCTACCTCCGCCTAATTATACATGAGTGCATATGTATATACTTACATAAAAGAATGATACAAAAGTGTATGTCTACGCGACAAAAGGCGAGGTTTCCTTCTATTCCGGGGGAATCTAGGCTAATAAACTGTGTCAATCACGCCGCGTTAGAGGGGCTTAATGGCGAGAAAGTTCTTGCAACGTTTGGTGCTCGACGCCGACCTTTTTTTTTTTTTTTGGTGTATGTCTCGAAATAATAATCACAACAATTCGGCTGCACGCGTCGACTTTATCTATATATGATTTCTCCAAAAAACTCGATCGTTTTGTCAAATAGAGAGTTTAAAAGTGGGACTGATCACGCATCCGATTTAGTTTAGTTTTCGCTTTGAATCGATTTTTTTTTTTTTAACAAGCGGTGAAATTTTCATCCGGCCGTTGTAATACGCCTCGAAACGAGAACGATTTATCGATTACTTTTTTCGAAAAGGAAACTTTCTCCCGACGCTCTTTTTTTTTTCCTCCACTCGCTTCCTTTGTCAGTCTATCCATTTTTTTTTTTTTTTTATTATTCACGCGTGTAAGAGAGAAATCGGCGTCTTCGCGATACTGTACCCGTGTTAAAAAAACGCGATTACAGCATTGGTAAATCAAAGGGAGAGGAAAAACCTGGGTTGCCCGACTTTACGAGGCAAAAGTAAAAATACTGCTCCCCTGCAGTCCATGTTACACACGCAAAGGGTAGATAATTGTTTCGTACACCGCGCAAAGAGTCAAAACCTCAGGCGCATGCCTCCGGGAAATTTTTCCAGCCTCGGGCGAAAACACGTCCCTCACCGCGTAACAGTCTTGCGGCTTGACGAGCCGGCAAAAAACGTTTGGAAAGCCACCGGGCGAGCGATCGGTCGGGTTCGAGTGAACCGATTTCCGGATGAAGGGGTACATCCGGAAGAACCGCGAGCGATGCTTCGGTAACGAGGAAGTGCGGGTGTATACTTTCTTCGCGGCGTCGGTCGCGCGTGCAGAGATGGGATACTGAAAAAATCGGTAGCTGTTTTCCTTAACAAATTCCTTTTTTGTTTTCTTTTTTCAGAGATCGGTTGGTCACGACAAACTCCGGATATACAGGTTGCCGAACTCTCCCACCGTAATGGATAAAACCTGATGTTGGAAATTTAAAAACGAAAAAAAAAAAGAAAAAAGGACTTACTTGGGGGTGGAGTCGTCGTGAAGTATAGCTGAAGGGTGTGCAAAGGTATCTCGAACTCGAAGATCGGCAAGCGAAAGAAAAGAAGAGAAAGAAAAAAAAAGAAATTAGGTTCGTGTACAGTGTTCCGAGAAAGCGAGGCACATTACTCGATCGGCCGCCTCGAAGTGACTGGACGCTCGCGGCTGCGGTGTGTAGGGCCCGACCGCGGGGGCCCCCGTTCACTCGCAGCTTCTCCGAGCGGCTTTCACTTTACTCGCCGACTCGGGGAGCGGGCGAGAGCCGCGGCCGCAAGTTTTCTTTCTTTCTTTCCTCTCCTGCTTAACTTTCTGCTCCCCCCTCGCGGACTTGCATGGCTCACCCGAGGAATTTTCTGCAACGCGCCCCTCCACGGGTCCTTCTCGAGGTTCGGCTGATCGGTTTGTTGTCTTCCTCATCGATTCCGTCCCTCTGGTGAATTTACATTCGGATGCATGAAATGCGTGACTTTTTTTACGCCACCATGTCTTTTTTTGATAATGAGGTAGTTGGCTAGTTTTTACGGGTATTTTTACTTTTTTTTTTTTTTTTTTTTCATTTGTCTTCAAACACTTTTGACAAACATTCGCACGAGTGGAAATTTTGTACATCATCCGACGAAAGCCAAGGTCAAATAATAAATTTTACTATTTGATGGGAATGTTCGGTGAAACGTAGTTTTTAAACGACAAAGGAAAAATAATAAAAATCCATGTTTATAAAGTTACCTGTTTATATTTCAAAGTGGATTGCGCGCGCTCATACACAGACATCTATTGGGTTAAATGTGAATCAACAACTGTTTTGGTGGCTGTCAAAAACAGACGACTAAAATTCAAGCGGAACAGAAAAAAAATATACACCGTCGTCACGTGTGTAATTTAGTTTATTTACAAAAAAAAATAACAATAATAATAATAGTAACGTTTTTAAGAATTATAAGTTGCAACTCCATTGTAGAAAAAAAAAATTACGCAAACTTTGAAGTAATTGTTTGAAACAACATTTTCTTAACCAGTGTTTGGGACAGATATACTTGTAACCTCCGTTGAAGACGTTCGAAAAATATTATTGAAGAAAAATTTGTATACAAAAAATGGCAGGTGTGTGTAATAAATCTGCTAAAAAATGCTCAAGAAAACAGAAACGTGCAGAACACAGGCTGATTAGAGATATGAATATCGAGAGCTCTGAAGAACCAACACAAGTGAATAAACGTTTATTTATACGATTGGTAATAGTAATCGTGTTATTTTACCGATTTTTAATGTATGAATTTTTTTTCCCATTAGAATCTAGCTATTTGCAACGTGGGCCTTGTGACTGGAGTCCAAAGAGAAATTTTAGAACAATTTATAGAGAGCACAGAATCGAATTTTCAATTGACCATGCCACCTGGGAGATCATATTGTTTCGTTAGTTTTTCTACCATTGAAAGTGCAAGTAGCTTTTACAACAAAGTTCATGGACAAATTAAAGTACCTGGCCAAAATACGGTTTTTTATCTGCTGTACATTAAAGCAAGTAAGTACGTTATTACCGCTATTTTTAATCTAATGTATTAAATAAATAATTCTAAACCTTATAGTTCCATGTATTAAGGAAAGCTTGGGTGCTCTGTTGCCTTCAGGGTTGAGGATATTAACAGAGTTTGTTTCTCCAAAACAGGAAGCTACGCTACTGAATAGTATTGACTGGGAGGAGGAAGAAGGCATCTATTGTTGTATTTTTATCATTTAGTATGCTTGACAGATGAAAAAGTAATAATTAATGTTTTCAGAAAACATGGAGTCAGAATTAAAACACAGAAGAGTCAAGCACTTTGGCTACAAGTTTAGATATGAAGATAATTTAGTGGATATTGACAATCCAATAACACCCATCCCCGAGGATTACAATTTTCTTCAAGATCTCTTTCAGAAACATGATTGCGGGTACTTTCAATATGATCAGTTGACTATCAATCGATACCTACCTGGCCAAGGTACCCTTCTCAATAAATATTCTATTCAATGCTCAACTTGATTAATTTATGTTTATCTCGATACTAAATTCAGTATTCAAAAGGAATACCACCTCACATTGATACTCACAGCATATTCAAAGATCCGATATTATCTCTATCATTGGGCTCGGCTTGCATAATGGACTTCAAGCGTGGAAAGGAAAAAGTATCTATTGATTTACCTGCCAGATCTTTGCTAGTCATGAGCGGCGAGTCGCGCTACGCTTGGAGCCACGGTATTTGCCCCAGACACAACGACAATGTTGAGACGGACAATGGCTTTTCCACGCGTCCACGAGGTACTCGCGTCTCATTCACTTTCCGAAAAACTCGCACAGGAGACTGTAACTGCCAGTACAGTGAGTACTGCAACACCAAGAAACAAAACAGTATACTAAAAGAAATTAAGATTGACGACGGTGCAGCTCTGGAAATTGAAAATTCTTACGTGCACGATGTGAGTTTGTCAATAATAGAAGTAATCAAACGAAAATTAAAATAAAACAAAGCATCTCGTTGTTTTCTCTGATGTAAGGTGTACGAAGAAATATCAAATCACTTCAGCGAAACTCGGCACAAGCAGTGGCCAAACGTGACAAAATTCATCGAGAGCTTGGAACTCGGCAGCCTCTTACTCGACGTTGGCTGTGGTAATGGAAAGTATTTGTGTGGTCAATCAAGTATCTTCAAGGTAGGTATTCTTTTTAGTTCATCATTTAATTTTCATCAACTCTAGCACTCCACAATAATGAGAATAATATAGTAATAATTTACAAGAAATGTTTCATATTATTTGTTTGATCGATTTCGTTTGACAATGTCAGAAAATGGTAATGTGCCTATTGCGCTCATCCACAGATGGGCTGCGATCGCAGTACAGGTCTCGCAGAGATATGTCGAACCAAGGGTTTTCAGATAGCATTGGCCAATTGCCTTCAACTTCCATTCAAGACAGACAGCCTAGATGCTGTGCTGTGCATCGCAGTCATTCACCACTTGTCAACACACGAAAGGCGAAAGCAAGCTGTTTCCGAGATCATGCGCGTCCTTAGACCCGCTCGAGGCAAAGCTCTCATTTACGTCTGGGCTAAGGAACAAAACAAAGATTCCGTCAAATCGACCTACCTCAAATCCAACACGAGCAAAAACAGCGAGGACGCTCGGCAACGCGAGATGCAATTCAAGACGTTGGAGAACAACGTGACTCTACCCGTACACGAGAACCGAACAGAGTTCATCCACAGCGATATGCTCGTACCGTGGAAACGAAAAGGCGGAGGTGACTTTTTGCGATACTACCATGTTTTTGAAAACGGCGAACTGGAAAGTCTCTGTTCCGACGTGCCGGCGGCGAATATTAAAAAATCGTACTACGATCAAGGAAACTGGTGCGTCGTGCTGGAAAAGATGTGCCAACTTAATTAGCGGATAGCTGATGCTCGATATTTCCGACGGAACGAGCATTTTGTTTTACAAGATTACAAATTTGTACATACGTGTGTAAATACATCAAAGTATACGAAAACAAATCGGCGTATTTTTTGAAAAGTTTATTTAATCCCTAAGAGATATACAAAACAAACGTTCTTGGTTTTTTTTTTTTTTTAACTAAGATATTTCCTAAAATAACACTGGAAATTATTAATTTTGTCATGAGCATCGATTTTCTTTATGTCGGTATTTATCGTTTATTATTTCTTTTTTTTTTTCATCAGTACAATTCATTTTTAACCAGCTATACTCGTTTAAAATTATGCACATCTGCAAATTAGTATTAAAACATTACAATTTCATATTTTACAGTATTCATCACCTTGAAGATGCCTCGTACTTTTTATTCCATCATTGTTATTGTTCTTACATGTTTTTGTAGTGTAGTAATCTTACAGATGTATGATTTCTTTTAATACTTATCATGTACTTGGGGGAGACGAAGAGCATAACGCTGAAAATGGTGGCTCAGTCAAAATGAGATACTTAATTTCTTCTCTTTATTGATAAAATTAAGAATTCCTTACTTTTTTTTTCTTTTTTTTCTTTTTACTAATACAATTCATTCCGAGTAATAAAGAAGCAACAAGTAACAATTTTTGCACATTAATTACTTTTACTCACATTTTCAATTAATAATCATCCTGGCAATAAAATCTTGAAGTTAATTATCAAGAGCTTGCAGCTCGTCAGCGTATCGTAGTTTGCTCTAATCGATGAGATTAGTTTAAAATCTGTACACACTAAGACCTAGGAATGTTAACATTACAGGAAACCACAATAGTTTATTTTATAATACAGCCTGCTGTACACCAAAATGATTTTTTCTTCTTAAATGTTTTTTTGTGTAGTGAGGCAGTGCGAAAAATCGACACACTACCTAGAATCGCTTTCGCCTTTGAAAAACGAATGACATTAATAAAGAGTGGTTGTTATAATTAAGAGGAAGTATTTATATAGAAGCTTGTTTATTTTTTTTTTAAGAAATATATTTATTGACAAAATGAATATTGTAAGGGAATATAACGATGGTAAAGGGCAGGGACCGATTTCTTCGTTCTGAATCAAACCTAGATAATACCTTACCTAGACAATAATCAAATCTTAGTTCCAACCGAATCAATATAATAAAAAAAAAAAAAAAAAAAAAAAAAAATTAAAAACGCAGTAATTACTGTGCATATTTTATCAAAATGAAGAGAAAGTAGTTACTCAAGGTGAACAACCATTGTTTATAATAATTTTCGTAAAAACAGACTTTGTTCGTTATCATTTTCTCTAGTCCCCGTTCCAACGATAAACAGCATATTACAATCGAGAGAAGTAGAATAACAATGATTCATGTAGCACGCATACTATGATCACCCTTTATAAATCTCATCATAATCATATTTTGTGTTCCATTATTTCTCTTTCTCTCGTTTTCTAACATCTGTGTAATACATTAATAAGAGTTAGATTCAATTTTTTTTTCAGCGCTACAACACTAACGCACGCCCATACAGCAAAAAATTTCGAAAGAATTTTCATTTTGATTCGAAGAAAGCAGTTTTTAGCTTCCTTACACTCTAGCTCTTTCGCTCAATTAAACCATTTGCTAAAAATAATTAAATACACGCGTCAGGGCTCAATCGCGCGCGTTGCAATTCATTCACATTTTTTGTTTCATTTAGACAAAGAAAATTGTATCATAAATGAAATAAGATAAACAATTCCCGAGAGATCGCTTGCTGTTTGTAACGCGCGTGATTGAGATCAAAGTCGTTGGTTAGACCCGTTTTGTTTGTCTCAGTGGTTTTACAACATCGATTATAAATTACACAGGTACAGCGAGGTGCAGCATACATAATGGCGGCACACGCCTGTTTTTGTCTAAACCAAGGAATCACAATTAAAAACAAAAAGTAAGAAATATTTCAAGAGAAAGTAAAGCCACCATCTCTCCCCACCTGCGCGATTCATTCGAAAAATCGATATCCGAGCCTGAGAAATAGTTAAAGATAAAGTATAACTGTACAAAATCGAGTAATTACAAAAAACTGCTTTATTTATGTATTTATTCGTTAATTCTTAATAAGTTATTTAAATCGCATACTACGCTGGCACCGAATGAACTGAACTGATAAAGTTCGGCAAGCGACTCTCCATTTTGAAATTGATTGGAGAACGCTTTGTTATAATTGTTCTTTTCATATTTTCATAAAGTACTAAATCAAAGTTTTTTTTTTATTTTTCATATTTGTTTGTCGCTTTTTTTTCAAACACAGAGTGGAGACAAAGTCAGCGATAATTGAGCCCCTGCGCCTTCCACCCCGAAAAAGACAGAAAAGTGGGCACCATCATCTCTCTCTCTCTCATTTTCTGTTCATTTTTTTTTTCTTAATCCTTTCTCTATCCTATGCCACTTTACATGTTTACTATCAATATGTTAAAATACAAATGTCACTCATACGAACTGTCAGGCAATTCACACACACATACAATTTTTTTTCTTTAAAATAATTATTATAACCGCGTTTTTTTTCTTTAATCATTATTGTGAACAGTCGGGGGACTGGTGGTTAGTTATTTGTTTTCCTAGTGGTGTAAGTACGCTCACGCTAAGGTCAATGGTATGTACAGTAGGTGAGGTATGCATCGGGATCAAGGACACGGGGTGATAGATGAAATTTTTGACGTGCGTCCGTTTTCTGTTACTCTCCTTGTTATTCGTCTTCCTCTTCCCACTCTTCCTCGCTTGCTTCTTTCTTGGCTACGACCGGCACACCAACTCCGGTGCCATCCTTCAACTTCTTTTTGTACGCAGTCATATCCTGTAATCACGAAAAACATTATTTGGTTAGTAAACGGTGTACTTTAAAATTAATGAAGCTAATGAGATTGCAAAGATGCCTACTCTTTCGTATCGAGCCTTATCCTTCTCAGCCATAGCCTCGTATTTGCTCTTGACTTCGGGAGCGGTGTCGGACCACCTCTTGCCAAGTTCCTTGGCAATTTCACCAACTCCGTACTCAGGGTTCAGCATTTTGACCTTTCCACGTTCGTCATTGCAGAACCAGAAGAATGCCGACCTGGACAAATTATAAAATAAATAATTTGTTAATGACACAATGAGTGCTAAAGGTTTACGTATTTCTCATTCCCCAATACTCACAAAGATCTCTTGGGTGCATTTGGATCCTTCATTTGCCTGCGTTTCTTGCCTCGGCCTGTCACTTTCTCGCCCTTGGGTGGAATGTAGCTCTGCATTTCGGTGTCGTATCTCTTCTTGTCTTTCTCGGCCATCTCGTGGAAACGCTTCTTTTCCTTATCATTCATGGTCTGTGAACAATTGAATAACCCATTGTGACGGTCGGGACGACAGAGGCAACTTTTGGATTTGAAAATACAATATTGGAATTGAAAATATTGGGTTTTTTAATTATTAATATACCGATATCCCTAAAAGTGGTCCCTACTTGCGTTCGTTAGGGGCTTACTTAAAAAACAATTACTCATGTTTTGCAAAATTTTGGAGCCATGATTTTCCTGCTGTTGCCGCTTTAAACGCAAGGATAGCCATCAGCAGCGTAAGGGGAGCCCCAGTATGGGACGGGGAAGGAGGAGGCAAGCATAAAGTCGCGTATTGATCGTACGGGAGGGAGGAGAAGAGGAAAAAGTGTGTTGGTGTGCGTGTATAAAAGGAGGGAGAGGAGGACTCCCCTGTTTTTAGAAGGATGTATCAATTTTCATCCGTGGTAGCGAACGGGAAAGACCGGCACCCACCCAGTGGTTTACCTCAAACGCGTGTGCACCATGTACATGTACGGGGGAGCACAACCGGTATAAACATTGGAGATAAGATTGACGTAGAAAAACAAAGGCAAAAACAATAGTTCTACGAGGGCGCAAGAAAAAAAAGAGGCCCTTACGGTCACTTGCTACTAGGACCCGGAATACAACAATACCGGCAACTGTCGTTTTTTGCCATCGCCGGCTGGGTTTTCAACTTGCAAAATAGGTGTACACGCGGGCAGCATATTCGAAAACGCAGGTGCATGTTTGTATATGTATACGCGCAACAGAAGACATACTTTGCCGTTCAAGGGAGACGCAACCGAAAGAAGAAAGAAGAAGAAGGGAGGAGGAATTTTTCATGTTTAAAAAAACAAAAAGGGTCCCTGGTGTACAGTTGAAAGAGAAAAGGGAGAGAGAGAGAGGAAAGAAAGCCGGTAATGGCGCACGAGGGGAGGCGTTCCGGTCGAAGGGCGAGCTTATATCATACGCCAGCGAGAAAGAGGGGAACGACGACGGCGACTGTACATATATATACAAGCGCAGGGGTTGGTCGATAGCTCGGGCTATTGGCTCGTTCCGTCCCTTCCTCCCCACCCTCGTTTTCTCTGCCTTGCTATATTGTACTCCCCTTAAACCTAACCCACTTTTACTTTTTTTTATTTTTCTACGAGGATTCCTGTTCTCCTAATTTACCATGGCTAATCATCCCTGGGATCTCGATTGTTTTCTTTTAGCATTTTCAATTTTCCACACTCCATCGAGGGAGTGAAGCTGACAGGTATTTTGGCTCTAATACTTATCAACACTTTCGAAACCGGCACTCTCGCACAACCGGTAATAAAGGAAAAATCAAATGTTCATATTTGTACATTTTTTTTTGTCATTTGATAATCCCTGTACACACACGCACCTGCGTCAAAAGAAAAAACGGATAAATTTTGAAAAATAAGATGAGACATCGCTACTTCTTGTCTTAACGAGGGTGGGCCGACTCGGTTGAATTTCAGCAGAAGGGGGTTAGAGGGCGAGGGGCATCGGTTCTACTTATGGAACGAATTCTCATTGTTTTCCAATAGCGCGCTAAATTTAAAAAGCGCGAGCGAAGGAAACTTGATTAAATTGGGATTCAGAACGTCGACAAGCCGGCGAGAGTGTATATTTCGAGAATTTTGCAAAATTAAGGCGCCGAGTGCACTTGACATTCTCGAGTGCTGGGTACAGATATAGCCCGTCGTGTCTCTTAAGCCCGCGAGCTTAATTTACTCCCATGCATGTAACGATGTAATTTCTTGAACACCAAATTAAAATTTCTACGCGAGGTTTTCGAGTGCTCGTCAAAATTGAAGTCACGTGACGCAAGACACGACCCCCGAGCTCCGAAGTAATGACAATCAACAAATGACCAGTACTACTGGTAACTATTAATTTTCCGTTCGAATTTTGAGCGCAATTTTTGCGTCCAGCTTCCAATGCCCCGAGCCTTGCGTTACGCACACGTCACCCCCACCTCCCACACACATGCGCGCGCATGTCCAAACACCCACAGACGCACGAGCTGGCAAATCTTTTTTTTTTTTGGATCGCGCCGTGTTTTTTTCCCACCCCTCCTGGCCCGAGAGAATCGAACGTGATCAATCTCTCACGTGCCCCGGCGCGCATATCCGGAGGGAAACGTGCGCGCCAAATGCTACACACTCCGCTTGTGTATTGTGTTAATTGTCAATTAGCTGCGTCAGCTGGGAGAGGATTGTTAATTTCGCTCGCGTGAGTTGTAATACCTGCTTGGAGTTGTTGCGAAATGGCTCTGACGTTGACCGATTCCGAATCATACAGGGACGCAAACTAAAACTTGTCGCGGTACACTTTTGATGGGGATAACTACTTGTTTGTAGTTTTGAAGAAATTTAATGAAAAACTAATAACTCGAGAGTACAAGAAATGATGTTCCGGGAAAGACAAAAACGACATCAAAAGTATTGTATTTACGAAAATTCGCGAGCGACCCTGTAATTCATTATTTTCCCATTCCTATGCGTTTATTGTCGGAAGTCGTAGGTATATATTATGTGCATATGGCAAAAGTAACGCGAATATTGTAGCGAGCGATCGGCTAGAAGAGCAATCGAACATGTATATGTGTGATATACACATATATGTCCATACAGCACACGCTGGTGTTCATTTCGTTATTCGAGGGGGTACACCCCACTCGCGCTGCTCTTAAGGTCGATAGCATACACTTGAGGAGAATCCTTTGCACGTGTTGTTGCTACACGTATTGGTTTGTATGCATGCATACATACATACATACTCGTGCGACAATCCGTACACGTGTGTGATTTTCTCTCTCCCTCGATCTCATCTGCCGGTGCAGTCAATGGAACTATATATATAGATATATATATATATATATGCTCTTGTAAGTCGAAGCTGGTTGCTCTCTGAGGACACGGACACGTGGATAGCGTGCGAAAGTCGAGTTTTTTACGCGCGCGCACTGCGACACCGGGAATGGAAAAAGTGAATCATCCCGATTATCCCGTTGCTGATGAACGGAGTTTTAGCTGGTGATTTTCATACGAACTTTCGCCAACTACATTTTGGGGGAGGGATTGCAAGTGCCTCGATCGAATATTCACGCTCGTCCGATAGATATTGGCTTTTACGTGGGATTATTGCGTCTAGTTTGCATTGATTACGGCATGCAGTGTACGAGAGTTTTTCGAATTCTCAGACTCTATTGAATGAACATCGGTCACCGATAGGCTTGTTAAAACTTTTCGGGATGTCAAACGTATAATAAAAAAAAGGAATTTTTTTTTTCTATTTCTGGTGCGTAAGAGATAACATGGAAATCCCAGAAGAAATGTTTTTTTCTCTTAATTCCCATGGTAATTTCTAAAGTAAAAAAAGACTTTGGAAAGAGTATGGAATTTTTTGTTATAACGTAAGCCTTGAGTTATAAATCATTTTCATAAAATATTTTACTTCAGCTTCAAAAGTTACTATTTCCCATTTAAAACGGCCGGTTAATAGGGACACCACATAACTCTTAAAAAAAATGAAGGGGACCCATAAAATCTACTAATCAATATTTTGTTGGTCTTAGGAAAAAAAAAACAAAAAAAAAACCGCGTCGATAGCGAAAAACGAAGCCAATCGTTAAGGGGCAAGGAGAAAAAACAAGATTGTAAAATAAAGAGAAGTAAACTCACCTTCCACCTAGCGGCGCACTTTTTGGAGAATTCCTGGAAGACGATGTTCTCATCGGGATGCTTCTTCTTGTGTTCCTGACGGCAGATCTGAACGAAGAAAGCATACGCCGTCATGCGCCCCCTCGGCTTGGTTGACTTCAATGCCTTGTTCTGATGTAAGATCGCATTATTTTGTTGTAGGTTATTTTGATGGTGCTGCAACTGCTGTAGCTGATGCTGTACGGAAAAAAAAATCGAGAAGCCAGATCCACATGGTGTTAATGCGCATCAATGTATCACAGGGTACAAGAGAAAAGCTCAATCGCGATATACACTCACACATTGTGTCTGTTGGGATGCGTGTCTTTCTTTTTCCTGGCGTTACTTATTAATGTTACTTAAGTCTATTATTTTTAAAAAGGCAAGAGGGTGAGGTCACGGAAGCGCCGCTGCTTTGTTACATCGACGGGATGCATAGAAAGCTCTTGCGCAACTTGCCGGGACTTTTATCTCGGGTCAAAACTGCTGTATTTGTTCAAACGATAACCTCCTCGGACTCTTATTTCTGGCCAAGAAGAGGGTAGGTGAAAACTAAACTGGATTTTTTTTCTTTTTTTTTCCCTGTGAGAGCAATAGAGTGTATCAGGTACATTGACCCCCTCGTTGAAATACAAATAATATAAGAATAATAATAATAAAAATTTACTCGGAAACTAAGTTCGTTCAACTCGGCAGTTTGCGCCCGAGCCCGAAAATAATTTGGGGCTTGATTTATGGCGGGGCATCTTTTACTGCCTGTTTACCGACAGGCAGCACTTGAATTAACCCGACTCGCACATAGCCCTGGAATGAAAGTGCCTACATCGAGTGTTTCTCCAGGCACGGAAGACTTACGAGAGATTAGTAGCAATTGAGAGACGAGAAAGAAAAAACATTTAACGTGATTGCGTAATGCGATAATTAAAACGCATTGTTGAATTTAATTGCGAGCGGCACAAAGGGAGCCTCGTGCACATACGCGCGGGCTGAAACGTAAAATGTACCGTAACCGGCCCAGGGGATTCTGTAAAGAACAACGAAGCACTTTTTCGGAAGAATGCCGCGATCATTTGGGGTTTCAAAATAATAGAACACATTTTGGTTGGTTAAAAAAAAAAAAAAACTGCTTTACTTTTTCTATTTCTGAGGTAAGAATAAAAAAAAAGGTAATTAAACTTAAGGAGAAAGATACGAGTCACGAGATTCGTTGGTGAAGAATTACTTTTTTATGTTTGTTTTTGAAACACATAGACAATTAAATCAAGTTTCCGAAGAAAAAGGTGAACGAAGCGACATAGCAGAGGGGAAAAAAAAAGAAAGGCTCTTGAAGCGCCGTAACCTTCGGAAACGGGCCAATTAAGATGTATACGAACGCGCGACGAGAGTCACTGACACCGTTGGTGATTAAACTTATATAAAAAAAGCGTCGACGAAAAAAAAAAAAAAAAATTCCAGCCTACCCGTTCCTTCAAACGGGAAATTCGGAACATCTTTCGGCTTTTTAATTGACAGGCGTGGTTGATCTAAAAGCAAAACGTCAAGTGATTTACGTGATGAATATATTTTTTTCTTTGAGATTTTACCGGTACTGAAACGAAGATCTATTAGATATCCGAGCTATCAATATTTTTCGATTAGATAATAGTGTTTATCGCTCAAACACAAATAACGCGTTTCAATCGATCTCCGGGGAGAGAAAAATCGAATTTCAAAACAGAGCACTTTAATTATTTTTAATTAACGCCCGGAACCCGGTAGAAAAACAATCAGCCACGCTCCTTGGTCGCCCCTCCGCCCATGTATACATCGAGGGAAAAAAAAAAAATTACGTGACTTCAAAAATAAGAAGGGAGAGAGGACAAGGGGAGAAGGTAGCGTAATAAAAAAATCGCGGCTCCGAAAAAGCGGGCGAGAGAGAGAGAGAGAAACGAAAGACGAAGCAGAAGAAGAAGGGAAGGAAGAGGAGAGGCGCACACTGGGAAACGAAAGCGGGAGCCTAGCGCGAAGTAGAATCAATAGCCGGAGCCAGCCAGCTAGAGCACCAGCGGCACACATCGACACCGCTTTTCCCTAATATTATGCAGTGCGGGTACCAAGCTGGTAACCAACTCGGAATATGTATATGTATAAATTGTAGCAGCGGGTACGCGTACTTGTTTAGTTGTAGAATTAAACGAGCTAACGAACGAACGAAGGGGGGAGGAAACAAAAATGAGGAAACACGCGCGAATCGCGAAAGATCGTTTGCCGTGCGTAGGAGAGTGGAACGCGCTAGATACGGAAGGTGGTTGTGTACGGTTCGAGTCTACGTTGACGGCAGTATTTTTCTTAGGAGAAATAAAAAACAAAACAAAGCACTTCTCGATAAAAAGTTGATGCACGTTATCTCCTAAAGGGTATTTTGAACTGAAACAATTACCCGTCAAATCGATAATTAAAAATTTCAAAATTTAAAATTGTAGACAAAACCAGTAAATAAATTTTTGAAAAATGTAAACATAAACAAACGTTGCGAGAAGAAAGCCGGTAAGTGTTCACAATAACACCGAGTCTCAACGAGGGAAAACGCAAAGGGGCAAAGCTATTATTTAACTCGGATTTTCACAAGGATTGCGACACATTGAAAGGTAAACGGTTCAGTTATTGACACCTTAAGGTAGTGATTGACCCCTGTATAATTTGTATATCCATATATAAAGGCTCCATTTAAAAATGCATGTGGCGGTCAATCACTATCGGGGGGTCAACAACTGTACCGTTTACCCCTACGCGTCGCGTACATCTTTTTTTACGCAGCGAGGGGGGAAATACTGTCAAGGGGAAAAAAGGGAGCAACACAAGTAGGCAAGTCGTTAGGGACGAAAAATCGCGCGGCAAAGGAAATAAAAAAAAAAAAGGAACTACTAGGAAAAGATACGATATTCGACATGGCGAGTGTATATAGCACGGAGCAGGCGAGCAACGCGCGCGAGCAGAGGCCCGCAGTACAAAATGGACGGGAAAGAGAGCCCAGCCAGTCACCGATATACGTACACATGCAGCGCACGGGGCCGCACACGTATTATATACGTACCGAAAAACACATTCACACAAACTATATCTATATGTATGTATTATATATATAAGTAACTAAGCGGCCGCGTGAAAGTTGTAAGTCCAAGAGAGGAGCGCACGAATTTTTTCGTTTCGGGCCAGCTACATCACGCGTTGTTGTGTACCGCGGCCCACTGGATTTAAAATTTATTTTTCATTATTTATCACGCTTCGCGAATCTTTTGAATTAATTGCAGATATCTAACAATGGGTGAGTGCAAATAATTTGGGATGCGACATGAAACAGGAATTTGAGATCGTTTCTTACGATATTTCTCGGAGGCTCAAGTTCGAGTCTACTACATCGTGGGTAACCGGAAGCTATACATGGCTTTCATAAACAAATAGAGGGAGCTCGTTGTTTCATGGGTTCAATGTTTTTTGACCTCTACCCTTCAAAACATCGTCTCTGTAGACAATAACATTGGTTTGCACCACAAAAATCCTGTTATTTGAAGAATTACCGGAAACTTTATGTTAATACATAAGTGCAACACTAAATTTCCAATAAATAAAGATCATGAATTGTTGTGGAGCAATAACTATACAACAATTTTTTTTTGCGTTAACAAAATATGAAATAGGTATCACACAAGATTGCTGAGTTCAGAAAACTAATAAAATTCAATATGATTCGGCATAAGTCATATTCAGGTTGTTTCACAGGGTAAAAAAATTACGTAAATTAAATTTATTGAAAAATCAATGAGATTTACGCGAGAAGTATGGCTTAATGGTAAAAAAAGATGTTAATATGTTTTTGAGGTGGCGGAGTGGCGACTAAGCGTCAGAGGCTTGAATGAAATTCATTTCAAAATTCTTGCACATCGCAAAACGGAAGGAACGAACGAATTTAAAATGAAGAAAAGAAAAAAAAAAGGCACGCGATGAGCCGGTGGTGGCCGATGCTTCTGCTGCTCTGAGTCACCGAAACAATAGTGGTGAGTTAAAAAAAATAATTATCATTCAGTGCAGATACACACCATAGTAAAACTGTTATACCCACTGACGGTTTAGTCAATGCAAAAAAATAAAATAAAAAAAAAATAAAATTTTTTTTGAATAATCGTAACAGAACAAACATTTGTTGATGTCATGGGTATACACTTATCGTTGTATATAAGCCAGTTGACCGTAGATTGTGTTATGCACACGCATCAAACACTTGTGTATCCACCGCATGTGTAAGTACCTATATCGATGTACAGCGCAAACGTCGCAAATAGTACTTATAAGAGAAAGAGAGAGTCATATAGGAAGATGTGTACTCTCGGCAATACAACAGCCGGCATCCACGTGCGTGTCAGCGTCAGCACGCAATTGCTCGTTTTTGCCGATATGGATGGAAATACATACAACGCACCGGGAGACTGCAGCTTATGTACAATTAAATAAAACAAATAAGATATACAAGGGAGCAAAAAATAAACTAGTCTTAGGTAAGAGGATGAAGAATAATAATAATGTTGTTGGTGGTGGTGGTGGCGAGACAAACGGGATGAACCAAAAGAAGGAAAGACACGTTCGCCGACCAGGTGGTGTGGTAGTGGTGTGCATCGTCGTGTGGTCTCTGATCACCATATAGGTATCCACGTATACATATGTCGATATGTATTATATACGGAAGACAACGTTACTTATACCATAGAACTAGCTCTGTTTGCAGGCGAAACATACAGAGTGTATAAAAACTATTAAACGAGAATATAATAAGTGATCACACAATCATCCGAACACATGGACGTTGCACCACACATACACACACAGATTAAAAAAAATAAATAAATAAATAAATAAATGAAAAAAAAAGCAAATAATAATAATTAAAATGTTTGTGTGGGATGTAGTACGCATGAACTATCTGACCAAGTAACAACTATATAGACCGAGTCGTCGACTACTCGAGAGTTGACTAACCGGCGAGAGTATCTGGGGCGTCGAGGTCTGCGTGGTTATGGACGATAGATGCTGTCCCTGCTGGAGTTGCTGTTGGTGTAGATTGTTTTGCTGGTCCATCATCTGGCTGGGATACCACCATTGGACGCCGGCTGGACCAGAAGACGCGCTAACGGGCACTCCGGTCCTGTAGTCGTAGCCTTTCATGGCGACTGGGCTGCTGCTCGAAACGGGACTACTTTGTGTACCCGTCGTCGCCGGGTTCTGGAAGCTGGAGGCCATCTTGTAGGAGAACAATTGCTGCGTAGCCGCGGCTGTACTCCTGACGATGTCCTGCTGGTGTTGGCTGAGCTGCTGTTGAGCCGCCGCCTGCTGATTGAGCAGGTGCTGGTGGAGGCTCTGCTGCTGCTGTGCCTGCTGCTGTTGGGCAGCTGCGACCGCGGCTGCCTGCTGCTGAGCCGCGACTTGCTGCTGCTGCTGTTGTTGTTGCTGCTGCTGGTCGCTAAGGTTGGGCCACCACGGGTTCGCCGCGGCGGCACCGGCCGAGCCGTCCTCCCGGCCTCCGGGGCTGGCCGTGGCCCAGCCGCCGGCTACGCGGTGGTGCTCGGACATGATGCAGTGTGTCGTCGAGCGGAGGCGCCGTCTAGTGTCGTCGGCTGCCCGTTGTGTCGTCGCCGCGCTCTCTCTCTCTCTTTCTCTCGCACTCGCTTACCGAGCGCTGCTTGCTTGCTGCTACCGTAGCCTGTAGTAGTACTTGCTGGTGCTGCTGCTCTCCTCTTCGACGGTGGCGGAGGCTGCTGCTGCTGCTCCCTGGCTATGGCGGGCTCTTGGCGCACGCCTAGACTTTTCTCTCTCTCTGCTTAGCTGCCGCGGTCTGTCGGAGTCTCACTACTACTCACTACCTCGGTATACGTACTACGCACGGATCTACTGGTGTATCTATACAATACACATACACACAGCAGCTGCGTGTGCTCTCTCTTGGCCTTCTCTTTGCTCCTTTTCGCACACCACCACTATTACCAACCGTACCGCTGTACTAGTCTTTTCCTCTATATGCTCGGCTCTCGGTGAATACGCACACGCGGCGTCGTCGCATCCGGCCGGGTAGGCCTCCTCCTTGTCGTCGTTCTCTTCTCTGTGTAGCTTCGTTTTTTTTTTTGCTTGTTATCACTCTTGTTGAAAAATTTTACCAAAAAAAATAAAAAAATTCTTTACTTGGCCAGGTCGTACCTGGCACGCCCCGCACTCACGCACTGTTGGTCAAATCAGCAACAACAATAACAATAACAACACCTCAAGGACAACGAGCACGACGACGACGGCTACGTTGTACTAGGAGAAGAGGGCCACACGCGCGCACAGGCGCGCAACTTCTCGGCTTTGTGTAGTGTTATAACTGGCTATATGCTGCCCTTCGTCGGTGATCGCGCGCGCGCGTAGTGTGCCGAGAGAGAGCTGCTGCTGCTACTCGCAGTAGCGGCGGCGGCGATGGTGTTGGTGGTGGTAGAGAGCGCCCGGATCGTACTGCTGCTGCCTCTCTCTCTCCCTCTCCCCCGCCGCTCGCTGCCTCTCTCCTTCTCCCCCTGCTGGCGGCCAGCCGCGTTCCTTATTCTCTCTCTTTCGCGGGAGTTGTTGCGTTTTTCAACAACAATCTTCAACCATTGCTCCGCTTTAGACTCTTGTTACTTTCATAAACAATATTCAAACGGAGCACAACACCAACAGAGGTTACACTCGTTTTGAGTGAAATCGAAAGATGTGCCTTCTCTGTGTGCTTCAACTTTTTGCTCCTCCACCTTTTTTCTCCTCGTGCACGCGCGCAATCACGCTACTTTTGTAGCACAGCACGAGGGACACACGCACTGTAGGGGCTGGTGCATATGCGCGCGTGTATTATTACTTTAAAGACACGAGAGAGAGAGCATGGAAAAGATGGTTATACACCTATAACTATACGAACAAGTTAAGTAGTAGCGATAGGGAGAGAAAAAGAGGAAGATGAGAAAAGAGAGAAAAAAAAAAAAAAAAAACACGGACACCAATACACTGTCAAGCCACTAAGTGGCGCGCGACACACAACACACACACGTGTAAAACGTGTGTATATGTATATGCACAAACGCACGACAGAAAATATATGTTGATGCTGCTCTGTGTCCCAGGTATACAGTAGTTAGATAGGTATACAATTCTTTGGGGGGCTGCGTTTATGTACGTGGTTTGGCTGTGCCGTGGTATATATACACGAGAGGATAGCCAGCACGCGCGCAAGCGAGAGAAAATGTCGGCGCGCCGTGCCTTTACCTACGTACAACGTACGTTGTTAAAGGAAAAAGAAAAAGAGAGAGAGAGAGAGAGAAGGGGGCTGCTTCTCTCGTCGTCTTCGATGCTGATGCCTTGTGTTTTCTTCTCTCTCTTTTCCACGTATGTACGTGCACACACAAACGTTGAACGTGTATGCGTTCAACTCGATATCTCCGTCTCTTTCTGTCGTCCTCGTACAGGCAGATGAGGCAAAGCGGCTTTGTGTAACAACGTTGGAACTACGGCTGGCTTGGCTACGCCGTTGAGAGCGAGCAAGCAAGCGGGCAGGCCGTTCGTTAGTAGCCCCTACCCGCCTTTTGTTTCTCTCTCTTTCTCGCTTTTGTCAATGCGCCTGTGTGTGTGTGTGCGCGCGTTATTCGAGCGAGAGGGGGGGATGCAAAAGGGGAGCCAAAGCTGCCGTTCTCTTCCCCTCGCTCTCTTTCTCGCGCGTTCGAGCCCCTCGACCTTCCCCCACCTATCTTTTCGCGCTCTCTTTCTCTTGCGTGCCCACGAGGAGATGAGGGGTGAAGTATACACACACACGCGAGCCTCTCTCTCTCTTTCTCTCTTGCTTCGTTTTTCTGTGTGAGTGAGTGTTGTGTGCGCGCCTGCGCTCCGCTTCTATTTTATATATATACTTTCACCCCGCGTCACTCCCTCGCGCTTGCTGCTGCTCGGCGTTCTTTCGCGCTCTCTGTGCCTCCCTCGTTCGCTCATTTTTCCGCGCATGCTACGAACGCCATGCCTTCACAGCGGGGTCTGATCGTTCGACCCTCTCTCATCATGCTGCATTCATGCAAAAAACGGGCAATCAAGAGGAGTAAGACTTTCGTCAAGGGCCAAAGGGAAAATTGGGAAAATTTCTTCCTTGGCTGCCTTAACTTTTCGGAGCAGTGCAGTTATTGTCGAAATCATCCGGTTTTTATCGATTTCACCCGGACTCGTGATCAATGAACCGGCGGGGGTGTCGTTCCATCGCTGACTAGACACCATCCCTAATTTCTCATTTCTTTCCCACTCAAAAGTGTCGAGATACCAGTTTTCTTTTAACACAAACTGTAGATTGGGGATGAGGACCATTTCCGGGTTCATTTTTCCATCCAACCCGGTTATTCTTGCTAGCCATCAAAACCGGCCAACGATAAATTTACAGGTGCAATGGCATATGGGTACAAAAAAAATTTACTTTCGGCCCACAGATGAACACCTACGTATATAGGTATAGGATTGTATTAACGGCTTTTCCACAACGGCGGTGGTGGTGCCGGAGGCCCCCCGAAGAAACGGAGAACCGCTGAGCTTCGGCAATAACGCTCTCCTCCTCCTCTTCGTCCTCGTCGTTCGTTTTTCTCCCCTCGGGTCCTCTCTCTCTCTCTCTCTCTGCCCCCTTGTATAATAATAAAAGAGAGGATCGGAGCGAACGCGCACGCACACACACGGGGAATCGTTGCGGCGTCGGTTTCCCCATTGCTTTTCGTGTGTGTGTGTTCCCGCGCGTCCATCTCTCTCGCTCCTAATGGGCAGCGTTGCCGAGCAGCGAAACCAGCCAGCCGTTCACAAAAGAGAAGTCGCCCGGTTCGACCAATCGGCCGGCCGGGTGAACCTCGCCGCGATGGCGGGAGAACGTCCGAACGTACGGCGAGGCAACGCTGCCACCGTAACTGCTTTCGACGCTATGACTGTATATGTTTTCCTCCCATATGCATGTGTGTGTTTTCTTTTTTCTGTTCTTCATACTCTTTTGGAATTGCCGCCAATGCTGTTACTATAATTATGTTATGTATATGCGTCAACACCAAAAACCATCCCTTTAACTAACTGTGAGGTTGCCCAAATGGATGAGTTCAAGTTGAGTTTGTTTTTTCAATGGTATAGTGTCACTTGTATCGAGCAGTCGATTGACTCAATTTTTCGTTGTAACAAAAAAAAAAAACTTTTTTTTCTCAAGTGTACGCACGTTGCGCACGAGAGCACCGGCAGAGAACGGAGGGAGCCCTTCTCTACCCTTGAAACTCGAGGTCAACGTTTAGGCGTGAGCGCGCGCGTTCCGGCGAAATGGGCCGATCGCAAAACAAAATAAATTTACCGATTTCATGATGGATGCCCTGGCTCAATATTGTTTTTTCTTTTTCATTTTTTGTTTAGCGCGTACAGATGAAGTTGAAACAACGTGCGATAAGAGTCATCCCGCTGAAACCATAGTACGTAGGTGCCAGCTGTCGCGTGTGATGCTTGGGCAGTTTTCCCGCGCGTTTTTCAAGCGCAACTTGATGGCTCGGCTCAAGTATTATATATACCCGTGGGCACGTATACAAGGAAAAAAATGAGCGCCCTGTACGTAGGACGTAAAAAGATTGTGTATATCGTACAAAAAATTTCACTGGTACACGTGTGAGCAGTGAGCGTTGCTGGTGTATACACACGTAAAACATACGCCTTCGTTTCCCCGATCTGCCAAGGTGCATCTCTTTGTGCCTATATCCCTTTGTTTTCGAGAAATTCCTTTCAAGAATGAATTCCTCCTGCCACTCGATTTTCTCTACGTCTTTTCATCTCGTCTTTCTCTTGCTGCTCTTCTTCTCCGGCGTTTTTGGTGTTTTTCCATGTGCCCGTAGGTCGAAGATGGAGTATTTTTCCTGCGTGTACAAGTGGTTCCATAAAAAAAGTTCAGTTGGGAGTCTTTCACGATTCAGAAAAAAAAAAATTTTTCCGAAGCGCACCTTGAAATAACTAAGGTGTGTGACACTTGTTAGTAGAATCGGTTCCACTGTATAACATTTTGAGCTGATATGTAACAATTTTTTGGATTCTTTCATCTTTTAATTCGGGTGCTGGAAAAAAATTAATCACCCGGAAATACGTGCACGCACATCTTACGAAATGATTGCAAATAAGTGCGCCACAAATTTTTTTGTTCTTAGGGACACGAAGGAAAAACGTATGTATACTCTTGTCAAATAGTGTGTACCAACGACACAATTTTGGTTTTTATTTCAATTTAAATCAAGACTCCGACATAGCGTGTTTTTTTCACGTAATTGTCCACATACGCTTAGACCACGTCAGCGCGCGGAGCTTAAGAAAAGAGAAAGAGGAAAGGAACAACGCAAACACTATATTGCGCAATTCGCGGCTCGCTTATGCAATCTTTTTTGCACATACATTTCAAACGCATCCAACTTTTTGTCAAGCTCACTTTTTTTCATTGTTTCACGCACACGCGTAATGTCAATGTGAAGCGAGGCCTATCTTTTTCTTGTACCAGTATGCGATGCCGCTGAAGGCACACACATTCCTCGATACGGAAAACTGGTTTTATTTTTCGATCGTAAGGATAAGGGGGGAGTGATGATGAAAAGTCCAACGATACCTGGACGTATAATTAAAAAAAAAAAAAGGGGGGGGGGGGTATAAGCGAGTTAGAAGAGAAAGACAGTACACGAGTGAGTGGGTGCGGGCTAAGAGAAGCCGAAGACGCAGCGCTTTATCTATTTTTGCCATTAAACGTCAAGAGAAAGAGAGTAAATAAACAAGCTGTAGAGGAGACGACAAGTACACACGATATAGGTAAACGTGGATAATTATATACTAGCCGCGCGAATTTATTTTGGAGTCGCACTTTCCAAATGCGAAAGAAATGAAACGCATATCCTCCTCCTCCTCTGTCAATTCCTTCTTCTTTTTTTTTTTTTTTTTCTAAAATAGCTTTCTATTATTTTTCTTCAAGTGCAAAACACATTTTTTTTTCAATTTTACAATAACAATAATCACGATGATGATGATGATGATAATGATGATACCAAAGTGGATAAAAGAGCCTCCTCTCCGACCTTCCTCCTCTCTGTACGTACCCTCATCTAGCTGATAACCGCGAATTGCGTACAATACACACGCACACGCGCGTGGTATGTACGTACACAACCCGCACACCTACCCACACATTGTATGGTAATACGTGTGGTTGCGCGTGTGTGCGCGAGGCAGTACGGAGAGCGGCGAATCGAAGCTCGATGAGAAGAAAGAGAGAGAGAGAGAGAGGAAAAAAGAGACGAGGCGAGAACCGGGTTCAGGTCAATAAGACCTCGTGAGGGAGAACGAGAAGGAGAGAGTCAATTGCAGAGAGCCGACGCGAGGGCCGGGTGCGCGTGCAAGCGAGACGAGGAGAAAAAGAGAGAGAGAGAGAGAGAAGTCTGCTGCTCGAGCTCACATTCCCAGGGTTAGGCCAGCCAGCCGAACGGTGGGTAGTGTTGGTGATGGAGGAGGTGGTGGTGGTGGTGGTGGCGCGAGAGACCGCCTAACGAACGAACGAATCGAACGCAGGATGGGAGCGAGAGACGGGCGGAGAAAATTGGAGGGGAGGAGAGAACGAGGGAAAAGGGCGAGGGGAGAGTATTATATTATATATCGCGGGTAAAAAGCTCCGACGGGAATAATAATGAAACAAATTTTAATGTAGTTTTCTTTACATTTTTAAGTATTAAAATTATTCCTTTTTTTTTTTTTTTTTTTTTTTTTTTTTTTTTTCTTCATCATCGACTAAATTAATTAAAATTATGCCTTTTTCGCTTCGTTGGTGTTTGCGACGTTTATATGAGTACCTTATAATGTATTTCAACATAATTGTAACCAATACTTTTAGTCGTGGTATGAAATTGTAAAATTTATTTTATAAGTAATAAGTGGATTTACAGTATGTTCGAGTTGACAATTTTTTTTTTCTTTTTCTTTTGTGATAGGGTTTTGCTATTTTGTTTACAGAATTTACAAGCAAGCATTTTTTTTTTTTTTTATTTGAAAATCAAAGGTAAATTTTAAGAACCCGCATCAAAACAACGGTTCTTTAAAATCGTAAAAATCAATAAAATCAAAGAAAAACAAATTTTTTTTTTTTATGCCAGTTCGTTGAGCTAAACCAAGTATGAAGTATTTATGCCGTACTATTTTTCAGTTATTTGAAAACGCGATGATTGTCATACTATCAAGAAATAAAAACAAAAAAAATTTACTCCGAAAAAACGTACGAAACGTGTAATTTCAAATTTGGGAAAACGATGGATAAAAAAGTACGGATGGTATTAAAAAAAAAAAAAAGTATCACTTAAAATACAGCCAGCCGGTAGTCATGGCAGGCAGGTACAAGCAGCTTGCCTCGCTGCTGCCTTGCCAAGGCTAATCCCCCTCTGCATTTCCCTTCCCAGTCTCTCCCCTTTATAGTTTATACTACACACCATGTGTCCCAGCAGTTGTCTGCTGTATATAGGTATGGGTACGCATAACGGCACATAAAGCCTAAGAGACGTATATACATGCGTACAGTAAACCGAACTTAAGAAGGATGCAGGTAAATCATCGCCTGCAGGCTTTACAGAAGCGCGGGAAAATTATCGATGGATGCTCCAAATTTTTTTGACACGGGTGACTTTTGATATACGTACACAACACGCTACATAGCTTTCTAAATTTCAAAATTTGGGAGAACGATGGTAAGGGTTTCTCAGTGATACCTACGTGTATTTTAAACTTTGAGATGGGACCATTTTTCTAAGGGTTATTGCTGCGCTTTTCTTTATGGGGAGGGACGCAAAGCTGCAACCTTAAGTTGCACCTTGCAATGGGTTTTCAGTATCTTTATATTTTGATAATGAGGCTGTTCGTTAACGTATTTAGAAAAAAAAGTCACAAGGATAGAGTAATAGACAAAAGTAATGATTTTGCCTTGATGTAGGTCTTGCACAAAATTAAAAATTAAAATTCATGTATCGTATAGTTTCGACATTACCCGTGGTTATTCATATTGATAACTTCTGATAAAATTTCAGAATCTTTCATGGATCACTATAAAAAAAAAAAAAAAAAAAAAAAAACAATCGCGTTCACAGGCCCAAAGTTTTCTATCGTGCTGATAGAATCGCTTAGTTCATGATGATCAAACGTTCATAGAAACGAGTAAGTTAAAGTACTGAGCAAAATATTTGTGAAATAACTACACTAGTTTTCAAAATATGCAAACACTATTATTAACAGAAGATTTAATATAAAAAAACTTGTTTAGCAGAAATCCACTTTATCGACAGTGACAAAATAGTCCATTATCCAAGTGGTAAACTAGATGGTATATTAAGTCTGAATTCGTTACTTTATTTGACCTTTTTTTAAGTTCACTTAAATAACCGGGGTAAAATGTTAATTCACAAACAAATTTTGTACTTCCATAATTAATTTAACGTAGATTTGCATAGGTTCAGCTAGAGTACGAATTTTTTTTGTTAATATGAGATAATAATAATTAATAATAATACTAACGATAACGAATTATTGTTTATGTTGACGTTGCTCTGTGCAAGACCTACTTTGAACAACAAACACGTCAAATACGAATGCAGTAAAATTAGTTAAATTTAGCTTTTCTTCTTGATACCGTAGGATGCTTCTTGATTTTTTTCTTGGTATACAGCTGAAGCTGCAGTTTTGATTATAATCAATAAATAATACCAGATTGGACATAACAGTGAAAAAACATTCAAATAAAAAATCATTCAAATTTCATTTGTTTGCAGAAAGATTACCAATATTTTTATAAAATGTCAAAGACATTTACATATATATTATATTATTGAATGATATTGTAAGTATATTACTGCATAAAATAAAAATCATTGTAAAGGCACCCTTATCGTTTTGTACACTCACTTTGAAAGAGGATCTAATGTAAATTGTGTAAACATGTAAACAAAGTTTAACACTCTAGAAAAGAGTTAGACCAATGTCCTAATTATTTATGGTAATATATTTATTGTTTGGAAACTGAAATTTTAAAAAATAAGGAATCTCTTATTGAATTTGAAAAATTTTGCGATTATCGAACTATCGTCGTCAATGAAAGTAAATTTTATGGCTTTAAATCTAGTACATACTTGACACTGTTTTTTTTTAAATCGGAGTAGCCATACAACACAGAAAATTACATGAAAATATTAAAATATCATTTTTTTCTTTATCATGACTTTAAATATACATTGAATCCGTTTTCAAGGCGATTACGTGATGCAGAGTGTATTTTTACCATTACCAATAGTGTTTATTAAATTGAAAATATTATGATAGCTTAGATATTGATAAAAAATAAAAAACATATTTTTTTAATTAAAATTGTGTACGAATAAAGGTTAATACACTTTAAGTGTATTTGTGATCATTTATCAACAAAATACTAATAAACAGTTTTCGTGAATAAATTTATTTTAAAAAGTGCAGTCTGTTTATAAAAAAATGATTCCAATCAGTTAAACTCATAAATAGTATGAAAGCTACTTACGTCCATGGCTAGTGTTGATTTATTCGCAAATATTAAAAATTTGCCGAGGTTGAGATGTGGGCTAAGTCGCCACCGTCTCGTCTCTCAGCTCAAGTTAATCGCTTTCTGAAATCAAAAAACAAAAAACAAAAATATAATTTCAACAAAGAGTTTCAACTTTTCGTTTAATTAGGTGGCAGGCAAATCAATTAATTGTTTTTGTCAGTAGAAGACACAGTTACTTTGGCAAAACCTACAGTAGTATGTAAAAAAAACTTGAAACACAATGCTCTCAACTATAATCCCGCTTCCAGCATCCTTACATTTTTTTTGAATATCTGTCCATTTGATTATTTGTGCAAAGGAAACAACCGAGATTCCATTATGTTCACGCGTTTGTTGTTTCTTTTTCTTCTAAAAATATATTGTGATGTATTTAAAAAATAGGTCGTGTAGATTTGTTATTAAAATTTAACACGAGACATGCCAAGTTTTATATTGTATAAGCTTACGTGTTACTTCATAAATTCGGATAACAGTATTATGCTTCAATAAACAGAATTCTACTATCATAACTACCATTAAGATTGTAATCTTAACGACTTAAAAACCTATTATTCTTTGTAAACGATTTAAAGTGAAATTTTAGATATAAACTCAAGTATGTAAGTACAATACCTAAAAATAAAAATGATAGTAAACAATAACCGTAATGAGTATTAAACTAATAAAGATATATTAAGTTTATTTTTAAATTATATCTGCTAGTGCTGTAATCTTGTCTGTCACTATTTCCGTGACTATGACCAATTCATAAACAGTTATCAAACTCATTATTTAGCCATCTCGGAACTGGTGATAATAAATACTTTCCAATTTAAGCACTTATCACAATCTGTAAACTTCAATTCATTTTCCACGAATTTATTCCAAATAACAGTAACGTTAATAGAGCTTGAGTTGCTCACATCAACAATGCATTAGTTTAATCGATGATAATTTTTTCTTTTTTTTTTTGTGCGGAAGATAAGTACAGCAGGAAGAAAAAAAAATGTACAGCACAAAAACATTATACGAAAAAACGATTATTTCACGCATCAACGCCAAAGATCACACGCTGGACTGTCAATTCGTTGCATCAGAGGGCGTCTACGGTCTGGCACGTGTAGAGCTCTACCGATGTCTATAAAATATCCCGTACAATTTTCCAGTCGGCATAAATCATTTCACTGCAACAGCTATACATTTTTTTCTTTCTATTATTTATTACAACGCGTTGACCATTATCCAAGGTATTTACGCTTGCTGGTTGCAACTAAATTTTTTTTCACTCGTTGAACATTATCGTACGCATTGCATGTTGAGTATATTATACACCATGATGTATCGGTAAATTAAACCACGAAGGGGTATACATATCGTTTGAAAAAATTTTATTTTTATTGCACGAGTATTGAACAAAACCGAGAGGAGAAACAGCCAAGGGATCTTTGAAATCAATAACGAAGATGAGAAGCGACTATTTGAGCGGTAAACCCGTTCAAGTGTTCACTGTGACCGACGCTGCTCAACGAAGGTACAATTCACCACTCACCGTACCTTGATTCGCAAACCGCGAAGTTTGAATTCTTGAAGTAATTTATTGTATTTAAAAACGAGGAACAACCATAACCATAATAAAGTAAAAATACAACGATAAACAACCATCATATTAACAACTATTGAACAATGTTAAAATCATATTTTATGTTTATTTTTCATAAAAAAATTTACGACTTTAAACTTCGCGGTTTGCAAATGAAGGTAAGGTGAGTGTACATCCCTGGCCTTAACAATATTATACTCGCCCATTGAGAGAACAGTGAAAAAACGATGAACCAAAGCCGATTGTGATGAACTAATATTTTTATTATTCAATAAATTGTTTGCATGGGTGGTCATAGTCGCGAGTGACAAAAAAGTGTGAGTTTTGTTTCGTCCCTCGCAAACAGGTGGCGAGAGGTAAGAAGGGGGTAAAAGCGTGCACCTGTAGTATCGATGACCCGGGCAAGGCGGTTAAATTATGCGCGCGAAAAGAGGAGGCGAACGAGAAGCACGAAAACAGGTTGAAAGGGGCAGGTTATTTGCCGAGGACCAAACAACGCTCTTTGACATTCGCCCGGTGAACCCGGGCAGGCCCCGATGGTTATGTATTTTTCTTAGGTTTTGATGAGACGGAGGGGAAAACGTGCACTTGCTGGTGCCGAACAGGTGCACCTTGCGCTCCCTGATTTTTCCTCTCAGAAATTTCGAATGTACGATCGAGCCCATTGTGCTGAGATCACGGGCGAGTTCCTATGCTGATGGTAAGTGGGGGACTACGCACGTGGCTTCGATTTCTCAAAAGAACGAGACGACGAGATCAAGGAACCTGTGTCAGTATGATTAGGAAATTTATTGCATCAGCTCAAGCAATTGATCAATTTTTGAAGACATTACATCCCATATATGATTAAGGCCAAAAATTGTGCAGGAAAAGTGCAAAAATAAACTTTGCATTAACAAGAATTTATGAGAATGGTATTGTGTATTTTTTTTCTATTTTGCTACGAAATCAACATCTGTGTCACATGGTAAAACAGTACGGATTTTGTTACTCTAGTTCGACACAACAGATTTTAAACTTTGTTGGCTTAAAATTTTTGTAAAATACACTTGTCATTGTACGTATTGAATTCTTACTTGCAGTAGACTTATTTTCGCTCTTTTTTCTCGGTTAAGGTAATACAAATTTCTAATTCACCTGCTTCAAAGCATCAAACATACATGCAACCAACGCCAATGTCAAGTATAAATCTGTATAGAGCGAAAGTAGCATAAAAAATATGTTGAATCACACGTATTGTCGCTTGAGCCAAAGATTTGCAGATAAGAGTAAAACAACGATAAACGTGCGGTCTAACGTTTCTTCTAATGCTCACGTGGTGCCTGTTTAGTTTTATATGTTACACGAGATGGAAAGTTACATTTTTGGTTTACCTAACAAGCCTAAAGTACTTTAAGTTGTAAATCTAATGAAAAAAAAAAAACATACAAGCAATGAAGTGGTAACTACATTTAATCAAAAAAATCCATACAGAGATCGACAAAAACACACGTGCAATGATAAATTTTTACAAACAACATCAATTAAGTGTACGAATGATGTAAGACAAACAAAATTTGTGCCAATCTTTGGGCGATAAAAATTGTCAATGACCAAAGAAAAATAAAACCAAAGTTGTCGCGAGTCGCGACGAATTCAAGAAGCGAAAACGACTCCATCTTTCTTTGTAAGCGTATATAATACGGGATTCTGCTGTGCGCAGCGTAAAAGAACCCGAGGCAAAAGTAAGACACTCGACGTCGAGCAAAACAAAAAGTTCAGCAATCGCGTATCTGTTCCCGGTATCGTTTCGCTGATATTTCGCCGGAGACACAAGTGCGGCCCGTGTACGTGCTCACTACCGTCGGGCTGGAGAGGCCCCCCCCCGTATCTAAAAAACATGGCGCAGATGTCGCGCTGATGCCTAGCCCCGCGCTCGCCCGTGTACAGGCTGGCTGCTCCTGTACAACCGTTTGCGCGCGCCTTTATAATTTCCACCGAGCCACAAGCTCCGAAAGTGCGAAAACTACGTGAAAATGAGCCCCGTAACTTGGAATAAACACAACGATGTAACGAATAAGCGATTGTTTAACGAAAAAAATGAGGTGACGATGAGTTGTGAAAAAAAAAGAAAAAGAAAAAAAAAATGAAAGAAAGACCAACTGACCACTGGATAATGCTACCTCTCGCAGCTCGGAGCGACTATAGACGCGCAGTGGCAGCGCTGTACAGTGGGTACCACACCAGCCAGAGAAAAAGAGAGAGAGAGAGAGAGTTGGCTGGTTGAGCGCGAGAAAGAAGGAAAAAGAAGGCAAAAAAAAAGGGACGAACGAGCTAACGAACGAACTACCCCAGTCGGCAACCATCGCGGGGAAAGAGGGAGCCAGCGGACAGGCGAGCAAACTAAAAGCCAAAGCTGCGCTGTGTGTGTGTGTACGCGAGAGAGCATCATATTATGTATATATTATGTGGATGGAAACGCGGCAAGTATGGCACGATACGGCTGACGACAACGTTCTCTTCTCGCACACAAAACACACACGCGCGAACGTTCGAGTAGGAGGCATGGCAGGCTCATTTATAACACGTATATATCCCGCACACAGCGGCAAAGGCAGGAGAGCTGTTACGTGCTACAGCAGGCAACGAGCGTATATTTTCGCCCCGACAACTGATAAGTATTACTACTTCGCTTCTTCGGCTGATGTTGCTGCATTGATTGCATACCCAGCCATTTTATGCTTCACGCTGGCATGTACATCCACTCGGTGCGAGTGACGCGTGATTTTTGTTTTGCCCCCATAATAGCCGATACGCGTATGGGCTTCGAGGAATTGTTCATCGCGTGGGAATAAAATTTCGGAGCAACGAGCAAACGAATGATTAACGCGGCACATGGGATGACAACAGCTTTTGACAACGTCCACGGAGCTCGATTTTTCGAGGCGACGGGTTATGGTTTCGGAGCATGCCTAGCAGACGACGGCGCGAGTTGAGGGCGCGCTTATGGCACGCGCACCCCCCTGGACCGACGCTATGGAAGAGAGAGCGCGCGCATTTCGTACGGACGTATATGTATTCTACCTACCCACTGTGTGTCCATGGTGAGGTTATAGAGAGCGAAAAGGAACGAACGAGGTGGCGAGCGCGCGCATCGCGCGAGAAGGTGCCAACAGTAAAACGGAGCAGCGCTCCGAAACGATGACGGAAACTTGTGAGATAAAACTACATACGTTGTCACAACAGATGAAAGAACCGCGATATCGAAGGAAACGAGAATTTCTAATAATAATAACCGTCACCGTTGATGCTGTGCTTGTGGTACTTACCGCGACTCGGCGCTTACGGACGACAGACGGACAGTGAGAAACGCGAAACTGTTCCCGGCAAAACTGGCAGAAAACTTGTGGCAGGCGTGTGTATATGATTCCTCGGACAAGCTTTTGGCGCCTACTGGCAGGCAGCAGCCAGAGAAGTCGAGTAATACTTAATACAGTATATAGGCAGAGAGTGGAGGGTACAAACGAAACGAACGACTCGGCTTACGCGCTACTCCACTCGTGTGTGGCTTATAAGTATAATAAGAGTATATTGCAGCAGCAGCAGCAGCTAACAACGCAGGGAGGGTATACATATATGTATTTTATATAGTAATAGAGTCAGGCAGGACAGAGCCGTAAAGCAACGCATATGTATATACATATATAAATTTGTTGGAGGAAGACGCTTACGTGTAAACACGAGTGATGCACGACTCGCTGCTCTCTCTCTCCCCTCTCGCTCTTTTGCTCCTTCTATCTTTCTTACTCTCTTATTATAAGTATATATATATATATATATACACACTTCTGCTACTCCACTCTACTCTCAGCAGAGCGTGTATATATAGGTATAATACAAGTGCTATGATGCGCTAAGCTTATGCTGCATGATGCAGTTTTCGTCTCTCTTTTACACTTGGGTGCCAAAGACAGTATCCCCGTCTCGCTCTTTATATACATTGTATAGGTGAGCGCACACACACACGAGCCAAAGCCTTTCTCCCTTCTTTCTCGGTTTATAGCCCGATGGGATGTATAAGCTTCGTATATGCATGTATACATACATACGGTTGCCCGCTGCTGGTTGTGCTTCACGGGAGGAGAGCGGCTTTACCGCCACCTCGCTGTTGGCTTCGTCAACGGGGAATACCTATCTCTTTTCTTTCTCCCACGCTGTCCCCTGGTCTATTTTCTCGCCCCTTCTCGTTCTCTCGATCTTTTTCCATTTCTCTCTCTTTCTTGGACAAGCTTGCGAGCAGAGAATCTCTCTGCAAGAGACGTTCTTTATTTCCTTCTCTTTTCTACGAATGCGAGAGAGAGAGAGAGAGGAGAAAAAAAAAGAAAGGAAAAAAGAGGGACAGAAGAGATGATGCTGCCTCGGCAGAGTGTGTATACGTGTTTAGGGATAAAGTGTGTATTACACACCGACATACGTGCGAGGGAGGGTTTTGCGTACACTAGCGACCCTACCGCAAAAACGGTGAACTTACGGATGCAGACTGCTTTCCTGTAATCTTACAGCTATTAAACGTATATACATATATATATGCTTGGTTTCCTTGCATTCAGCGTAGCAGCAGCTCGTTTTACGATGGAGAGAGCCGGGTACTTATATATATATATATATGTGTGCGCAAAAGAAAAGACAGGACACCGTTTCTCTGTTGCATGCTTAAAGCGAGAATCGAGTTGGCTGCTCTTTTGTGGATGCACGCAACTTTTACATTGGGGAGTCCGCGCGGTTTGTGCTCGTAAGGAGATGCCGACGCGGTCTTATGCTTCCTTTTATTTCATTTCATTTTTCATTGGTCGGGCATTTTTTTGCCTTTTCGAAACGAAGAAGTGTACGCTTGGTTGTTTGGCTGCGAAGATGCCTCGATACTGCTCTTCCAGCGGACTGTCTAATGTGCCATTTTAATTTTTTTCATTGAAGGTCAATGAGAGGATGATTGTGGGTTCAAGTTGAACGTTGTACGGCTCGTTTGGGTGATATTTTATCGCGGCGAACAATTTCCTCTTTTTCTATATCCAAACGGAGGGAAAGAAAAAAAATTCGGTATGCACGACAGTAAAAAAAGGATAAAATGAAAATATGCTGGATAAAAACAAAGGTAAAAGAGTGTAATTGATAAAAGTAAACGAATCCGAAAAGGCGACAGCTCGAAAAGTGAGCGAAACGCGAACGTCACAGCTTTTGACAAGTAAATATACACCGCGCGCTCCAATAGAGCGATCGTTCTCTCGCGTGCGTATACCTATATGTCGATGTATACACAGTGTCGGTACACCAAGAGCGCCGATATAATTTTGGAAAAAACCCCGATATTACCCCGTAAATGGTGAAACTTATGACTTAAACTACCCACGATTATCCTTGGGCTTTGCAATGGTGGTACTTACGAGGCAAAAAATGTATTCATTCAAGTATAAAAAACTACTTTAAAAGTTGGGACCCATATAGGTATATACCCATGGCGTTAAGTACACAACGAGCGGCTCTACGTAAGGTAGGAGGGAAAAGCCCGCGCGCGCTTGGAAGACGAAACGAACAGAATAACCTCTATTTCCGGGGACCAAAGAGATCGGAATAAAAATACAAACAGATTTTAAGTACATAATTATGGTGCATTGCGAATTTCTATTGGATATTACTAACCAAGAGTCGTGCCGACATTTTTGGAGCTTGCTTATTTTGGAGAAGCAGAAGAGGACAAGCGAAAGAGAGAAAAACAAAAAAAAAAAAAACGACTCTGGATGCTAAAGCATCGAGGAGGAGAGTTGCGCATTCTTTTTTAAAGCGGGAGCCGAGAAATATTGTGTGTGCGAAAAAGAAACGCTGCTGGCTCGAAGCCCGAGGCTCCATAACACGTAACGGCCCCGTGTATTATACACGTATGCTTGCGCGGCTGTATATATCGCCAATATATGTATATATTGTCGTGTGTATAGCCGCGGCGTCGCGAGAGCGAGAGAGAAAGAACGATAACGCAGCCATTTGCCAGCAACAGCGACGATTTTGCGTGTGGTACAAAGTACAACGTCGAAGGTGGACAGGTTCTCTTTCGCTCTTTCTCGCCTCCTGTTTGTTTTCTCTATCTCTTTCTCGTTAATTATCCGCCATCCTTTGATTTCTACGGTTGCAAACGACTGGCACAAAACGAATATAATAAAATAATATCATAAAATCCCGGACTCGGACGAGAAATACTTAAAAGAGATCGACTCCTGGTGCGTATATGGATTATACACGTAGTGTCTGTTTTCTCTCTCTCGCTCGCTCTCGCACGCCGACAACGACGTGCACGCGCGCGCGCGTACATGCAAGATGAGGATGCACAATACACTTGTACCAGTTACTACTACATCACGACGCAACGAAAATTTGTACAGTAGGTACGTACAAATGTATGCACGGATACAGGAGAACACGCACACGATACACCAAAACACACACTCTGTATGCTTATTTTTTAAAAATTTTATTCTTTTTTTTTTTTTTTTTTTTTTTTTTTGCTCGCGAAGCAACTTTGGCTGTCTTCTTTTCCTCCTCGGCAACGACGATGATTGGTGGCGCCAAAAAAACAACACACTTCTCCTGCGACACTTACACCGATACGTGTCTCGCTCAATACGCACTCGCAGATAGAAAAAATATGCCTCGAAGAAGATGAGGCTGGTGATTACGAACAAAGTTGCGCCAACAGGGTCCTCTCGAAGGGGCAACGGCGGGACGAGTCGACCTGTCAGCCGGCTTCCACGAAGCTTCGCTCTCCCTAGTAAATATAGGTACACTCACGCAGTAGGTAGAATAGGTAGGTAGTGTATAACCATACGCACGCAGCGCGCTCTCGTCCTCGTTCCTTACACACGTTACTCGATTATTTCCAATGCTCAATTTGCACTGTTTCATACAATAATTACACGGCTCGGGGGAGAGAAAAAAAAAAAAAAAAAAAAAAAGTATCTACAATTAATGATGGTGGTCGTAATGATGATCATGACGATGAAGGAAGGAAGGAAGCAACACACATACCTCGAGTAGGAGCGCAAGGTCCGTCGGTAGAATCAGCCTGGCTGCGCCCGAAGATGATGATCCTCGTTGTCGTCGCAATGGCACAGTATGTAGTTAATACCTCTACAGCACGGCAGTACGTAGGTAGTAGCGGACAGTCGGTCGGTTGGGATACGATCGTGGTTGGCTCTGGTCGGCTAGTGTATTCCGCAAGCGCACGGGCAGGCAGGCAGGCACAGCAGCAGCGCAACGGCTCGGCTTCGACTTGCCTGTACGTACACACGGGCGTATACCTATACTTTGGTACACGAGAGAGAAACGGGGGGGCATACGGCTACGGCAATATACCTACGGCTTGATGTTCGCTTTCTGTCTCTCTCTCTTTGCCTGGCAATGCTGTATGCTGCTGGGTTCTCTCTGCTGTGCTACATATAGGTATACAGGAACCACAGCACATTAGAGAGAAATGAGTCAGACGAGGACGGAGATCTCATCCGTGCTGAGCTGATGTGTGTGCTGTGAACCCGTTGTATATCTGTATGTACATAAACCATACCTACAGGTATACATACACGTTTTCGTGCATGCACGCGCACTGCTCGCTGTTGGATACGGTCGGAAGGGCGGTGAGAGGTGAGGGGAAGAGATAAAACGAGCGAGCGTCGACGAGGCGTTTTGGAGCGCGCGCCCCCCCACGCTACCACTTATATATTATGCCGTGCTGTGGCCCTTGCTCTGATGCATATTATGTAGGTATATACCTTTACTTAGCTGTCCTCCGATATTGCCGTATATTATGCATGTTATGTGCAGTACGTGTTTTATATATAACCGCACACAGAGCTTATATACGTGATGAATTTTTTTTTTTTTTTTTTTTCTGAGGTAATAATTGACCATTGTTTTTTTTATTGTTATTGCGAGTGGGTTATAAATGACGAAAAGTCGAAATATTTTCACGATATACCCGATCGTTCGTTTCAATTTTTTTTTTTTTTTTTTTTTTTTTTTACAAGCTACAGACGTATAGTGCGTAAAAGGCTGGGTTATTTCTCCCCGCATATGGAACCTTATCCAAGTTGGAGTGTGTGGCATTCTCGTGGGTGCGACAGAGAGAGAAAAGTGTAAGCGCGCCCAACAAAGTCTCGTTCTGCCATTGGCTCGTTTGAGATAAGCCGCAAAAAGCGGCCCAATGGCCGTGCAGGGATTGTTATAAGCTTCTTCAAGCTTCCCTACACACTTTAGCCCGGGTTGAAGTGTTTCGGTCTCGCTCGCGCTCGTTGAATCCGAATTCGCGCGAACTAACTGCGATGCAGCTTACGCGTTATAACATGGCCACGATGTATACTATCCGTGGCTCTCTCGAGAAAGCTTGCCGAAGTTAATACACGGCCTCGTACAACATGCCATGTGAGAATGTATGTATACATATATATATACATAAGGACGTGTGTTCTATCGATGCCTCTGTATTTTGCATGGGAAAAGGCGGGAAAAGCGCGATGCATGATTCGCGCTCTCGCAGAGAGACTTTCGGTATCTAATATACTTGTGTGCAGTGGGTAAGTATGTATATTCTTCCGATCGTTATTTGCCGTTTTATAATAATAGCGTGTGTCGTATGTATGTACACATACCATATGTATAAATGTATGTTCCTTCATACGTGGCCTCGTAATGAAATGCACACACACACACACACACACACACACACACAAGTGGCTTCGATCGGTGCAGAAGCAGCAGCAGCAGCAGGCCTGCGGTTCACGCGACCGTAATACTAATTGCGCGACGCGCAAATTTCTGTACCTACGCATAAGTATATGAAACCATGATGTACCCGCGAACGAATGCTCAATTTTACTCCAGAATACGAACAATGGCGCTGTTGCTCTGATGTCGAGGTTAATTGATAATTTTCATAACTTCAGAAGTTTCTTTGCTGAAAAAATACACAGTATAATCGCGTGTGACGGTATCTTTTTTTTTTTGTTTTTTTTTTTTTTTTTTTTATGAAAGAAAATTGTTTTTTATCCAATTCGCGAAAATTCAAAAATAATTTAACATAACTTCCAAGTTGAATGCCGACTTTTTTTAGAAACGACTTTGCTTAAGCAAAAATTTTTTTAAACAATACGTGGAAACTTTATTTGTTATCATGATGATTCAATTAGTCTCGGTTTTTTTGATAATAGTCTTCTAATAGTTAATAGCTGTAAAATAGTGCAGCTGTTATGCGATGCAATTAAAATTCATCACTTATTAATAACAGATATTCCACCAGTAAGTAAATGAGATAACGAAAACATTTTTTTTTCAATTGCGTGTGATATCGTTCACTTATCGTTATCGTAAGCGTTAATAATTGAGTGGTAGACTAAATTCTATTGATGGAAAGTTTGTAAACAACAAAATTAGTAAGAATGTCGTATTCGACTATGTAACATTTCATAATAGTACACACATTATGCTACACCTGCGCATGGTCCCTTCACGTTCATGAGTCGTGCAATGTATTACTTATCTTCACCACTTTTGTCAAAGTTGCTGTTAACTCGAACCATTTAAATATCAAGTTACAAACTCAAAAAAGAGCCAAACAGCAACAGTACTACCTATTGTGTATATAGCATAACATCGTCGCTAATTTTATCGCTCTATCGTGAAGTGCCGTACCTAACTATACTTCGCAGATCTGCAAATCTCCGACGAAGGTCTCTCTAGCGCGGGTCTTCACCGACACCATTTTTAGGAGAATATCTACATACGTTATGAGGTAAAACGGAAAGACAAGCTAATCCTGATGATGCCGCAGCTATCGGAGCTTTTTCCACTCACTTTCTACTCGCAAGTTAACATCGCCGTCTGATTTCGGAGCAAACACGAAGATTTTTTCTGTTTTTTTTTTTTTTTTTTTTTTTCGCGCCAGTGAACAACGACGCAGTTCCGTCGAGTTCTTTATCTCTTCGTTATATATATTTGTCACGTTCTCTCGTAGCTGCGACTTTGTGAGAAAAACGTGTGTGTTTTACCCATACAGGCACAGATATACAGCTTAAGTGTACTTAAAAGTATATACTTCATATACTTATCAAGAGTTCTAAGAGATAACATAAATATACACAATAAGTTGTAATTGTGACGCCGCAGTGCCCGCAGTGAATCATTTATCCGTTGTTCGTACACAGTAGTTCGTAACCAGTACAACTACACGTAGCTACACGCAGTGCAGCCAACTAGATGGGCATTGAAGAGTTATTTGCGAGGAGAGTTCAGCCATCAGATATCATGGACGTGTAAAGTAATCGCTCACGTGTCAGCGTTTCGGAGTCGACAACTAGTAAAATATACTTCAGGAGGACGGTGAATATACTTACGGGACGCATATGATGCGTATTATTTTACCTCGGGGTAAAAAAGACAACTCCATAGGTATGAGTGGTTGCAAGTATATCAACTATAGTATAATACATCTGCACTCAACGCTTGCCAGATCGACGAAAACATCATATTATAATATGACGAGTTCGATCGCCATCGTTACCATGGAGTTGTGCGCAAGTGCGAGCGGTGCGACAACAACCAGAGTTAAAAATAAAGAATTTACATTATTGACAAGTTGGCCGCCGACATCTCGAGCTCAACAACGAGCTGTTAAATTTCTTCGAATGTTATTTGACGTTACTTAATCTCCATCACGAGCACCTTCAATCGAAGAGACCGCGCAGTAAAGACCGACGTCGGCTGCTCTTGACTCTGTCACGCATGCGTGTCTTCTGTTGCGTGTTGTTGCTGTCAGCTGAGCAGCCCGTTCGCCGTCAAGTTGTCAGCAATTGGTGCCTCTCCTCGATCAACGCCTCGTCCTCGTCTGGCGCACGCTCTTGGCGTAGGTCGCCGTACTTAGGTGTGTAATATTTTCAGCTCTTCGAGAGCACACACAGCTTACTCACACGCCGCAACAACGAGTCAGTTACAAGCCGGATTATTGTACAGCAGTCGCGAGGGTGTTTATTGCTCTTTATTGAAAAGTTCGGGACGCCGGTTATTTGACGGGAGCTACGGCGAGCATCGTGAATCGTAACAAGCTGCGAAAGGACGAGTGCAATTTCGGAGCAGGCCGGCGTTGACGCATCTCTTCCTGGGGGACTCGACGTCACCGTTGAGGCCTGTTGGTTGAGGCCAAAGAAAAGGTCATCTGTGCAGGAGGATGCAGCATCAGCAGCCGCAACGCGTGAAGAAAAACCTGCAGTGACCAGCCGAACGTGACTCCCTTTCTATTAGAAGCGCAATAAAATTTTCGTGTGATTTTTACCCCTGTCCTGCGATGATGAACAACGGCTTCAGTACTGGTGAGGAGGACTCCAGAGGAGCAGCTGACCAGGTGTGCTGTCTCTTCGACGATGGCACGAGATGCACCAGATCAGCAGGCAACGCCAGCTATAGTAAAAGAATACAAAAAACCGTGACTGGGAGGCGGCTCAAGCTTAATCTCGACACCCAGGTATGTATTTGTATACGTCATCCACGTGCTTATACGGGCTTCTTTTTCTATGCCACATCACGAGTCACGAGGCTCTTTTACTACGATTGCATGCTTTTTCTCTCTCTTCCTTTTTCTTCATACTTTCGGTTGCTCGCTGTTTGGCCCGGGAAACCGTGTCGTGTGGGTCGCGGCTTTGTTCGTGACGTTCTTACGCGAGTCGCTGGACACACTTATTTTTCGTAACAGACTAATATTGCACCTCTCATGACAAAGACAATGTGTTTTCGTACGGATTTTGCACCTCATTGTGGTAAATACATATTATCATGATTTCCCCATTCATGTGAATAACGAATCATATTTGGTGATCAATGTGTGATTATCCGCTTGCCTGAGTGTGCGTGCGTGCGTGTGAGTAAAATCAGAAAGAAGGCACCAAGCAGTAGCACTAAGGCCACTCACGCCAGTGATGGCACACATGTCACTGATGTCATGTATACTTACGTATATTATGGTGTTTTCTTTTCGTTTAATACACGAGTTTCGCATTTTTTCTAACAGCTCAAAATTTTTCTCATAATCTTTAACATCGATTTTGAAAATAAATAAATATAATATAGTTGCTGAAAAAAAATTTCTGTTTTATTAATAAACATTATTTTTATAACTTTGATAAATAATGAAATTCATGGCTTACGTGAACGCGTAAACAGCTGCTCTTGCGTTACATCAGTAGGCTCTTTAACATTGAAAATTTTGTTTTCATTTTATTTAGGCAAGGCACATATACATCTGTGATTACCACAAGCAAGTAATCCAATGTGCTCGAACAAAGCAGCAAACGCAAAGGCGAACTAAGGAATCGGAGGAAGATTCTGGCGAAACAGATTCTACTGATATTCCTGAAGTTGATCTGTATCAATTGCAAGTCGGTACTTTAAGACGATATAAAAAACACTTTCGGATATCCACAAAGCCAGGCATAAACAAGGCTCAGTTGGCAGATGTCAGTATTTTTACAACCGTATTAATATGTACAATCATTTACCTCAATACCTTTTACAATTTTTTTTCATTTTATCTTTAGATCTTAATGAAGCACTTCAAACAAATCCAAGTTGTTGAAAAGGACACCTTGGGCCTCTTTTTCTATTCAGTCAAAACCAATCAAAACAAACTAGATCAAAGAAATGGCATGAGTAATGATACGACGTAGCCTAAGATTTAATTTGAAACATGACTGTGAATGTCGAATAATTTAGTGATATTTAAAAAAATTTATATTCGAATTTTTACATGTTGATAAGGTTAGATATCTTTAAGGATAATTGTAATTAAGAAGAGAAAAAAAATTATTATGTGTTTTAAATCTCTTAAAAAGATTAACCAACAATATTTTAATGAACTTTTGTTATATTTAATAAAAAAATACTGATTGTACAATTATTTCTAATAATGACAAATCAAGATAAATCTTGTTTTGATAAAACTGTTGTTTCTTCTTCTTCACTGTCTCCACTCAATTCTGTAAATCATAGCAATCGCATATAACTAATAGTTACTGTTAAAAAAAGTATACATGAAATTCCCGTTAACTCACCAACATCAGAAATAACTTTTTTACTTGACTCTTCTTTGATAAACTCAACATCGTCAGCATGATGTTCGAGTTCGTTATCTGAAGATTCATCGGAATCGTCGGAATGCCAAGTATTTCTACCTCCCTCACCAAAATTGTCTTTCTAAAACATATACAAAACATCAGTTAAAAATAATTTGACGTAATAAATACAAAGAAAAGAAAAGGAAAATTTCCAGCACCCTAGTTAGCAATTCAGCAGTTCCATCCCCTACTTTGATAATTTCATCGTTTTCACTTTCGTCATCTTCCATTAGGTCATCTGGAAAAAAAAAAATTTAACAGGGGAAAGCCGAACCAATTTTATTTAGCCATAAAAAAGAGAAATCTGCACCTTCTATTTTATTAAAAGCTCTCCATGTATTTAATCTTATTTTTATTCTATCACTCATCATAGCTGTAACTTTATCAGAAGCTATGCAATGAGCAAAAGTATTCATCACAGGAACTTCCTTCTTATATCTAAAAAAAAAATGTATTTGTTAAACTAAGTTTATTTTTGATGAAGGTCAAATTAATATTTACTTTGCTTCAACATCCTGTCTTACTAATTCTTTGATTTCTCGTATCAGTTCACTAGCATAATTTGCAGCAAAATTAGATACTGATGGTACAACATCAGCTACCAATGAAGTATACTCAATGTAGTCAAAATTTATACTGCAGACTTCTCGGTAAGCATTTAAGCTAAGAGTAAAAATAGCAGCTCCGACCCTCTCTTCCAGATAAGATGGATCAACAACAGTTTTCCCACTGAAAAAATCAAGTTTGTAATACAATAATAAGTAGACTCAAAACACCATACTTAACTCACCTTTCAAAAGTAATAAATGATATACACACAGGATGGTGATAAAGCATCAAAGGCAAAGGATCTTTTTCTGTGAAAGAATGGACTATAACTTCTTCACCAGTTGAAGTAACATCTGGCCTGTGAAAGTGCATAAGAGCTGCCAAAGCAGCAATAGATGCACAGTCAATTATATTTCCATCATGGTTTATAATGCTTATGTCGACTTTCACATTCCAAACCTTGAAAACAACAAATTTTTGAACAATAAATTAAAAAGACTGATATATATAGTGATTTTTAATAACATACTTTTTTTTCAGCAACTATACAAAGAGATTCAAAATCCAGACATTTGGATTCTTTCAGACATTTTTCCAACTGTCGGTTAATTATTGCTGAAGCTTCAGATTGCCGACCACTTTCAAAGTGTTGTGCAGCTATTGGATTTAGTTCAACGTTTATTTGTAACATACCTTCATTTGGTCGAGATACCTTTGGCTGCTGTACTTCACACGATACTTGAGCAGCGACTCTGTAGGAGTAAACATTTTAATTCGTTAGACTTGTGATCTTAAAAATTCTTCACTTGTTGAAGGGATTTTTATAAATGTACTTTGTTTGTCCAAGAGAGACCAAACAGCATCCCCAATTCACTCCAAAATTAATTTTAAGCAATCGTGGCTCCAGTAGTGTCCTTCCATCTAATCTCTGCGTTAAACATCACAAAATAATGCGTGAATAGTTGTACTTTAATTAAATTCATAGAAAGGTACATCACAACATTCTTACCGTGTCAGTTTGAATGGCTCTGTTTATGAAATTTCTTTCACAAATCGATACGTAACTTTCTTTCATTTTAAACTGATATTTAGTACGCACAAATGTATAACTAAACAATTGATTTTTTTTTTTTTTATTGAAATGAAAACTACCCCGAGGTTAGTTTCACACACTACACATGTGTTTTTTGAAATTGTTGGCTCTTCCCCCTCCGCTAATCCAAACAAACATCATCGGCGATCGGCAAAATACGACTATTAGTATATCTGTGGTGACATCTCTTGTGGAAAAAATCAACTTAAATGATCAAGAGATTCAAACAATTAACGCTACAAAGTTAACTAAAAACGGTAAAGTTGTTAAGTGTGACTGAGATAAAATTTTGAGACAAAAATATCCACAGTTAAAAAATATTATGGAAAAAAAAATTCCTCCAAAATGATGATGCAAGTAACTTGCAACAACCCCGGACAGTCAGAACAAACCTATACATTAATGTACAGTGCCAGCAGTGCCAGCACCGCTAGCAGCCGTCACATAAACACACACGTGCGTAGACTGACCAGTTCTATCAGCTTAAAGTATAACTAAACCGAAATTTTGTTTTTTTATTACTACTTAATCTAAATTATAACTCGGCGAAATGACGGATTTATTTAATTCCTCGAGTAATTTTGATGCGCCTGCCAAGGATTTGACGAACGAGGAGCTCAAGGAGTTTATTATGGTCGAACAGCAAAAAGCTCAGCTTAACGCTCGGGTAATTCTTGTTCGAGTTTTCTAACCTCTTGTCTACCGATTATTCAAATACTTTCCTGTATATTTATAGAAGTAATATTTAATTCATTGATATAGTCTTGGGTTGTGGTTTACAGGTACGTGAATTCAGTGATTTGTGCTGGGATAGGTGTATTGACAAGCCAAGCAATAAGCTGGACGGCAGGACAGAGACGTGCTTAAATAACTGTGTCAATAGGTTTATTGATGTCTCGCTCCTTATAACCAGTAGGTTTGCACAGATGATGCAAAAAAATGCGTAAGGTGATTAAATAGCGATGTCTCTTTCTCCAGCTGCATTTACCTGAAGGTTACGCATAAGGAAAAGCGGACTAGTCGAAATTGCGATCAGTATGTATATAATTCAGGGAGATTGATTACCTTTGCCATTAATCTAGTTCTTTGTATTAGTGAAGAAAATTGTTACCTTCAACACGCATTACGTCATTTTTGTGAATGTTACAATTACTTATGGATGATGTTCATACACAAACTAAACTTGACGTGTTAGTGTGAAGCATCCTTAGGAAAGGAGTGTTGCAAATAATTAATAAATTTACCAGTCATCTTATTGAAACTGCAAGGTATAAGAAAACAACTTAATTTCTAATTGAACGATTCATTAAAAAATTTGTCAATAAGAACGAGAGGTTTGTTGATTAACTCCAACTCGACGATTTTATTTCTTCACAGACCACATAAAAACAACCCGATTTAACACTCTTAGATTGACAAGGAAAAAATTTTTTTTTAATTTTAATAAAAATAATTTTATAACAAGATTAATGCATATCTCTGTTACTTTGAAATAAATCATTTATCATAGAATTACCAGTTGACAAAAAATGATTTCAACAATGTCATTCAAGATATCATTTCGCAATTTATTGTTTGTGATTTTTTTATCGATTGCTCTCTGATCGGTGCATAAGTATATTCCTGATATTAATCCAACACTTGAAAAAACATTTTTGGAGCAAAAGTTTGCAAATTGTCTGTTTATCCAGTAAACTCCAAAGTTCCACTTCCACACCACGATTCCGCCTAATGTTTAAACACATCTATATATCGATTTATTCTTAAACCTTAGCATGTTTTTGCTCCCACCCACACGAATTGCTAAAAATTTTCGAAAATAGTAAAGCCCAGTACCTAATAATTCTACCGCCGTAGAGTCCCGCGTGACAGTCGAATCGAGCCTATATCAGAAGCAATACCTAGTTATAAAACGAGAAAAAAAAATAGAAAAAAAATACAAGTATGCAACAGAGAGAGAGAAAAAGAGTTCGGCAACGCCGCAAAAAGGCAAAAGACGCTTTCGTGTATTTCGGAGTCGAGGGAGAGAGAGAGAGAGGGACTCTTCACATGCCTCGGCATATCGGCAACGCAGCTCAGTTGGCGTCACCTCTGCATGCTCTGTAAAACGAACGACAGCGAGGCGGGGCGGGGGGGGACGGGAAATAAAAAAAGTTTCCTGCCCCTGCAGAGCTGGCGTTCGTGTTCGTGGCATCGCTGTTATATAGGACAGGGCGCGGGGCGCAGGGCAAAACTGTGCAAGTGCGTTGGTTCGTTCGTTGTAGCGGGTATGAAGAAGACCGTACAGGCCTCGCCGTGAAGGAGCACTCGAGGGACTCGTCGTCTCGAAGATGCCGCTGTCCAGGAAGTCAAAAGAACGATGGAAACAGTAGTGAGAAAAAAAATAAGCATACGCGATCGTCATCGTCGTCATTAGGGCGTCCTTGTCTTTCCGTGGGTGCGCACGAGCGCCAATCAGCGCGGCGCTTTTTCGCTCTCGGACCAGTCGGGCTCTTCGACAGACGGGCTAAGCATCGTCGTTCGTCGTCGTCGTCTCTCGTCGTGCCAACATATAGGTACATAAATGTACAATCGGTCACCGCGTCCGCGGCGACCTCGGCACCAGGAGTCGGCATATCGTATCGTTACGTGTCCACCGAGGTAAACGCGAAGGGGTAACGACGACGTAGAAGACGGACGTCTCCGGGAGGCGGTCCGCGGGTGCGCGTTCGGTCACTGCGCACCCCCCATGACCCAGATATCGCGCGGACGGCAGCACGTAGGTGTATAGATGTATATCGCGTCGAGGGGGAGTTTGCTCGCCGTACGGAACAGCTGGTCCGGCTGCGCCAGTGAGCCGAGCGAGCGAGCGGGAAGATGTCGGCCGCGGGGAAACGCTCCGCCGAGTTGTTCGTCTGTCTTCGGCGCGCCGTGAGCTGCGCGCGCCTCTTGGCGGCTTCGTCGGCACAATTCCCAGGGCCGTGAGACGCATTCCCCTCCTTTGGTACCTACGTGCGCCCCCACGCTGTCACCCCTCCGTGCCTCTTGTCCTGTATTTACCTCTTATATACTTACAACCCGCGCTTCTTTTTCTCTCTCCTTTGGGTTTTCACTCCAAAAGCCTGCAACTTTATTTTTTTTTTTTTTTCTTCAAAGAGATCAAAATTTTTACTTTGTCCCTTCGACTTTTTTTTATTTCATTTTTTTTCATAGATCTATATGTTAAAGTGACATATGTAAACGTTGCGTTTTGATTTCATAATTTTTTTCTACCAACAATAAGGAATTTTTTTTTTTTTTTTTTTCGTTCTTTCCGACTCACTCGGTTCGTGCGTTCGAGTATTATTGAATGACCTTAATTTTTCGTTCGGTTTCGATTAATAAATAAGGATTTTTGTTAATTTGAGGAAAAAAAAAAATTAAATTAAATTAAAATAACGGCGAAGTCGACAATTAGTCAAACAGGAAGATACGATGCACAAGTGGATTTGTTTACCCAAAGTTTTCACAAGTCTGATAAACGTGTGCTGTATAGTTTAAAGCGAGCAAGCGTCTTACTGCTACCTGGGCGCAACTACTGTTAATCAGTTCTACAACGCTTTTTACTAAGAGAGACAGACAGTGAGAGAGAGAACAGCCTATCGATGAGTCGGTTTGTTTGTTCTTTTATTTTTAAGCTAAGCATACACGATAATTATTATAACTATTTATTACATTAATAAATTCTTTCTATTTTTTCATTTTACTCTACTTTTTTTTTTCTCTCATCAATCTCGTTTCTACTGGTTTTTCATGTACTTACGTGTTTTACTGACTTTCTAAAATTATTCTAGCATAAAAATACTTCATTTAGCTGTTAAGACTATTTTTTAACTACTGTACATAAAAAAAAAAAGTGTTAATAAATTGAAAGTTTTACATTTTTAAAAATGAATCGCTTTTATAATTAGTCAAACCTGCTTTTACACACACAACCCTCCGTTCACTATTCCATTTTCCATTATCATATGTTAAAATTTGTTTCTCTGGTAATTCATTAATATTCCTTAGAATTTCTATGCAGTTTTTAGAGTGTACAAATTACTTGTTTTATTTTTTATCGAAGTAGCAAGTATTGCTACTGTTGATTATTTTTATGTTTCACAAAATTGAGCACTATCGCGAAAATTTTCGGTTAATGTATTTCCTGAACATAATTGATTTCAATTAATACAGTATACTTAGAAGTAAAAAAAAAAGGTACATATATTATGTTGAACTCGGAAAACCTCTTGCAAACAGCTGCAAAATTCACATGTGATATTCAACGTAAACAAACGCTCTTTTTTTTATTTCAAAAAAATTTTTTTACCATAACGAAGAAACTAACCGAAGCAAAAAAAAAAAAAAAAAAACGGANAAAAAAAAAAAAAAAAACAAAAAAAAAAAAAAAAAAAAAAACGGATGGAAAAAGAAATCGAAATAAATAATAGATGGAGAGAGAGGTGGAGCAGGAGGAGCGAGTGCAAGCCCATATATATGTATATACCTTGCGGCAGAGGAAGTGGTGGAGAAGAGAGGAGAGCAGCAGTAGCAGTATATACTACTATAAGGAGAGATAAAGCGAGGAGAAAAAAAGAATGAAGCGAGTTATAGTCGCGAGGTATATAGAAGCTGATGCAGAGAGAGAGAGAAGAGAAACACCAGCAGAAGGTGTAACAGCGGCAGTAGCAGAAAAAGAAGAGGGAGAAAGAGCGACAGCAGCAGCAGCAGAGGGGCCGCCCCCTTCAGCCGGCATTTGGCTACGTCCCTGGGCGCTCCCCCACTACCAGCGGTTCGTTCGCATCCCGCTATACACGACCAGTCAGTTCCTTGTTTGCCATACAAAATCCAATAGTTTGCCTTGTGGGCCGCTCGCGAGTCCAACTATGAGTTTTGCGTCGGACTACATTTTATCGTCTACGTCGTCTACGTCGTCGTCGTCTTCGTCGTCGTCGTCGTCGTCGTTGTTGCCCTCGTCCTGGTTATTGTGCTGTTACAACTGTGAGTGTCGTGTCAATAAAATCATCACCAGCTCGATTTCGTGCTCAGCTGCTGCTGCATCGTCATCATCTGCATTATTCTCTTCTTCTGCTTTGTCGTGTTACCCAGTCTTCACCCAGATGAGATGCGAACAAGCAACTTCAACGAGGAGGCCCAGTCTTGTCGTGGAGTAGCAGCAGCTACACGTTCACATCATCGTGAGTGTCGTAGTTGAACAACAACGAGGAGATTGATCACGAGCTGACCCTAACACACATCGTGCTGATAATAAAAAAAAAAAAAAAAAAGAAAAGTTTCGCGAGAAGCCCCAGCAAAGAGACTTCTTTTTCTTCGTTTTATTTGTCGGGGTCCAGAGCCGAAGAGCTCTCCTTTTTCTCTCGTGTGTGACATTGTGTGTTTGCCCGCGTGCATGTGTGCTGTAACAGCAGATAGGAAGATAGAGACACGCTTTTGCGGCTAATAACTCAACTTTCTGCCAAAATTCGTTATCGTCCACGAGAAAAAGCAGCTGTAGTGCAAGTACAGAAGGTCGCCCAGCAAAGTAAATAAAGAGAGAGAAGGAGAGAGGTAGAGCAGCTGGGGGTGTGAAAGAGACTCGGAGGAGTAGGAAAGCGTTGTCGTGCTCGAGGAAAACTTGAACAAGAAGCAGAAGTTGCCAAGGAATTAAAGCAGGTAAGCCCCAAAGACCGAATGTAGTTAGTACGTATACATCGTATAGTACAACCCAGTTGTAAGCAGCAGTCCGGTGCTATTGCTGCTGCTGCTGGGCACGAGAGCGTGTGTCTCTCGCTCGCCGTATTTGTGCGTGTGTGCGTGTGTGCGCGCGTATAAAGGCAGTTCGAAAAAAATTCGCACAGCAGTATTATACTTTTAGCACAGCCCGTGGAGTTTTCCAAGTTAGGATTTCGATCATTTTCGCATATTTATTGTTATTTGTTTGAAATACGCAACACTTACGATTACCCAATGCTCCTCCTCTTTTTTTTTTTTTTTTTTTTTTATTAAATTTCCATAACTATTCAAAGCTTGAATTTTCTTATTTGGACCGGCCTTACGTACGTCAACATCGTCATAGTAGCAGCACACCAACAGCACCGAGTATTGTCGACAGGAAGAGAGAGAACGCACACGTATATTCATACATACATATAAATATCAAACTTACACATGACGCGCGTGCATCGACGACGAAAGAGTGAAGTGAACAGAACAGCAGCGCTCGGCTCACATACAAACGAACTAAAAAATCCTGTTGTCTCTGTCCCTCTTGCTTTTACACACACACACATATATACGTATGTTATATACTTGTTCACTCGACTTTGCTGATGTGTTGCTCTCATGGTGTTTTGCTCGAAACGCATTTTTGTTCACTCGAGAGCGGTAGCAAAAATAATAATGTTTTCTTCAGCTTTTTTTTTTTTTTTTTTTTCTTGCCTACAGCAAAACAAATTTTTACGAATTTTCAGTGTCGATATCAATTAGATGAAAGGTTGTAAATGCGAGACTAAATATTTATGGTAATATCGCAAGGTGTGGGTATACTTACAAAAGCAGGAGAGAAAAAAAAGAAATAAAAGTTTGGCCGTGTAGCGCGCGATGCACAACATAATATACCTATACGCTACTGCTTGGCTTGCCCGCGCGCAAGAGAGCCGCATGTGTTTTCTCTATATATATATATATATGCATACGAATGTATATCTCGTCGTGGTGCGGTGCGTGGAAGACGACGTCGACGACGAAGCAAGTATGAACGCGATCGCGAAGGGTAATGTGTTTGCCGATCTGCTGTCGCGAGAAAGAGAGAGAAGAAAGTGGCCCCTCGATGCTTGTGGCTAGGTGTATTGTATAGTATAGCAGCAGGCGGCGGGAGAATGAAAGAAAGAGGGAGAAATGTAAGGTTAAAAAAAACAAGGTTAACCGGAGCTGCCGATCTATTTGCACGATTGTTGAACTTAAACACCGCATTTTCGTCTTTCGGAGCAACAAGCGATCACCTCGTGACTTACGACGCAATCAAACAACAAAGGAAAAAACAAATCGGTCGTCTGCATGTAAATATTAAACAACGCGGCATATTAACGAGCGAGCTTTTTGAAAAAAAAAAAAAAAAAAAAAAAAAAAAAAAAAACTTTTTACGTACGTGTACACACGCTGAGACAGTAAAAAGTAATAAAAAGTAGGCCCTTGTTATTTCTCGTGTGATGTGTGTTTCTCCCTCTCTCTGTATTTTCAAAATTTTTTTTTTCCACTCCCACTCGTTTATGCGTCGTCTGCGTTGCTCTTGTAATAGTAGTATTGTCTACTGAGCTATTGCTTGAAGAAAGATGTGTACAAAAAGGTATTGGATTCATAAGGTGAGGTGGGAAGGATGTTTTCGGTTACTCTATGATACGAAAGCGACGATTTATTCAAACCACTCTGTTATCGCTTCGACGAGCAATCGTAGGCATGAAAAAGCACCTTAATGTTTTGCTCCAAAATCATGACTCCGGTATATGAACAAATATGAACCTATTGTAGATTTTTTTTTTCTGCTACCGGCTTTTGATTATCATACTTACCTGAAGATTTCGAAAAACTGAATTGATGGCTGCACTATATATAATGGCTACTGATCCACATGTATATATACCTATGTATTAACATCAGGGAGAGAGAAAGGACCGTAACCTCTTTTTCTCATCGTCTGCTTGCGGGAGAACCAAATATATACGTATATAGAACATGTACGCAAGATATGCACTTAATACCTACCGTGTGTACGTAAATCAGTCTTCACATGTATGTACATACACACCCGGGACACATCCACCCACGAGTGAATAGTTGGATGCTCGCCTTCCACTCTTGACGTATAAAATGTGCGCAAAATCCTCCGTGTGTTATGTATTTACGTGGAATATTGCGTAACGCGACAGACAGAGCGCGAACTGTGCTGCTGCGCGCAAAGCAAAGCGGTAGAACACCGAGTGTTGTATGTATGTATTGTTTCGGAGCAAAGCTAAGTAGTTTTATATATATAAAATACAGTATAGAGAGGGACAAAGATAACGCGCCGGACCCGCGGTTGTATGTAATATATATGTGAATCAGCCAACACGTACCAATACTTATACGTAAGAGAAAGATCAGTAGGGGAGGGAGAGAGAAGCACCGGGCGCGGGCGCGAGCAGTATACATATACACACACACACACACACACACTGCGGCCAGGCGCGAGTTTTGTTGCAGCTATAACACACATTTACACTAACATCGCGACTATATCACGCACGATACTCTTCTACGGAGCAGACCCTGTACTTAACTCGACTAACTTGAGTGTGTATATATATAGGTATATCCTTTTCTCTGTCCCTCGTTCGCGAAAAGAGAAAAATGCATTCCCGCATTGTATTAAGAGGAAGAGAGAAAGAAAGAGCAGCCGCAGAGAAACCCCTCTCTGCATGACCAGCGGACGCTTCCGACGTTCCTCACTTGTACACCTCTTTCTCCTCTCCAGACTGGTTTTTCCAATACACATATGACGCTCAGACCGCGCGCACAGCTGTGTGCGCCTTCTCCCTTATCATATCTCTTTTTCTCTCTCTCTCTCTCTCTCTCTTTTTGCGCCTCCACTTTGTAGACCTTTATCTCACGAGTTTTCTGCTCATTAACAACGTTTTCGTATAAGAATCGTTATAAGTAAAATATGATGCTTTAACAATTCGGAGCACACATACAGTACGTACAAACTGGAGTCATGAAAAAAAAAAAAATAAATAAATAAGTAAAGACAGAATTAACAAAGGACGAGTAAACTGTAAGTCGTACGAATAACCAAGTGCATGACTTAGTTTTCGAGCGCATAAAAACACGCAGGCTCGATAACAGCAGCAGAACGAGACGGTGATGTCCAGGCACTCTTTTTTCCCTTCCTTTTCCTCTGCATCGAGTAGCACCAGAGAAACAGCAGCTTTCTGTTCTTTTTTTTTTTTTTTTTTTTAATCTCTCCTTTCACGAATTTATAGTAAGTATTAAGTATAGACGTGTATAATATACCCTTACCGATCAGACTTCCTTTCTCTCTCTCTCTCTCTCTGCTTTTGCGATCGCCAGCACTTTCTCGTCTGCTTCGATTGTGAGCTTTGCTTGCTTTTATTTTTGGGAAAGAGGGCGCACCGCGCGGAGTACAGCCTACATCACCGGAGTATCCAGCTTTTTACGCGATCCTCTTTTAACCGTGAAAGAGGAGACTCGCGCTTTTTTTTTCATTTTCTAACCTGACTGTGTTCTTTTTTTACGGCTATCGTGCAATACATACAAAGATCGTAGCAATAAATGACGTATCTTACGTTTAAATGCAGCAGACTGCGATCCTATACTTGTATGGACATTATACTGCGCGCGCACAAGGCGTGGGTGCGCTGCTTCTTTGCTGAGCCAACAGTGCCAACACACAAATGTATATCTATATATACGTACTCGAACACATACCTACACATTTTCGTCTGTATAGCTTAGCCCCGCTTGGTTGAATTTACAGTGACGCTGCTGTCTTTCAGGTACCCTATACATGAACTGTAAAAATCTCCCCCTCCCTCCTCCCGCTCTGTATTAAGTACTTAATATAATCCGCGTACACTTTCCAATTTCTCGGGTTTTCCATTGTTTTTGTTGTTTCTTGTTCGATCACAGTGCGGGAAATATTTTAAGTACATTGTTTTCATAAAATTCCGCGGAGAAGTCACTACAGAGTGCGTCTGCTGCGCGAGTCTCGTCGCTGTCGTCACATCGCGCGCGGTCAAACGTTTGTTCGTGCGGTGTTTGGTGCAGCGCGTCCAACGATGTCCTTTTTGACAAAAAACACGCCCAAGAACAACCGAAAAATTGTGAAAGTTTTTACTCGGACGCGTGTTGCCAAAATATACACAAGTTAGCTATCGAGGCTAGGTCATTTCGGAGCTGTTGGATTTTTTCCGTGTTGCATCAGTAGAATATAAGGTTATATCTGTGATACCCCATAGAGCGAGGGAAGGAAAAACCACGCGTATTTTAAATTTTTGAATGAAAGCACGGTTACAACTGTGGTCGGAATGAAGTGCGTTTGTCCATTAACGAGATAAACTGTCAAAAGTGTTTACAACGAGCGATATAATCACGTGTTTGCAGCATTTCCAATGTGATTTGAGATGAAACGGGTTCGCGGGGTGGAAGACATATCTCCGCCAGTAACTGCAGCAGCACCGTTGAGGAACTCCAACAGCGCTGGAGGTGCTGTTGTGGGTGGAAGTGCCGGGGGCGGTGGTGGCGGGGCCGGCCCATCAGCTTGCGGAGGAAGCAGTGCCGGTAGCATCAGCGGTGTTGCAGGTGGCGGCAGCTCGTCGTCGTTGTCCATCGAGTATCGTTCGAGCACCAGCCCCAACATAGGGGTCGTAACTGGTGGTCAGCAGCCCGTCAGGACAGTTCCTCCTCCTGTTCCTGCCTCCCAAGAGATGCCGAGTAGCATTCAGTTCACCCAAACTCAGCAACAGTACCCTGGTACAATCGTGGTTCCAAGCGTGGCTCCGTCTCCAGTTAAAGTAAGCGTTTTTTTTTCTACTAATGATAGGTAAATCATGAAACTGTTGAATCCTTACATGTCATTGTTTTGTAGTCAAGCGGTCCCATTGGAAGCATATCTAGCTCATCATGTGCAACAAGCAGTATAGCTTCCAACGTGACGCTGCACAGTGCGAGTATTGGTGGTGCCGGGAATCACAGTACTGGTATTGGTGGATCAGGAGGAAACCACAGTGCTGTGCTCCAAACCTCTGTGCCCAGTTCCCAGGCACAAACCCATGTCCAAACTTCTACCATAAGACACAGGGTAAATATTTTTCCAAGTATCTTGTTTGTCATTATTGTTTTTTTCGTCTTTTCTCCAATGTATTACTTTAACAGACGACGGTACAAGCACCTACACCTCCTGTCGGCAATTTGAGTAACAGTGGACCTGGAGTTGGACCTGTCAGTGGTGTTGTTGGTGGTGGTGCAAGTGGTACAGTTGTAGGGATGGTGAGTGGAAGTCAAAGCGCAAGTGGGGTAACAAGTAGCGCTACAAATTCACAATTCCAGAGGTTAAAGGTCGAAGATGCTTTGTCATACCTTGATCAAGTCAAGTACAAATTCAACGACCAGCCCCAAGTTTACAATGATTTCCTCGATATTATGAAAGAATTCAAGTCCCAGAGTATAGATACACCAGGAGTGATATCTAGGGTCAGTCATTTATTTAAAGGCCATCCGGAACTTATTGTTGGATTTAACACGTTTTTACCTCCGGGATACAAAATTGAAGTACAAGCAAATGAACAGGGCTACGCCCTTCAAGTTAGCGTTAGTGTACCTAGCCCAACTGCGACGCATACAACAACTCTTTCTCAGCATCACTGTACAGTCAATGTTGGCTCTCCACCTGTACCTAATGCACCTACGCAATCTGCCAAGCCGCAACCTACTTTACAAATTATGCAAGGGTAAATAATACAATGATCAGTTTGTAACTTTGACTTTCCCGTCAATAGATCAGAAATTGAATATTTATCTTACTTTTAGCTCGGGAAGTATACATCACCCAATAACAAATAATATCGTAAATAATCATTTGACTGTTCACGGACCGGCGTCGCCACCTATTCCTTACAATAATTCCCACATTACTCAAGCTCAAGCTCAGGCAGTAAGTCAAGCTTTGAGTCAGGCACAAGATGGGATCCCTACTACGGGCCAGACGCAACAAAATCAACCTGTTGAATTCAATCACGCAATCAACTATGTCAATAAAATTAAAGTAAGTTAGTGACTTCCTGTGAGCTGGTGAAAAAATTTTGTGTGTGTGCGTGTGCGTGTGCGTGCGATCACGTATGTAAAATACCTTGCTTGTCATTTTTAGAACCGATTCCAAGATCAACCAGATAAGTACAAACGTTTCCTGGAAATATTACATACTTACCAGAAAGAACAGCGGACTCTAAAAGAATCTGGTCACATGGGTGGCAGTGGAAGTGGCGGCAGTATCCTTAGTAGTGGGAAACACCTCACTGAAGCCGAAGTTTACAGTCAAGTAGCAAAATTATTTGAAAACCAAGTTGATCTCCTCCAGGAATTTGGACAATTTCTACCTGATGCCACTAATCAGCAGAATGCCCTGGTAAGTAATCGCCTAATGATTTCTCTGGCATTTAAAATATTATCGTATCTCTGAAAAATCACAAAGATAAGTAAAAATAATTAAATTGTCGTTAATATCTTGAAAGTGCTATTTAACTTTGTCCCAGTATCTTGTAGTCTTAATTGCTTTTGTTTATCGTGATACGCTTCTATGCCGTTTGAAAATAATCTCAGTAGCCTGCCTAACCTGCACAGTCCATTACACATCATACTCAGCTGTTTAAATTGACTGTCCCTCAGATTATTTCTAACTTCGATGGGCTCCAGTCTGCTGTGTTTCAGACCAACAAAGTGGGTCCGGTAAACGATCACGCGACAATCGTGAAAAAACCGTTAGGTATAAAGACAACGTTTAACAATGCAAGTGTCGTACCACGTGATTCGCTTCGTGATGTACAAGGTCTGGGTGGCCTGGAGCGCGATGTCCGGGATCATCGTGAGCGCGAACGAGAACGTGAACGTGGTCCTACCGGAATCCGAAGTGAGCTCGCTGCTGCCGCTGCTCAAAAGTTCGCGCATAACGCGGGTCCACTGAAGAGAAGTCCGTCCTTTACCACGTCTATGTCCACAAGCAACTCTCATCCGCTACATGGACCGCACGGACCACCACCGCCAAAGAAGCACAAAGTGACCACTGTGAAAGATCTATCCGTTGCAGACGTGGGCAAACATGGAACGCTTAATGACTATGCTTTCTTCGACAAGGTATGCATTATCTTGTTCCCTCGGTTCTCAAAGAACGTTTTATCTTCTTTAGATTCTGTAGCGCAGCGCCGTGATCAATTAACATGTACATCCATATTAATTGTTATACATGATTATTGGGTATTGGGTACTTGAATTTAATTCGTCCATTCGCTCAGAGGTCGCGATTAAAACTGAAATCCTGTGCCGCTGAAGTAAAAGCTTGTCTCTCTGATACTTGAACTAAAAATAATGACAAAAATTTTTTTTGTCACTCATTAGGTACGCAAAGCATTGAAGTCATCCGAAGTATATGACAACTTCTTGCGTTGTTTGGTTCTCTTCAATCAAGAAATTATCTCCAAGACTGAGCTGGTGCAACTCACGACACCGTTTCTTGGTCGTTTCCCAGAACTATTTAGGTGGTTTAAAGAATTTCTTGGTCACATGCAGGAGTCGTCGATATCGCCGTCAACGACAGATACTAATCAAAACAATGCTGGGCCTGTAGCAAGTAGTATCAGTATCGAAGCATTACCCAATAATGTAGTTAGGAGTCATCAAGAGAGGCCGCAAGGTGATCTCGCGATGGAGATCGACTACACAACTTGCAAACGTCTCGGCGCCTCGTACTGCGCGTTACCGAAGACTTACACTCAACCAAAGTGCTCAGGAAGAACTCCGCTCTGTAGAGAAGTTCTCAATGACACCTGGGTCTCGTTCCCAACTTGGTCTGAAGATAGTACCTTTGTAACGTCTAGGTGAGTTTTTTTGCGTACTAATAAAAAGTTAACAATTTGTGCTTCCACGTTTTATGAGATGTCCATTGCTTTATTTTATTTGTGGTTATTTCAGAAAAACACAATTCGAAGAAATTATTTATCGCTGTGAAGATGAACGTTTTGAACTGGATGGTGTAATAGAAACGAACGCCGCGACGATTAGGGTGCTCGAAGGTGTACATAAAAAATTGAACAGGATGTCTTCAGAAGAGTTACAAAAGTTTAAGCTTGATGACTGTTTGGGTGGAAATTCTCCTACTATACATCAACGAGCATTAAGGAGGATATATGGCGACAAAGCGGCTGATATAATCGAAGGTCTGAAGAAAAACCCCGCTGTTGCGGTGTCCATCGTTCTGCGGAGGCTAAAGTGCAAGGAAGAAGAGTGGCGGGAAGCACAAAAGGGTTTTAACAAGGTCTGGAGAGAACAAAACGAAAAGTATTATCTCAAGTCACTGGACCATCAGGGTATTAATTTCAAACAGAGTGACGTTAAAGCCCTGCGGTCAAGGAGTATACTTAATGAAATCAAGGTGCTTTACGATGAGGTTCGTGTACCTTCAATTATACTATGACCAATTGTGTATTCTTTTCGACTTAATCAAAAATTTAATATCTTTTAAACAGAGACGCGAACAGTCTGATGAAAATGGCGATAATCAAAATAGTGGTCCACATTTGATTCTACCATACAAAGATAAATCTGTCTTGGATGATGCTGCCAATCTTCTGATACATCACGTTAAACGCCAAACAGCCATTCACAAGGAAGATAAGCAAAGGATAAAAACCTTGCTGAAACACTTTATTCCCGATTTGTTCTTCCATCCACGACAAGAGCTCAGTGATGATGAACAAGACGAAGATAGTAAGTATAAATTCATTAATACAGTATACATAAATAAAATAAATGTAAATCTTTGAGTAGTGATACGATGTTATTTTTGTAATTTAAAAAAAAGGTGAAAACGTAAATCCAGCGCTGTGCAGTAACGCTCAATCCACAACGACAACGTCGATAAGTGGTTTACAAGGCAACAGAAGTAAAGTTACAGGATCGCCTACATCGTCTTCCGTGACGATAAAGTCTGATCCAGATGTTAAACCACCACCACACGCCTTGTCGACTGACCCCGAAGAGGCTTATTCGTTGTTGATGGGAAGCTATTATTGGTATCTCTTTTTAAGGCTGCATCAGATTCTCTGTGAGAGACTGACCAAGATGTATGAAAGAGCGACAGTGCTCGCGGAAGAAGAATCTCAGTATAAACAGCAACGGATAGAAAGCACAGCTGCAGCTCTAAGGTTGAAACCTAAATGTAAGTTATTTAATTTAAATTAAATTTATAAGATACCTCGTTCTGAGCTCAGCGTTAAACGTTTGTGCATCTATATTTTTTACTTGATAGGTGACATAGAAGTAGAAGAATACTATTCAGCTTTCCTAGACATGGTCAAAAACGTATTGGATGGCAATATGGAGAGTAATGTTTATGAGGATACCCTACGAGAAATGTTTGGAATTCATGCATACATTTCTTTTACACTGGACAAAGTTGTAACCTGCGCTGTGAGACAGGTAATTAATCATTACAATGATAAAATTTAGCCTTTTTCTGATAAATCGATGTCCAAGATGTTAACGAGTAATGAATATTTTCAGCTCCAACATTTAGTGTCAGACAGCGTGTGTCTGCAATGCATGGAGATGTTTCAGCGAGAACAGAAGCAACCAAAAGAAAGTTGCGGGGCTGGTGGCTTGTGTTCAACGGCGTACTTGAGGGCTGCTTACGAGGCAGCGTATCTAAGAAAAGCCGAAAAACTAATGGCCGAGGAAAATTGTTTCAAGATATATATAGTAAGTATTCAATATTAATGACCCAAGCTCCCAACGATATTTAGGAACCTGTTGTTTATCAAAACTATTTTGTTTTTTTTGTTTCAGTACAAGAAAGATTGTAAGATGACGATAGAGCTGTTGAACTCTGAAAGCGAGGAGACCGCTGAGGGTAATTGTAGGGATCGCGACAGGGATTCAGTGACGACGACAGAAAAGTGGTCGTCCTATGTCGAGAGATACTCGTCATCTGTGCCAGATCAGCAAAGCCCCAAAGACATCCCGACCTCATCCGACAATGAGCCACCAGCCAATCATCCTGTGAGTAGTGACCAGGTGGCAAGGGGGGGCAGGGGCAGAAAGCGCAAGAACACTGACATTAACAAGAAGGTATAGGAACCACATCCCTTTCAATTGCCAACGTTGTAGATTGCGTTCTCGCGTGGTAAACTTATGTACTTTAATGCCTAAAATAATGCGGTACGCAAACAAAAAAAATATATATAATAAGACACGCACTTTTGTGATTTTCTCGTCGACGGCTGTTTGCTTCATCGACAGGCAGTTTACGCCCGAGACTACGTCAAAAGTTGATAAACATACTTCATACATCGTATAAATATGTATAAATATAAAAACAATTGTCTTCTGAGGATATAATCGAAATAGACATTCGTTCCAAGTTCTCTTTTTTTTAAGAGCCTTCAAATATTTCGCGTATCTTCAGAAGAACGTGACAATGGGCTAGTGATTGTAAATTTTTGTCCATGGGTTAGCAATAATCATTACAGTTGGTCCAGTTTATAAATGAACTATCGAAAACTGGATTAACTTTAATTTATTGGTTCTACGATCTTATTTACGAGTCAGTGAAGTTTAGTTAAAATTTTTTTTTTGTAGGTTCGCAAATTTATATATTTGAGTTTTCCATTAAAATAATGCCTTATAGAGATTGATTACACTTGGTGTAAATTTTTGTTTTTAAAGTATAAATATATTTATTATTGTATAGCTTGATGCTATTTTATATATTTGCAGTATTCTCAAACATCAACATATATATATATAAATCCTGTTCCAAGGTATTATACCAATGTAGTTTTTCTTGTGAGACAACGTCGACTGTCAGTGCTTGCATTTCANGATACTGTTAAGTTTTTAATTTGTTAGAAAAAAAAACTAATAAAATTACAAAATTAGGTCAAAGGTCTAAATTTATTTAAGCACCTTTTTTCGAATTCCCAAGAACTTTAGTTTGCAAAAAAAATTCATTGATAATTTGATAATCAAGAACTCAATTACAATTTTTGCCTTAAGTTTCATTTATTTTAATGTAAGAAAAAAAGTTTATTCTATCAATTAAACAATACATTTGCTTGTATATTGTAACTATATAAGCTCAACAGTTTTTTAAAATGTTTTCATTTTGCCAGTATTCATGTGTATAGTTATTAAAAAGAAAAAATAATTGATTGTACTTAGCTTGCAAGCGTGGGTTTTTATTCAAAATTGCGAATATTTACAATTATTTATCATGTTAATTATCAATTATTAATTATTTAATACGAATGTCGATCGATTTTATCCTGTTTTTCTTAGCAGTTACCTTATTATTTTATTATGATGTATCTGTAGAGCAGAACGAAATTCGAAGAAGTCAACACGAACAAGAGACTTCGACCGCGACTTTTTGTTTATGAAGACCGAGAAACTGCCTTCGCCTTTCCAGTCACGTCTTTTCCACAGCCTTCCAAAGAATGACCCTGCGATATCCTCATGATCCGCTTCCTCCTGCCCTTATTGGTAACTAACTTGATTGCGCCTTACATCGTTTACGTATAATTTTAATTTTATGTTGAAAATTGTCACCATGTCATTTCCTCACATTTGACGAGCGTGAGCTATCAGAACAGCCGTGTGACGTTATTATTATTTTTTACTCTAGTGCGTGTTTTAAATACTTTTGTACATGATTTATTATTATTTTTATTTTATTTATTTTTTTGTTTTTTAATATTTTTATTCGAACAAGACATATTGCCTTGTTGGTTGTAAAATGAATCAAGTGACAAAAAAAATTGATAACTGTTTTAGATCGATGGAAATGGATGGGGCTCGATGGAAAAAGCTCTAGCGGGTCGCAAACGGCTTTATCTTTACCGCAATTCCAGGCATTATAAAAAACTTGCCGCGCTTAAAAGCTCAAAGGAATCAGCTGGAGCTGCGAATTCTGAAAAAATGACTGAGTAAGCATATCACGATATCTTATTGAAATTTTTTTTTTTTACTCTCAAATTTGTATATACTTCATGATAATGCGTATTCGACAAAAAAAAAAAAAAAAAAAAAGAAAAGTGCAAAATATTAAATATTCATATTAACGTCCAGTTAAAAAAAATCGACAAAATTTTACATAAAATTCATATAATTGTTGGTCCTCCATGCGTTATTAAAAATTCGAAAATGGTTGAAATTTCCAAAAACTACACTGATTTTTCGAAATATCTCAAGTCTTACTCTTTATACATTGACAAAATCTCCCCTTTGATTTCCAACGGAGAAGATAAATAATCTTGACAATGATTCTTTGACCACCAAAGTTGAAGCGTGTTGATTAAGTGTTTCTTTTCGCCATGGATAAAATAAGATCTGTTTTTTCCTTTTTTTAATGTTGCATTACGAAATATCATAAAAACCAACAGGAAAATTCGTTCAACCATGAATTTGAAAACATAGACGAAAAATTGGTTTTTAAACAATTGATAATATAAAATTCGTATTTCTTTTAAAGTCTTGCAAATTAAACGGAAAAAATAACAAATCGTCTGTAAATAGTTACTTTCATTAGGGACTGATACATGAAAAAGTGCGCTTTCTCGACAATGATTTTCAGGAACCTGCTATGTTAGACCAAGAAAAACGTAGCTAACAGAAGGTCCCTCAGAATCTGAGAAATTGAAAAGAAAATTTAATTACGGTTTTCCTCGCGGCATTTGTGATATATACGTATTGGTAATTGATAAGCATTAAAATTCGTAAAGCGGAAGGGAAGATTAATTTGGTCCGTGTAAAAGATGAACATAATCATTATAATTATGAGATGAGAGAAACAATGAAAAAACTATGTTTAATTTGTAAATGTTGAACTATTTTGCATCTGCACTAACGCCATCCTCTTTACCCTGACTATCGAACTAATTCACTTTTTCAGAAAAAATTCCTTCTTTTAAAGAAAAATATCGGTGAATTTCAGTCTTGAACTACATTATAGATGAATATATATGATAAATATAAATATATTCTTTAATGCCTAAAATAATGCGGTACGCAAACAAAAAAAATATATATAATAAGACACGCACTTTTGTGATTTTCTCGTCGACGGCTGTTTGCTTCATCGACAGGCAGTTTACGCCCGAGACTACGTCAAAAGTTGATAAACATACTTCATACATCGTATAAATATGTATAAATATAAAAACAATTGTCTTCTGAGGATATAATCGAAATAGACATTCGTTCCAAGTTCTCTTTTTTTTAAGAGCCTTCAAATATTTCGCGTATCTTCAGAAGAACGTGACAATGGGCTAGTGATTGTAAATTTTTGTCCATGGGTTAGCAATAATCATTACAGTTGGTCCAGTTTATAAATGAACTATCGAAAACTGGATTAACTTTAATTTATTGGTTCTACGATCTTATTTACGAGTCAGTGAAGTTTAGTTAAAATTTTTTTTTTGTAGGTTCGCAAATTTATATATTTGAGTTTTCCATTAAAATAATGCCTTATAGAGATTGATTACACTTGGTGTAAATTTTTGTTTTTAAAGTATAAATATATTTATTATTGTATAGCTTGATGCTATTTTATATATTTGCAGTATTCTCAAACATCAACATATATATATATAAATCCTGTTCCAAGGTATTATAC
>NW_019379544.1:1114690-1156560 GCF_000648655.2 Copidosoma floridanum
TTTTTTTTTTTTTTTTTTTTTTTTTTTTTTTTTTTTTTTTTTTTTTTTTTTCTTATAAAATATAGCTGAAAATTACAAGATAAATATTTACAAGACTACAGAAAACTATTTTAAATTAATTTTTAAAGTTTAGCTAATTTATTGTTTCATTTTATTTTGCCGAACTGAATAATGATTTTTCATTTTTTTCTCGGAATTGTTTTTCTTTTTCGTTTATTATCCAAAAACTTCGTACATTCGTCATAATATTTATATTTGTCGCCGTAGTCCCTGATAATCATAAAAAAATGACCTTAAATGGTTCGAAAATATTAAGGAAACTAATAAATTTTCATGCTCGTTAGCCGAGAAATTACTTGGTCGTCACCCGTTTCCCCCACCTTGAGATAAATACTAATCAGGTATTTTTTTGCGATGAGTCAAATATAATGGTTCAATTATCACATCAGGAAATGTACGAGTCTTAAAATTGTATTTATTTTAATATACGCCGAAATTCGGTCAATGAAAAACTTCTCTAACGGGCAATAAAATAAATATTATCATTTTATCTGTAAAAATTTTTGGAAGTAAAGTTACAAAAAAAAAAAAATAAAGAAGTTTTGATTTAATATATTGTTATCAGAGATTATGAAGAATTAGCAAAAATAAAATTTCCAAGCATATTAATTTAGCGTATTCGTACTAGTTCATTCGTGTTTCTTTGTAGTTAATTCATAATTTTCCGTTTACTTATTACTAGTAAAAAAAAATATTGCAGAATCATGTGCGAGTCATGCACATTGAAACTCGACGTTAGAAATCTTGGAAACTACAAAATGCTTCATAGACGCAAACGTGCATGACATTCCTATGTATCAGTAGGTTTTTTTAATTTTTTTTTGCACTTATCTGACATTTATTAGTAAGATTAGTTTTCACGTATACATGTACATACGTATGAGAAACCAAAGATTTCACGTAGCATTGTAACACGAGCCTTTAGTATAGAAAAAAAAAAAAAAATGCAACTGTTGTTCATTGGTTGAAATGAAGAAAAGTGTTGTCCATTGCATAAAAATAAATTTACTCAGCAATACTGTTGCTATTCCATTAGAGCTTTTTCAACCATATAGAACGTATTTTCTTTTTACATCTTATATGGAAGGTTAAGTTCTGTTCAAACTCGAATCTTAGAAATAAACGTACCTTGTTTTCACCTTTGTTCAAATGTAATATGATATTTACAGTTCAATCCTCACATCGACGAATATCGATATCCTGCGATAAATTAATCTATAAACGAAAGAAAAAAAAAAAAAAAAAAAAAAAAAAAAGAATAACCCGCGAACGCAAGCACACTGTACTTCGAAGAGTACCCTTCAGCGCCGAAATAAAGATCACTGTATCAAAATAAAGTTTAACAGCGGAGAAGGCGAAAAATAAAAAAAAATAAAAAATAATAATAATTAATGAATCACCTGTCAGTCTTGAGTTTAAATTGCCCGTGCGAACGAAAAAAGTTTTCTCGCCGCGCCGTGGCGAGGAGTAGGTAAGTAGAGGCCACGAAAACAGCTCGGCTCTCGGCTCTGATGCTACTGAGGCTGCTTGATCATCCGCGTGCCCGTACCGGAGCTCCGAGCGAACGTGTACTGCAATGAAGCTCAAAATGGCGTTGGCAATAGGCCACGAGGTACGAACCGGTCCCGCATCCGAGGCTCGACTTCCTCGAGGATGACGCTCTCGGATATTGGATCATTTTTGTACGTAAACAAATTCGAAACGCTAAAATGTTGAAATTACAGTTTTGCACGATAGGCCTGTGACGACGAGATACAAGTTCGATTCGTCGAATTTCTGCAATGTTTGAATTCGGAGTAAGCGTTAAGTTATAGTTATGTGGAAACAATCATTTCGGAGTTTCGGAGTCGCGCGTGAATACTCGGTGCGTTTTACTTCTGCTGCTACTGTCGTTCACTCTCTCTTTCTCTCTCCGTGTTTTCGAATCTCTTCGCGTCATCTCTCGGCTTCACAAAGTACTTACTTATTTCGATCTTTAAAAGGCCGATATAGTTGAACAAAATTTAAAAATTCTCCGTGACAAACAAAATTTGATTCATCATCGCTCTGGAAGTGAAGTTACAAGTGTTTCCGTAATTCCACATTGGTTTTTTCTCGCTCCATTCAATTAATAGGTTCTTTTTAGGTTCGAACAAAATCTGGCCCCAGAAAAACACCAAATTTCGTTCGATTTGTGACTTGTTGGCGAATTTAAATGAGTACGTACAGGCTTGAAGCTCTATCTTAAACAGTCCTCTATAAGATGCAATAAGCATTATACTCAGTAGATCATAGTGGTATGTGCATCGATAAAAAAAAAATTGTTCCCAATAAAACAGCCAAGTCCGTTGTGAATAATATATAATACATATTTTACAGGTCTCAAATAGAGATACTCTCATACAGTAAGTGTTATAGCATACTCACACGTTTAAAACGTTAAATTGAAAGTACATCAGCGAATGAATACCTACACGCTTGAGTACGGAACTCCTTGCGCAGATATTACTTTATAATCCTGATACGATAAGTAACTCGTCCAGTTACATCATTCTATATTCTACCAGCTTCAAATCGATCGTTCTGTCCCTGATCCCTATATGCTCGACGGTACGGACTTGGAAGTCGAGCACGCACGAACCAATTTTTCCCGCTAGACGGAAAATTCAGTGACGTGCTTCGGATAGACCGGCACAAAGCGTGAGCAAGGACCGTCTCGAGGCTTGACAACTCCGAAACGAAACGCATGCGTGGCCCCCGGAGAGCTAGCTATAGGTATTCAGCTATATACAATTTTTTTAATCGGGGCCACGCTGCAGCAAAGGGGGGCGTAATATGCATATATGCCCATACCCATATTTATTCGTACATATGTCATGTGTACTTACCGTGCACGTATGAAAAAGAGGCCATATTGTACAGTTAAATTGAAAGAAAGGAAAATACACAGACTTGTACACGATCCCCTCTCTTTGTGTTTCTTTTTTCCCTTGCTGCCCCTGAATCACCCACACATTGCATACATAGCTGGGCCAGGAGGGCACACACACACACACACACGACGAACGTCGTGCTTGTGAGAGGAAAAGAGATAAGTACTTAGGGAAAGCTCTTCTCCGAGTCGAGTCTTGCATATACTTAGTTGCATTGCGCATCATAGTGCGCGCGATCAACGGAACGAAAAGATCAGCTGCTGCTGGTGTTGTGTCATATACATGATCATCAGTGACTTCGTTTTTTTTGTATTGCGTAAATAATAAAGTTGTCACGCACGAATCTTCTTTGGATTGAAGAGAGGGTGTACTTATAAAGAAAAGAGGAGTTAGAAAGAAAAGAGGGACGTGCAGCAGTAGCAGCCAGTGTGTATATAGTGTATAGTTTATTAGCTGTCTTTTTCTCTTGTTGCTCTCTCCGTGTGTGCCGTATTCGCGTCGTCTGCGTGTGTGTGGGTATATGTGAGAGTGCGTTGGCAAGGCAAGTGATCATCATCGGCTGGTCGAGTCGGTCGGGTTTGTTGGTTGGTTCGTCTGTCGCTTCGACTCGTCATCCTCAGGGAGAAAGAAGAGTGCGGGTGGTGTGTTTTTTTTTCCGTTCAACCAAGGAAGAAGTTGAGCTGACGGTGGAGGAGGAATCGGCAGCAGGAAACATATTCACAGTTTGAAAGAAGATGGGCACTCGGGACGACGAGTACGATTATCTGTTCAAAGGTACGTAACTGCAGTTAGTTATTCCCCTATAAGTACTATATCTGTATATGCGTGTATTTACGCCTTCTCTTCTTCTTCTTTGATTCCGTTATGTTGTGTGTACACAAGTATATTTATATTTACGATCCCAGCGTTGTTGTCATTATTATGATGATTAGCAGATGATCATCATCATCATCCATCGATTTATCAACTGTCGTTATTTATCGATGACATTGTAAATGCATAAGTAAATATACCCGATCTTGGCTATTGTCATGTGGTGTGGTTGGAAGGTTGTATATGGTCTTGAGCGCGCGTGCAAACTGATCGATCGTGAGTAAATACATATTTTTAGGAGCAAAAGGCTTCAGGAAGGAGAAAAATTACATGTATGATCGATTAGAAATCCCTCGGTTGACGTTTAAGATTACTTGAAGTTTGAAAGTATGGGTGGTAAGAGGGAAAAAAAGTAGCGTTAAATCCAGGCAGAAATACTAACTGGATCGGTTAAAAAAAAAGAAAAGAAAAAAGTAAAGTTTAACTCGAGGAAGGCACGTCATACTTTCAAGCCAACTTGTCAACGTCCGGTCCGTCTCTCTCTGCTTGTTCTTTTTCTTTTCATCCCTGAGGCTATTCGACTGTACGCTGACGACGACGACAATGTCGACGTCTCATTGATATTCTGACTCGGGAACTCTCCCAAAGCCTGTAAATTGCACGCTTTATTCGTCTCTCTAGGAGTCAAAAAAACAGTTAGCGCATCTTTGGGGTGTGATACTTCACAGAGATGACTCATTAATTTGTTTCGACCTTTCGGAAGACTGTTCTTTCTCTCTATCAGCTGTGTATACATACGCTTAAAAAATAGAGCCCTGGATCGGAGATCTTTTTTTGCTTCAAAAGCATCGCACACACTCTTCCTCTGACTGATGTTTTATGTATACAGTTTATACACACGTACGTGTACTTATACGCACGTCACGTTGGTGTACTCCAAAAATTCTCTTAGTATGTATGACTACGTATTAGCTGCCTACGCTCACATGAAGTTAATCAAAGTCAGAGTTAATTATCGGTGCTTTTAATTTTATTAAACGATGATGTATAAAATAACATTCATCGACCCCTTCATTTCTTATGCAATTTATCCAGTATGTCGATAACTTTTTTTTTACATTTGCTCATTTCGGTGCACATCAGATGTTTTCTTTATAGCTTCTTTGTTAACAACACTCGGCTAGATCCAACAAGCAATTTATTGTTTCGTATATGTATGAATCAGCATATACTCTTAGGAATAAAAACAAAAGTAATAGTTGCACAGAAAAATTGTTGTCGTTAATCGTTCCTTAGTAGATAACAATTATTTTAGAGCAACAATACTGGGAACTTTTTTCATACTGTAAGCTAAAATTTTCGTATGTAAACTTTTATCGTTTGATTTCTCAATCTCGCAGTACGAAGAGAGAGAAATAATAAGCAGGCTATTTTTAACAAACAACTTGTGTACTGTCAATGACAGGAGCTCATCGGCTGCTCTTAAAATTAATGTACATTTGTCACCTAGCACTATATTACACTGATGATCGTTTTATATGTGATCAGTGTCTAACTCTACCAATGATTGCTTTTGAGATAATTGAACACCAATGGTGTCACACGTTTGATAAAATTATCAAAAAACCATTTAACTAGTCAACGAAATCATTTTTTTTTTTTTTTTTTTTTCGTGTTCCATTTTCTCAATGCTCTTTTAATCGTACATAAATTCAATTGAAACAATTTTTACGATTTTTTTCATTTGTGTTTTAGTGGTTCTCATTGGAGACTCTGGAGTAGGAAAGAGTAATCTACTGTCTCGCTTTACAAGAAATGAATTCAACCTCGAATCCAAGTCTACTATTGGCGTCGAATTTGCGACAAGAAGTATACAAGTTGATGGCAAAACAATCAAAGCTCAAATATGGGATACTGCTGGACAGGAGCGCTATCGCGCCATCACTTCCGCGTAAGTTTTAACATTTGATTTACTTTCAAACGAGACATAAACATTTGTTAACTTTTTTTGTGTTTGTTTGATGTATCAGTTACTATCGTGGTGCTGTAGGGGCGTTGCTGGTCTATGATATTGCAAAGCATTTAACATATGAAAATGTAGAAAGATGGCTAAGAGAATTACGTGATCATGCCGATCAAAACATCGTTATCATGCTGGTTGGCAACAAGTCAGACTTGAGGCATTTGAGAGCTGTGCCCACAGATGAGGCTAAGACGTTTGCTGAGAAAAACGGTCTCTCTTTCATTGAGACATCAGCTTTGGACTCAACCAATGTAGAAACTGCATTTCAAAATATTTTAACTGGTTCGTGTATTCCCCATGTATGATAATTTTGTGTGATAATTTTTTGCTTCAAAACTACAATGTATTACGAAATTTCACAGAGATATACAGAATCGTCTCTCAGAAACAGATAAGAGATCCTCCTGAGGGAGACACGATCCGGCCACAAAACGTAGAACCGATCGATGTCAAGCCAACAATGAGTTCGGAAGGAATGCGTAAACAGTGCTGCCAGTGACGTGGTATTTATTTAATGAGTGATTTGCTTTATGAGTAAGTTGTCCATATTTCATCACAAATTTTCGTACGTTAACTTCCGGTAAGATACATTATCATCCACTCATTTCAGATGCAGTGAAAGAGACACAGAGAGTTGGACGAAAGGAGTGGTAGATGCAGTTGGTAGATGCAGCAGCAGGTGTGTAAACGCACGAGAGCCAAGACTACGTGTACGGGCCTATAATCTCGTATGCTAGAAGGGTTTTTTGTCACACCCACCAAAGCAAGAGGATACCGCTGAATATCCACAACACTCAGAGAATAATAAAGACAAAAATAAATTAACGATAATAACAATAATAAAAAAAAACATCCAACACTTATGGAATTAACGGAAATGCAGCTTTTTTGATTAGTCTATTAATTTTAAAACACGCATCAGTCGAGTGTACGTTTCAACCCTGGGTAATGAACAACGTTGCAAGAGCGAATTTTCAAAAAATACACAAATTCTATGCTGATTATATAACGGTTATACAAAATAATCTAAATTATACGAAACGGACAATGACTACATGCATACATTTAAAAAATACCTTTTAACATACACGTGCAACAAAACAAAAAGCCCTAGCACTCTGTCCTCTTCTATAAACTCTCTGCGTCAAAAAAGTGAAATTAATGAAATCCGTTTTATTTAGTTTTCTACGCCTCTCTCTTTAGCTTTTTCTCTACATCCCTTATTTTACTCTGCTGTAAAATGTACACCTACAAATAGTGTATGAATGAGGCAGACACATACGTGAATCGAAATAATCTATACCAGTGCATCATACCATAGGAATTAAAAGTTTCAATATGTGGAAATAAGACAGACAGATTTACATATGTTATTCACGATGGGTTGTTATATGACCACTTATTTGTCATACACTTTATACTTTTTTTTAATGCATTACGTGATTATATATAAACTGTAAACTGTTTGCAATATGCTATATATTTGTGAAGATGATAACAAATAGTAGCAACACATGGACATCAAAGCTTAGCACAGAAAAGTTGGTGAATGAAGTGAGAGAAAGATTGAATGGTCTGCTTTAAGGAGAGAAAGATAAAAAGAGAGGGAAAGATAAGTACATCAGGACAAATGAGAAGGAAAACAGCTAACAGCAGCCAGATTAGATGTCATCCTTCGGATGTTCCACTCCCAACTTTCTTATCATCTCGCTCTTTAAAAATAATTGTTATGAACAAATAAAAATGATTAAAAAAAAAAAAAAAAAAAAGCTGAAAGCAAATGGGCAAAAAATACGTTTTGTAAATCTTGAAAGTAATGTTTCTTTTTTTTTGTGATACGGATTATGAGTGGCTGAAATATGTTTACGTTATTACGCATTCTTTATAAAAACGAAAAAAAAATGTATAACAAATATATATTATACCTATGATAAACGAAGCGTCGCGAAGGCTTTACTCAATTTTTTACTCGAACCCACAAGCTTGTAAACACGTTATTAAAAAAAAAAAGTTTTTAGCAAAAAATTTTAAATATTTTTTTTACACGTTTTCACGATATGTGTTGATGTTGGTTGGCTCTTGGTAAAAAAGGTAAAGATTTTTTGTAAAATGTAAGTAGAGTGACGTCAATTTTATGCGATTCTTTTTGGTAGTTAAAAAAATATACGTGAATGTTGGAATGATGATTGATTTGATTCGTTAATACACACAAACTTAACCACAGATATGTGCGAGAACATTATATTGAATAAACGATTGAAAAAAACTAAAAAAGTACGTTTTCACATGAATGCGCCACTGTGCACTCAAAAATAATTTATGATACTTTTAAGGGATAATTCCATTATTTTTATTAATATAGAAAGAAGCTTTCATCGATTTTAATAAAATTAATTAATTGGAAATACAGTTAAAAAATGGGAAGTATCGAAGATGCAGTACTAGATAATAGTTTTTATTAATTGCCTTGGAAATAGAGTGATCGATAAAGACGATAGACAACGACGCAAGATAATGATAATGTTATTTTGATTACTGGCTTAATATATTTTAAAGATAAAACAAAAGAAGTATTAATTATAACGAAGCATCAACACAATTACACAATGTCCCCTTTCTTGTACTTGCGCAAGAGATAACAAAGTGACGCGTAATATTATAATTATTACTATTATTGTTTGCAAAATTCCAATCAAGTGTAAAATCTCATAGACAAAGTGATGATTAGATATGGCAGAAAGTCATACAACTTTTAGACAAGGATTTTAAAGAAGGAAGAAATACATGGACTTGATTCAGCAACTAACAAAGCATTGTATAAACTCGAATGTCACAACGCTTTTGCGAACTCACTAACGAGAGAGAATCGATTGAAAAGAAAGGAAAAATTTTCAGAGTAAGTACTTATCCGCTAAAATGCTTTGAATAAAAACAAAACTACTACTGGGATGAAAAATTAAATTCACCGTTACGAAAAGTACGTCATGTGTATTTCTCTAACCTTTGCAATGTTTACCAATAATTTACATATATTTTAGTTTCCATTGTTCATTTAGATACATTTTTTCATTAGTAACTAAAATGAAACATTTTTAGTATAATTGTTTGTTTAATACTGAATATATTTTTTATTTTGTCCTTTTCAAGCATTTACAAAGATACATTATGAAAATTAAAATATTCTTAGTATAAACGATTTTGCCAATCAAATGGCAGAACTTTCCAATGTACAAGCAATTTATTTACAATTATTGTAGGCATAGTCTTATTACTGTTATCATCGATGATACGTATATTACAAAATTGGATATCTAACTGTATAAGTAATAAAAATTATGAATTATGGAGTAGACGAAGCAGAAGCAGGCTCAAGACGCACAGTGGTTCTTTGCGAATTCTGGTTGTTTTTCTGCCTCCACTCTAACCATCGCGCCAATTCTGGAGTTATCATTGGATCACTAGCATTTGATTGCACCTCAACTTGTTGATAATAAGCATCTCTTAACAAACGAAATGTTTGTACGTTTCTATAGGGTAATTGAGTCATAGGATCGCGATATTTTGCTGGCAATCTGTAAAATTGAGAATTGTAGTGTTATGACAATTAAAATAAAACTCATGATTTAATTTTGAGCTCCTACCTTGTAATTGCACAGAGAGATTTTAATGTTGGTCTGAGATCTGGCTTCTTTTTGAAAACCTCATTAAATTGCTGCAGACTTTCAAATGTAACAAACGTCCTCTCATAATATCCCTTAGTTTCTATACAATCAAAGCTTTTCTCTTTTACTGATATCCTAGACTCTTCTAACTTATCTTTATTAATTTTACTTTCGTCACTAAAAAAATTTTAAATGTTAATTGATTGTTAAGATAATGTAATGGAACATTAAATGCGTTGATGTACCTTTTGTTTTCAGTTTCATTAGACTTGTCAACCTCCATAGATTCATCCTGTCCTTTATTTTCTTTATCTTTGTTAGAATTAGATAATACTATCACGGGCATAGACAGGGATTGATATCTTATAATAGGACCTACATTTGTTTTGCGTACTGTCCGAGCATTTTTTTTTTCATTTTCCAATTTTTGATATTTTTCTTTATAAAATAAAAAAACAAGCCATTAGTTTTACAATAATAATTAAAGTGACAAAAGGTGTATAACTTATAACTTACCTAAAGATTTAAGGTTTATTTTCTCTGTCAAACGGGCTTCTTCTAACAGTTCATCTTGGGAAGGTTTGTGTTGGTCATGTCTAACAATCTTAACTTTCTTTCTCTGATCCTCTTTTCTCTCTTTTATTCTCTTTGTTACCTCAGCTGATTTTGCGGCTGTAGATCTTCTTACTGATTTTCTTTCTACATAAAGCATTAAGAAAAATGAGTATCATGCATAAGTACGATTTTAGGCATGACTTACCTATATTATCATCAACAACAACCCTAGCTGCTTTTTGAGGCTTTGGTTTCTTTGGTTTAGGGGCTTCTTTTGGTTTCAAAGAGGAAGGTTTGGCTGGCTCTTTGTAAGCTTTTGTAAAAACTCCTCGTTTTCGTTTCTTTTCTTCCACCTCCTGATCTGAGATTGGCTCATCATTCTCATCTATACTAAAGTCTGAGTCAACCTCGTCTTCGACTTCTACTTCTTCTCTGTAAGTTTGACACTTATAAATATTTTTCCAAAACTACGATTCAACGAGACGTAAAATCTTACTTATAATCATTGTCCTGTTCAGCTTCTTCAAAGCCTCCATAGGTAGTTTTATAAAATTCGTCTTCTTCCTCCTCATTGAGGAGTTTTGCCATTCTTTGTCCTGCATTGGAACGCCGAGTTCTTTCCGATGCCATTTCTTGTCGAGAAAGTCTTTACGCACACTATTAATTAATTACTGATATACTGATTTAACTATAAATCAAAAATAGTTTTGTTTACAAAAGCAACTAAGAAAATTACTGATCAACAACAAACTCTCCAAGTACCTTAACCTCTGTTGCGCAGCTTGAACAAAGGTTTCGTATCTTCGGCGCACTAGTGAGAGTGTGGTGAGCGAGTGACGTCATAATGAAAAAAAACACCTTTCGAGAGGGGGCGGTAACAATTGAAATATTTTTCGTTCGGATAATTTTGTCCCTTGTTTTTCACTCAAAAATTCAACTAATTTTTGCATGAAAAAAAAAACTTAACATTCGAGAGGGTGAAGTTCAAACTTATTTCGTCATCGATATTGAGTACGAAAGATGTACCATAAAAGTTTTCATTGCGTAAAATCAATGCAATTAATGCTGATCATAATTTATGTGTTGATAAGGATCATATGGAAGGAATTAATTTGTCATTTCCAGCAGCTTAAAAATTTAATGAGAAATTTGTAGTTTCTTGGGCTAGTGTAATGTAAGATAATAGTGGTAGGAGGGGGGGTTTCCGTTAACAACAGTGAACAAGCCTATGACAAAGCAAATTCATCATTAATTACATTCTCGTGTTCTGCAGCCCATAGAGAAAGGGTAAATTACAGATCCTATTTAAATTTATCAAAGAACGTATTATATTAATTTGTTGTCCCCTGCGCACACGAATACGTGCACATATATGTGAAGCAAACATAAATATATACGTATACATGTTGCAATGATTCATCAGAGTGGGGGTATAAGGTTTTTTCTCGCTCCCTCTTACGTACTCCTTTGGCTGTACAATAGTTCTGTAGAAAAGGATTCAAACCACACCGCAGTTCGAAGTTAGCATCGGGTCTGAGAGGTTTGATCTCATCGTCATTGTCGTCAGACTCTCACTCGCATGTACCATTATTATATATACCTATAGACCACGTCGTATCAGCGTGACTTTTTCTTTTCCCATAAGTACTTGTTTTTTTTTTTTTTGTTTTTTTGTTTTTTTTTGTTTCTTGTTCCGTTACCTCCTTCACGCATAGATTTACAAGCGCTTTTCTTTTCCCTCTCCTCAGAACAGAGAGCAACTCTTTCACAAGAAACTCGCTCCGAAACTTGTGCAATCTTGCAATTGTTGCAAAAAGCTCTGGAGCTTTACACGTATATATTCTGACGACGCGCGTCGCGTGGCACCAGTGGGCACCACAGAACACAATAGAACGAACGAGAGTGTATGTGTGTGTGCCGTGCTCTCTCCTTATTCTGCTCGAAGCTCGTGCTGCTGTGGCGCAGTTCTTCCGCCTTCCCTATCTCTCTCTCGCCCAGCCCAGCAGCAGCAGCAGAAGGCTGACTCGTTTTTTATACTCTCCGAGAGTCGCAGTCGCATAAGTAACGTTCATGCACGTCGATGCAGTAAAATAAGAGAGTGCAGGAGAGTTTGCAGAGGCACGTCACTTTGTCGTGATGTTTTATTATTATTTTCATACGTTCTGTGTCGTTTCGTCGACGCAATAAGTACGCGAGTGTGTGCACTCCTTGGCGTGCGACGCGTGTTTTATAACCCCCACAAAGTGTGCAAGTGCAATAAATAAATCGTGTTTTCTGCTGATTACTCCGATCGAAGAGGAGCAGCATCCGATTGCGAATCATTATCATACTCGTATACTCTCTCTCTTGGGGATAAGGACAGGCAGAGAGGGGCTGTGGTTTCACATTATCACTGCCACACGGCCAAAGCGAGAGAAGAGTTTTCCTCTGGTGGCTCTCCAACCGTCCAACCTCTCTCGCGCTCACACACTATACAATACTCTCCCTCCCATTGATATAACATTTCATCCGAAGAAGAGTAGAGAGAGAGAGTGTTTCTGGTGTTGTAACACAATTAAAGTTGCAATAGGAAAAACGGGACCACCAGCAGTCGCAGCCACAGCAATACTTAACAACGTCTACCTACGTAGAGGCGAGCCCAATTAATTATGTGGTATACTGCCGCGGGACCGAGATCGGCTCAACGTCAAATCAGCTGACATATTGCGCCCTGCTACACCATAGCAGTAACAAAAGCCTTTGGTAAGTTCCATTACCTATTTACAAAAAATTTCGTCTTATCTCCCTTGTTGTTTCATCATCTTTCACCATATATATATATATATATATATATATATATATGTATGTATATACCTACCTACCTACCTATATTTTAGCTTCTTTATTTGCCCTGCGTGTATTTTAGGTTATACATGCACACATAATAGGTTGTAGGTACGCCTCGTCGACGTCGTATTCCTTTGTATAGGGCAGCTATTACTCACCTACTTCTGTAGTATACGGGTTTTACCCATACCAATGACCCTCCCTATTGTATTTTTTTTCCGTCTTTCTAATTCAATTTGATAACTGAACCTAAAAACTAGTAGAGGAAATACAGACCACTGTAGAATCTGCTCAACCTCTATTTTTAATACACCTTTAAAGAGTGACGTGACTCCTGGGGAAACCTCATCACCATGCACAAAGAGACGGAGACAAACTGTGAGTGCAGTGACGCATCAACATTTCACGCGTTGCGTGTTTACCTAACTCTATGCTCCTTCCTCTGTTGTGATATCTGCAGTGGGGCTTTTTGTTTTGAATCATAAAAAAAAGTAGGTATAAGCGAAGGACGGGAGGAGAATTCACTACTTATATACCTATCTAGCAAGCGCGCAGCCAAGCGAGCGAGCGGGGCAACTCCGATTTCGGGTCAAGTGCGCTCTCGCTCGCTCGGCACGGGCTCCAACTTGGAGCGGACTTACGTACTGTTTCCTCATCCGCGAGGCTCGTTGCGTACACACACGTGTGTGCATGCAGGTATATACCCGCCAACTCAGCAGCAATAAGCTCTCTTCTCTGCAGTTCTGTAAGCGCAAAATTTTACGCACCTACTTACCTTATGGCTGCATGTACATACATTATACATAATTATATTGTGTACGTACGTAATATCTGTATGTGCTTTCTCATCGCCGCCTCGAGTGCCTCGACGCTTGCTTCTCAAGCTGGCTTGGCTTGCCACACACGCGCGCACGTTATCTCTCTGCCATGCCTCTGCCCCTTTATTCAACTTCGAAGATGTAGCTGCGCTATCAAAATTGTATGGCTCTCGATATCGCGCAATAACTTTGCGAACAAATGGGAATGATTGCATTTAGTATGATTACACTCATGCGAGTGCGCACTCTTTATTGCATGTACAACTGTGACTGAATATATTATTCATTTGTAGGTAAGTGACCCTTGGGATGGAGGTTGTTGACCCCTCCCTTTTACTGGGCCTATTCTTTTTCTTTCGATAATTTAGGGTCGAAAGCTCCTACCCATAGGGGTAAACGGTACAGTTGTTGACCCCCCGATAGTGATTGACCGCCACATGCATTTTTTAATGGAGCCTTTATATATGGATATACAAATTACACAGGGGTCAATCACTACCTTAAGGTGTCAATAACTGTACCATTTACCCCTACCAGAACTGTATAACAACGAACCTTGAAGGCTTCAAATGGCTACACGAGTTTATCTTATCTGTACACGGTATACTTTAAAAATATACGACTAGTTGTTTTATCTATATTTTAGTTGCAACCTGCTTGTGGGTGTAGTACATAGACCTTCAACAGATGGACTCTAAAATAACAACTGAGAAAAATTATTTAGAGAAACGTACATGTAGAATAGGCGTGTAAACGAATACGAAACATTAGCCTACAGCAATTTTTGCACAAAATGTCTTACCGTTCGTTCAATTAAGGCTAACATTTTTTTAGCGTACCGTTAGTTTACCCAAAAACTATTTTTTATTGATAAATTTACACCTCTTTTGTGCGCAATCACGAATTTTTTTTTCACTGTACCCCTACAACCATACTTGGACTACAAAACCATTTTGTTTCTTTCATTTTATCTAACTTGTGGCTTTAGATACTTTTATTTTCTGAGCATACGTATATTTCCTTTGTAAACATTTATTTGAGGTAAAATCGTGGACAATGTTGTCATATGTTGTTATAAATGATTAATCAAACTGATAATTTTTTATGTTTTCATAATAAATACGTTTCTTCCGGTCATTTATATACTGTAATCCAAAATAGTAAGCTAATGGCACAATATTTCACGTTATCACAGGATTGTTTTTATCAAGGAAATTAAGTTTAATCCACTAGTTTTGTGTACGACCTACACGTGCATGTACATCAACAATCCCACTTTTTTTTTAGTGATTACACTTGTCCAAGTTACAATTAACGTACATCACGGAGTTTCCAATTGTTTTAAAATTTGATAATCATCATTTTGTACGATATCAACTACAAGCACGACTCAGTCTAATCTCACTTGAACCAAAGAAACATGTATTCAAAAAAACCTTGCGAACAAAAAGATGATTTTTTTTGTTACTTTACGCAGAATCGCTGATGAAATCAATCTCTAACCCTTGGACATCCTCGTATCGTCAATATAGTTATCAAAGCGCAAAACAAGTTAATATTTTGTATAAACTCCTTTGATTATTGAAACTGCAACACTGTTCCACCACCACCGCGTCCAAGGCACACACGTGCGCCCGAGCGCATCAGGTTTTCAGGAAAAGTCTCGGCGCACACAAAAACCTACATACCCCGCGCTCACATTTGAAAGTGTAGCGGCCGTACGTGAAAAACACGTGTGCGGAGCAATAAAAGAAGACGAGGAGAAAAGAGCGCCGTGTTCCTGAGGAGTGGAGGAGTAAAATAAGCCGAGCACTCATACACAGTAAAGTAAAAATGTGAAAAGCTGCCTGGCTGGGGCTCTTTCTTCTTCTCGGACCCAGGCACCTTTGATCCGATCTTTTTTTCTTTGCTCCTTCTCTGGTGCACGTATGGATTTATGTTTTCTTTTTCCCTTCCCCCGTGCCACCGCCCGATCGATGGGCCATTGAGGATATCCATTCGGAGCTTTTTCACTCGCCGGGCCACCAAGGGGGCAAACAAGCTCCTCACAAGCGAGGGGTCCACCATGTATATACATGTGTACACGTGCGAGGGAGGAGAGAACGAGTTCGTTGGACTCTCCTTTAATATTTATACGCCGTATCCACTGGCAGACGGGTGAAAAAAAGAAAAGCCAGGATCGAGAGAACAGCTAAACTGTACCTACAAGTGTGTATGTATGTATGTATGTATGTATGTATGTATGTATGTATACACAGTAACGAGAGAAAAGTAGTTTCCCGGCTCTCTTCAACTTTCGTACCATGGAGCTTCAACTCTTGGAAGAGTTTGGTTTTCTTTGCGTGTGCGACGAAGCTGCAAAGGTTTCGTCTTCCCCGGCGCAAGAGGAGGGAGGGGGGGAGGAATCAAAAGTCAATTTCGCTTTCGTTGAAAAAGAGAAGGAAAAAAGAAATTGGAGCAACTCGTTACGCGAAACGAGAGCCACACCTTCCGCCGCCGTTCGCGTACTTTCATCGTCTACCGCGTTGCACACGTCTGTCTAGGATGTACACCTGCTTTTGTACATACATACATACATGTAGGTGAACTCGCTCGCTCTCTTCCTCCTTTTTTTTTTTTTTTTCTTCCAGCAGCCCCGGCTTTACGTGCTCGGTCTCTTTAATAACCCGTGTTTACGCTGATTTCCAACCATTAGACCCCCAAGAAAATGTACGCTAGAGATACGTACGATTACTCGAGGTACATGCACGCATTCGTTAAAAAAATGCACGTCACTTGTGCAACTTACAGCTGGGGTCAGATCCTCTAAGTGTGTCGGCGTGTGTGATACACACTCAATACACTGCTGAAGGAGCCCCCTCTCTGATTGGTGAAAATCGACTGTGTCACAAGTCAAGACAGTTGGAGGATCTGGCCTCAGAAAGGCGCAGAAGCGTGCGAGGAGCTTTTCAGTCGCCAGGAAACGTAGATCCTTCCGAACATCTGATGTCCCAATAAGTTTTTGCCAACTTTGCTGTTGGTGGAAAAAATAGTGGAGACGATTGTCAGTTCTCTGCGAAATGGTTCAAGATCATACGTATCGAAAAGTACGGAAAAGTAACTGCCACCGGTGGAAATGAGTGTTTGTTCGATTTAGATGAGCGTGAAACCTTGAAGAAGAAAACAGCCGCGAACAGGTTGCTCCACAAAAACCGGGTGATGGGAGATAGAAAAGCTGTACATCCGATGTACAACTTTCAGTGGTGCGATCTGGTTTTCAATACCTTGTAGCTTATTTGCTACGCACGTTGTACATTTCCACGCGGAACTTCTATTACACCAGGAATTAAATTGTATGTTACTATTGTTCCCGTTTTACATTATCAACAGGTTACAAAATTTACTTGAACAGACACTTATTCACCCAATCCATCCTTGATGTCAAACGAGAGATTCCTGGACTATTTCGGAAGGAACAGTATATATCAAACGCCGCTTGTACGTAGGTTTACATGTATAGGTATATTCAACGGTTTGCCATTAGTCACTATTTGGCGACAAGACACGTACGTGTACGTCTTGCATTGGCTTTTTTTTTTTTACCGTTTATTCACGCGAGAAGTGCGAGGTAGACTAATGAAATTTGTCATTCACGCGGTGAGGGGGTAAAACGTTGGGTATAAAGAAAAATATCCAAACGGTTCGTACCTAAAATACAATGCTTTTTCAGAACTACAAAGCTTTTTGTTTTATTTTGCAAATACATATAATGTGTTGGAAAATTAGAAGTTTTTCTTTTAATAACGAGCTAAATAATAACAAAAACATGTTATCACCTATACTTTTCTTGAGTAATAATAAAGTAGTCGAAAATCCATAGTATGGTTGAAAAGTTGTGCTCTTCATTGAAAAATCTTGAGTAACTTGAAAGTCATGAAAAAAAACATTTTTTTTCATCGTAGAATTACCAACTTGCACCGATATAAAATATACACTGCATTATAGGGAGAGAGTAAAGTCCATCGCAACACACCACCTGCCCTCATTGCTAAGTATAACCGACGCGAGCATGTTTTTTTAAATCCATTTTTTGCACACGCGTGTGGGTATAGGAGGGAAAAGGACCCAGAGTTGGGGCGTAAACCCATTTGGCTTCCCTTCGAATGTCTTTGCCCCGGTGTAGGGAGAGGGATGGACAAATTTAACGGGTGTTCAAACAAAATTTTCATTTGGCTTATATATTTTATTGGAAATGCGAAAAAAAAGTTCTCCTTCGGCACGCACGGGTCGCATGTCGTGCGCGCAGATATTTTTTGTTTGCGAATAACTTGCCCATGGATTTTTCAACTTTTATTCTCACATTGGTTGACTGCGAGGAAAACTGAGTCTTATGACATGTGTGGTTGAGCGGATAATATTATGGTGCTCGCCGTGAAAATAATAAAACACGGTTGCAGGCAAAAACAACCATTTTTCCGTATTTTCTAAAATTATACATTTCGGGTAAAATATTTTGGGTTTAAAAAAAAAAAAAAAAAAAAAAACATCCGTGACTTATCTCCAAAGATTGAGTTTACACCTTTTTTTGGACATGTGTCATGTAAATTCAAGAGTCTAATAATAATCAAAATAATTAAGTTTTTATGGTAATGTTCATTAAATATCAAAAGTTATTTAAAGATATAAAGTTATAAAATAAAAGCTTCTTTTTTTTCTTGATGTCGTTGCATTTAAATGATAAATTATTTCTAAAAAAAAAAGTTACTATATGAGCCAAATCATAATTTTATGGGTTAGATCTATAGTATATTACTACATTTCTCATTTCCTAACTTTTTTAGTTTTACTAAAAAAAAAAAAAAAAAATACATTTGGTGACCACATAACAAAGAAACACATAATTTGAGGAATCACAGTGGAAAATATTAAAATTTTTTACATAAACGATAGTGTTAATCCTAATTTTTATATTCTTACTTTCAACAGTACCAAATTAATGAAAAGAAAAGATACACAACAAGCATCAATTTGTGGATCCATTGACAAAGAAAAGCGAACGGTAAAAACTCTTACTTTGCCTTTTATGGGCAAGAAGAGAAAAAACGCTCGGAACACTCGAAACAATCCAGTGATGTTATAATTATCATAATATATAGGAGAATACGCGCACGCTCGGCAAATCAGAAAGCTCATAAAGTCATTATCGCGCGATTTGTAGAAAAAGACGGCAACGGAAGGAGATTTTCCTCTAGCTATTGGAGAAAGAGATATCATTTTCTAAGCACATTGTATACGCATACACACATCAAAGAGCAGCTGACCTCGATAACGCGCTCTCGCGTATACATATATATATATACTTATATACGTTTGCTCCTCCTCCTCTTTGTCTCTCTCTCTCTCTCTCTTTTTTCTCCGCAAGCGGCGTACACGTGTCTTCTCATACGTATATATGAACATGTATAGGAACACCCTGTGGCTCTCTCTCTCTCTTCGCGCGACTGCGATGACAACGAAGGTCGAAAATTCGCGCTATGCCATCGCACACCGGTTCAGGAGAGCGAGCGAGAGAAAGAGATCTTTTCTCAAGGCCACGCGTCTATGCATTATACATTAGACTTGCGAGAGTTTACATGGGTTTTCACGTGTGTTATTTCATCTTACGTATAGATGGGTACTGCCAATTTTCTCTCTCGGGGCTCTGTCTTTGTACTTTCATCGGCAGACAACTATACCTTCGAGCTTTTTGTCGGTCATACATGATGTTACTGAAATCTCAGAGTGAAACAATGCCCACTCCCCTTAGAGTATAGGTACATCCGCATAATGTAGTGTTACGTGGGAATTGTGGAGTTTCGGGGTGTAAGGGGATTGAATACACGTTGAAGAAAGTATATGTTCGTTTATCAGAGTCTCAAAGCGAGAGCAGTCGCGTGCGTGGCGTTAGGTTCGGAGGCTGATCGGAGAGAGAGAGCGCGGGAGAGCTGATAACGCTCGGGCCAACCGCCGAAAGGTGATCATCATACTCTGTATCCGCTGCTCATGCGCCGTGAGAGGTGAGTCTTGGGCGCGAACTTACAAAGGTTCTAGATACTGTACGTTACAGTAGTAATCAAACTTTATTTGATCGAACGTCACAATAATAGAGTCGTCATTGACATTTTCCCATTTTTAGATCATAAATTTATTGTGAAGATCTCAACTATTCCCATGACAAAACAAATCGATGGTTTGCGTATTGAAGCGCGTCCTCTAAAAGTAAAATTATCCATTTCACGTGACTGTCGTTTCCCCATATCTCCAGCTTCTGAATTGCCTCAGGGTCGTGTGGGGGTGACTATCACTTTTTTTTTTTTTTTTTTCCCACAATTTTCCACCCGTACACTACTCCACGTACAACTTTATTTTGTTTTATGTTCAAATTTTGGTGCAGAAAAACATCCATCGCAGCTAGGTGAACGGACAACCTCAAACAACCAATAGCCTCCTTTCAATAAACACAAAACTCGTTAAAAGTACGTACAAGAGAGATATCGGGAGACAAAGCTTGCACTTTCCGCGCGTTTGTATACTCGCCTGGTCAGCGTGCACATGGATTCCCCCACTCCCCCCAACCTCTTTATTCCATCACTTGTACACACTAAAGTCTTGAGCGGGCATTCGCTCCGCGGACAAAAGCTCAGTGCATACATGTACACATCTCCGAAAAGTCCTCCTAAAAATAAAGAAAAACTACGGACGCGCGCGTCAACGACACTCGCAACGGTATACCACATTACAAGAATCCAAGCACCTCGACGAAGAACAAGCAGTGCCCGCACAAAAAAAAAAAAAAAAAAAATTGTCTTTCTCAAATCAAAGAGTCAAAGCTCCTTTCTTGTATACTTCGATAAAGACGGCTGCCTTCAAACGAGTATGTAGATGGTCCCGTGCCTGCCGGCTGACTGGTTCATGTGTGTTAGTGTACACTAGGTGGGTGGGAGTTGCGCGCGAGGAGGAGGCGCTGTATCGTGCAAGTCCATCGCGGAATGTATATAATATATGTGTACACCGTCCTACATCAAAACTGTTCTTGGCCAGTTACTTTGAGTATATGATTTTATTTCTTTAACACATAAGTACTTACATTTTTGTGGTTTTTCTGCGCGAGTGCAAGTGCCGATTAATATTTTATTTTCAATGCGCGTGAAATTGAAGTTGCACACGGTACTTGGTTGCTTGAAACACTAGAAAATAAAGTTGGTTCTTTTCTTCACGAGTATATAGGCATTGAGAAATTTTCTAAAGTGTATATAAGCTTATGAAATGTATGAAATCGAGGTTATGTGGCGCACACGCTCGTTATTGCATTATTTACTAATCCAGCGTTTCTAAGTGCTCGCACACACTCATTTCGCAATTTGGTTATTGAACCAATTCGTTCATCGAGATACTCACATTGCATTTACTGCGTTTGTTCTATTTTTTTTTTTTTTTTTTTAGTGCTTCGTATTATATTTTGTTGAAAAAAAAAAAAAAAAAAGACCAACAGTGCGTTATCCGACGGTGTTTAAAAAAAAATATTGCACTCCTCTCACACACAACGCACCCGCAAAGCTAATTGTGTTGATGAAACGAAACAAAGCCTGAAAATTTCATTATGCTGACAATCTAAGTGTAATAAAGAACACGCGTGAGTCTCGCGCGTACGGAAAAAGGAAAGGAGGGAAAACGAAGAGGCGCGAAACAAAGCCATCGCCGCGTGTACACTTTTAAAAGAACACGTAGCGCTGGTGCTTTTTGTCCGTCGCGAAAAAATGTATTCCAAATTATCTCGAAGAAAGATGGTAGAAACCCCAACTCCTAATCGTTTGAAAATTGACGTGGGAGTGTAGCTAATCGATCGGATGTAAAGACGTGATAATTTACCAACCAGAGTCAACAATGTGTGATACCTCACTAGTTCTGATATACATATATTCTTGTGTCATCAGTGACAACTCGTACAATATTTGTGTACTCTCGAACAAACAAAGAGAGAGAATCACTGAGCATTGTTTCGAACGCGCGTTTATCGCTGGAGACGACAAAAACGGCCACGATTTAAAAGCGCTTCGAGCGGATGATTGAGCAAAGCAGAAAGCGTCTTTGCCCGTTTTAATGTAAATTGATACCACCGGAGGATGTAAAGAGCAGACCGTGGAAACGGTACCCCTTTTCCTGTCTTCCCTTCTAGTGCGTGCCCACATTTTTCTCTCGCGTGTAATTAGCAATCCTGTTATTGCTTTGCACAACCAGGAGGAGGTGGTGGCGTACCCCATGCAAAGGTCGTTCTACCATCTCTCGTTGATTCTTATCTCTGTAGTCTCGTACTCGCGAGGAGAGTATTGTACCACGTTACCATGATATACCGAGGAGAACGTGTGAGTGCAACTCGAGGTGCAACTTGTGTGTGTTTGTCGTTTTTGGTCTCAAGAAGTTTTTTTTTTTTTTTTTTTTTTAGCACGTGTTGTGTTGGTACAGTACTGTTTGTGTGGCTAAACGAGTTTTAGATCAACTTTACGAGATACTTTTGACTTAACAGTTTATTTTCGTTGTCATCTATTTTTCTAGTTTTGTTGTAAGACACACAATTTTTATCTAGTTGACATTAATCATGGGTGCGGTTGAATTTTTGTTAATTCCCTTACCTCATACTATCAATATTTTACCAATTGTTGGATTTACCGTTTATATACATTTTAGCACACAGTCATCGCTATATTATACTGCCACACTCCTCCTGTTACCGCTGAAGCTCAGCCAGTAAAAACACAAAATTTGCCAGCGAATGAGACATGGTACGGTCTTTCTCTTGTTCTTTCGTATACTATTTCTTCTGCGCATATAGTCAAACACAATAACAGTTTCTCTTTATTCACCTTATCCACCGGCCTTTGTCTTTGCACACTTTGTCATCGATTTTCCTCGGCACATGGCTTAACCATCAGAAAAAAATATATGATGCACTCTCTCTCTTTCTCTTCTTCATTCGATTTCTACATTATGAAGTATTATTCCAAAACATAGCTCTTGAAAAAGTAAATCTTTTTTTTTTTTTATCTCTAAGGCTATTCTTACCCTGGTCTCTGTGGTTCGAACAAACACATACCCAAGTCAAACCTCGAATGCTCTGTGGTGATCTCAATGATGTAAAACTATGGCTATCTTCGGTGCACACGAGTGCATGTATTTTTTTTTTTTTTTTTTTCAGAGTGGATATACATTATCTGGATCTAATATTATCTTTTAAAAACAACTGTATTCCCTCGAAGAACTGTAATCTAAAAGGTTGTCTGTTGATTTCTAGTTCAAACTTGAAAAGTGGTTAGCCAATGTAATATATTGAGTGTGTTCCCACACAAAACGATTTAAACATTTTTGATTTACCTATGATGACCTTGTTCGACTAAAGTACAATATTTTTATTTTTATTTTTTTTTTCAAATTTAAAAACATAAAATTATTATAAATTATATTTTGTGAAAATGAGATTTTCATTATTTTTCATACCGATTTTGACAGAAAGTTGTAGTTTTTTTTTTCCGCTACTTGTTCCTGGCCAGTACAGATATCTGACAAGAGCCAGACATCTGCTCGCCGTTGCACTTCTCCGACTTGCCAATCACTTCGAAAGATGTAACGTGTGTGCTACACGATTAAATAAAAGCAGTTCTATAAATCTAATGCCGTCGCGAATTCTGATGTATTTTAATGAATATTCAAAGATGCTACGAGACGATCGATAAGTCGAGGGGAAGCAAAAAAAAAAAAATTACGATCGTCGTCGTGGTACGTCGACTGGTCGTTCACCTGCTGATGCTTGCGTGTCTTCAATTATTTTGTCAATCCACTTGTCGGCCGCGCTCGTTCCTTCATTCGTCTTTCCACGTACACACAACCAGTTGGCAAACGAAAGATACACACCAAGTACTTTCTCTCCCTCTCTCCCTTTCGCGATAACAGCTTGCGATATGAAAGGTACGGCTAAATCGCCGTCCAGTAAGTCGGTCAGTAACGTTGAATTACTTTTGAAAAGGGCACCGCCACCTGCCCGATCGGGAAAAACTTTTTTCATCTCCAAAACTTTTTGCGCTTCACTTACTCTCTACGTATCGAAATCATTGAAAATATTGATTTTTTGATGATTTTAATGCTTATGAAATTAATTGTATGATCTGTCTAATCGGTTCCTTTTATTTAAAAAATTGAAGAAAAAAAACAGTCAAGAATTCAGCTCATTTATAGTATATTGTATGGTCAACACTTACGTAAAAGTCTGACGTAGTGCAAATAAGCATCGGTCTTGATGCAAAAAATTCCTGTCCCGATAAGCGTTGAAGCGCAGCCAATACACCAATACTTGTATTAATCGTAAGTTTAGCAAACGATGTTTTTCAACGATAAAAAAAAAAAAAAAAATCTCAACGCTTGTTTCGTTACTATTTCTTTGAAAGTATCAGTAATTCATTTTCAGCTTATAACAATTGTACGAAAAATAGTAGTGGGTAAAACCTTTGAAAAATAAATTCTCTTTTTTCTGGGGCCATTGCATGGATCGAATGAAAAAGAAAAAATTCGGTCCGACAAAGAATTTAATATTAACCTTCGAGAACAAAGTACACACGAAAAAAAGAAGTGGAGAAAAAGAATAAAAGACACACGTTGTGCACACACTTGCGCTCACCACGTGTACAAAACACTGTTGTAGGTATACATATATACATATAAATACAGAACGAATCAGAACACGACCAGCACCGGATTCCAAAAATCACGGACAAAGCACGTGGCGCGACAGCCGCGTAGTACCGATAAAGAAAATTTTGTTGGCCGTGCGGCCAAAAAAACTTCGTGTAAAGCCGTGGCGGTTTTTTTTTTCTCTTTTCGCACACCCTCTCGTTGGGTCATGCATGTGTATCCGGTCAATCGGTATAAAACCCACCAAGCAATTGTAGCGAATAAAAAACATATAGAAATAGATTAAATGTTAATCTCCCCTTGCGTTTGATCGCTTTGTCCAAGCTGTGGCGTGTCATCTTGCACACTTTATCAAAAGATTCTTCTAGAATTGACTCAAGGGGGTCCGCCGTGGACGTCTTTGGCCATCGTCGAGTTGAATCCCCCGTTTTTCCGATTAGCAGTGCCCAAGGAACCAACGCGCAACGACTTTGTCGTCTTTGCACTTTAACCCAACTGAGCCGGCGCGAGGGCAAGAAAGATAACCTCGATCGCGAGAGCACATTTGGATATCGACTCTGGTGGCTTTCGTGCTGCACCACTCGGGTGTGGGTGGTTTTCAATTCATGTGGGGACTTTTTAAGCTCTTCCACGTGAAAGATCGGTGATGTCATTTGTCGCGTGTGAACTGAGTTGCATTTTACGAGTTCTCCTTCTGAAAAGCAATAATGCTTAACAATTAGTGTTCGAATCGCTTTTACTCGAGATAAACCAATGGGTTAAACAAAGCAACAGATCGATAAACGTTCAATTCACTTTGCAAAAAAAAAAAAAACTACCCGTAACGATCTGTTTCCACTCAATCTGGTGGTAATTTTAGACAATAGCGCGCTATTTACAGTATCTTATATACATGTGCAGTACTCCTCGTGTCTGGAGATGAAATAGAAATGTATTTCTTCCTCGAAATTTGATTTGTCTTGTGTTGGCAAGTAACGAAGTTTGTGGGAGTTTTCCCCATTTTTTAGCAGTTATAAAAATGAGCACCAATCCGAGAGTTAGGAGTGTTTTTTTTTTTCTCAGCCTATACGACGCATGGTTACTCCAGTCCACCACTGTGAACGCAATCGTACAGGCATCTGGAAGGTCGAGGTCATTGACGCACCCGCTCCTCTTCTCTAGATATATCTTCTGTTTCTCTCTCTCTTCCATGCTCTCTTGGTTCACAGATCGTACGCGAGTGTATATACACACACACGTGCCTTCGTATAGTTGGGTGTTGGTTGGCCGTGCGGTGTGATTTTCCCTCTCTCGCTTCTCTTGTTCTCTTTCTCCCCGCCTGTACTGCCCACACAAATATTTAACTGATGCTCGCTCTGCCCCCAGACGTGTTTTTCTCGCTGGGCGAGGAAGTCGTGGTTATTATACCTATCGTTCAATTTTACCTTTGTCTCTTTGCAACGCGTCAAATTTTTGCTCGCACTCATGCGCACTTGTTTTTCGATCGGTATATTGATAAGCCCAGCAGAAGATGATGCAGGCTCCTTTTCGAAGGAAACAAAGTATTGTTGGTCAGGTTTTTTTTTTTTTTTTTTTTTTTTATCCTCTCTCTTTCCAAAGATTGGTGAATCATCAAGCGAGCAGTAAGCTATCGAATGAAAAGTCATGGGTAACTCATTGTTTGACTGGTCAGGATGTACAATTTTTCGATGGAAGCTGCCTCTATCTTTGTAATGTCAAGACTTTCATCAGAAACGTTTTCGAAGTAGTATGATAAAGCTTGAGCAACGCGATCGGTGCTTTAGAAATATTCAATTTGAGCCGTACGTTCGCTCAATAAGTAGTGAAAAAGTTTCAGTGACACCTGTATTTATGACGTCTTCATCCAAAATAGAGTCTTGAACATTATTTATGGTTGTCAGTTGATCATCATTCGAACGTACGGCCTTGCAACCGATTGTCACTCGACGTACAAACTTTAACGTCTTCCTAGATTGCATCAAGTTGACCCTGTAATCAAAATATAATCATTACGACACGGCTCGTGAAGAAATTAAAAATGTGGGAGGGTCGAGCAGGTGCTCGCATCGTCATCTGCCATAAAGTGCACCGATGTACGTTGTTATAAATAGTAGGGCATACAATTTATCCGTGTCGAAATCTCGAATACCATTAATCGGTTGCTCACTACCCTATTCGAACTGACGGGCTTCAGACTAAGTACGTATCGACAAAATAGCCAAAGGAACGATTATACACACTGCACTGACATGCATAGCTTTCTGTTTCCTCTTTTATTTTCCTGCATCGTCTTTTTCTTTTCTTTTTTTTTTTTTATCCTCTCCGCCGTTATAGTTTTAGCAGTCGCCGTCGCGTCAGAGGTGCATTTGTACCGCAGGTGCATGGCCAGCTGTATATATGTATACTCGAGAAGGAGGAGGGGGGTCGGCTCTTTTGTTTATTTACACTCTCTCGGGAAGAAGCAGAGCCACGAAGAAAACGAGAGGGAGGATGGAAGAAGGAGACGCCATCCGTGTCGTTGACCTGCTTCCACAAAGCTCCTCTCCTCTCTTTTCTCCTTTTTTTTTTTTTTTTTTTCTCGGTGATATACAGTGGGGGTACGTGCGTGTACCTGTTATAACACACTAAAATTAGGTTGGTTACGCTTTTTTACGCTGCGCTCGATTCGACTAACTCCACGGGCGGCTCGTCGCGCCGTGGAAAAACACCTTTCCGAGCTTTCAGTCTAGTTTCTTCACGGCTAACCACGAAAAAAGAAAACTAGAAATATTTCTATTTCAGACCTAGCTCTGTACATGCGCTTGTCATCTTGGCGCGTTCAATCACCAACATTTCGGTGCACGCACTCAACTATTATTTTTCGTTACTGCCGAAAGCTCGCGCGCGCCCACTAGATGACATATACGAAACGCACACGCGCTTCCTCGTAACCGCACACACTGCACCCACGCTTCGCACACCCAAACTCGTTCTGCAACGTTGCATACATCATAATATATATACACACACATTTAGAAACAGCCAACAGACAATTATTGTTGATGTATCAAATACCATTATGCGCAGTTAGACGCGGACACGCGCCGCACAATTAATTGGCAGCGGACGGTTTTTTTTATTTTCGTATATTAACGAGCCGACCGACCCGGCGCTCTGTCTCGCGTATATATTCTTCCGTCTCTCTCTTCGTATCTCACGCGTAAGCGGAGGTGCTTTGCGCACATGATACGCGATCAATGAGTATCAAACGAAGGATTAACGGATGAAATAATAATAATAATAATAATAAATTAATGTAAAAGAAAACTTTGCCGTGCTCTCGCGCGCGTGGGTTTTGTCTTCTTCTCCTCGGTTCGCGCAAAAAGTGCGATGCCGAGAGTTTAGGTGTTATACCTTATGGTGACGACGGTGGCCGTGAAGACGATGGCCGAGGCCGCTGCAACGTGATCAACGCTTTGTACACGACTGTACATTTGCGCGCGCACATCGGTACATAATATTCGATTCACGTGGTATTATAGGTGCACGCGCGCCGCCTTATTTATCGCTAACGCCCGCGCGAGGCTCGATTTAGTTATACGATACTTGCGCGTCGTCCCTGCCATGTGCTGTGTAATATGTATATATATATATATAACGTGTATTTTACTTTAGTTGAGCTCGAGCTAACGTGTAGAGTACACGTGCGCGGGAGCGTTGCTCAATGCAAACGGTGCGCGCTTCGAAGACGGATGTGTGTGTGTGTTTAATCCGATTGTGGGGGCGGAGTTGAACGAGGCTAACGAGCAGTCCCTTTTCATTTCGGAAAATTTGTGTGCTGCGTGTTTGTCTAAGAGTTTGGCACTGCGATGAACTTGGAAAGGTGTTTTTTTTTTTTTTTTCCTCTCACCAGATATGCATGTTTGGTTTCTGTTTCTTTGTTAACGGACGTATTAAAACTATACCAGGTTTTTGTTCGATAATTAATTGTGTTTATTTATAATAAACGTCACGCTTGTGTACGATAATAAAGACAGGATTTTTTAATTTTCATAGGAGACCAAAGTTGAAAATACTTATTAAATGTTGCCCGGTAGAAACGACCTCGTACATGTCCTGGACCAGCTGTACAGTGTTGCTATCTTTAGCTCGTATGGGTGAAAACGTGCTCTTTATTTTGATTCGACAGTTATACCGTTGTACTGAGAAATTTGTTGATTAAGGCTTTCTTAGTGCATGTGTTTGTAAAATAAGGGGGGAAAGATGTTCTATTTACGTTACATGTTGCGATTAAAGTAAATATTGCTTATAGTGTTGGAGGTATTTGCATGATAATGAGTTTATTGCGGCAACAATATAGTTGTGCGCGTAATGGATTCTAGTTATTTCTGCACAAACCAGCCGTTAGTTCGGTTAGTCGTTTAATCACTTTTAAGAAAGACTCTCGTAATCTTTTAATTCTAACACTCAAGAATCATGTGTTTAAGGGGAAAGTGACAGGAAGTACCGGTGAGTCGTTGACGACATAACCTCAAAAGTCGACGAGTATTCAAAACTTACATAAAGTGCGATTTTGGAGTTTGTCTTATCTCTACAAAACTAATTAAATTTATGCAGCGCAGTTTTTTTACCTTAAAAACTGTTTTCTGTCAAATCAATATCACAATGCTTGCAAGTTCTTGACTGCATACAAATTATGTACTACGCTGTAAAAAGTCTAATACGTTTCTATCATTTCTACTTCAATACCTTCATTATCAGTAATTTTATCGTTTGTTACTATCAATTTTCTAATATTTTTCATTGAAAAAACTATGTGTAATATCGACAGATCACGTATTAAGTGAACGATCCAAAACAGACAATAGATAATCAAATGATGAATTTTCTACTTTTTTTGCCAAAAAAAAAACTTGGAGAATAGGTCCTCTCTCCAAATCCCATGAAAGGAATGCCACAATAGACATGACTCTCGATCTCCATCATCTCCTTTTGCTGACACCACGGCTTCTTTGTTTGCACCAATGGTAGTATGAGAAACTGTTGGTCGTACGTTCAAATAATACACCCATTCGTTTCATTCTAATAAAAAAAAAAAAATACACAAAAACTTGTGAAACGCTCGACGCATCCTCCCATTCTCTTGTTGTTTTTTCTTTAATTCTAAAATTCATTCATTAGTGGTAACGTGTACCTACTTTGGAGAAAATGATTTAAAAAGTAGATGGTCTCGACAATGATTATTTATAGAAAAAAGTACAGTAAAAAATCAAATCGTTTCAAATGTATAGACTTACAAAATTTGAACACACCCGAGGCGGAGCTTTCCCACATTACCAATAGCTTCGTAGGGGTGAATGCTCACTCTCTCTCTCGTCAATAACCACTCGCCCAGTTACAGCCAGTGCGCTTACAATGCAATGAACCCTCGGCGACATTAGTAGCAGCTGCTTCTCGCACACCACATGCGCCCAAGTCTCTTTTCCCTCTCACTCTCTTTCGGATCCCAATGTACTGGGGTTGCTTTTCATCGACGTCGACCAGACTGATCATATCCAAAATGGGTTTGCTCGTATACAGTACGAGTAAGGGAAGCTATTTTGATATGTGCATGCATCGCAGACGCAATGGTTTAGCCACGTAGAAAATATATTTTTCATTGTACCTCCTGAAGATATGAACATTCGCGCACACACACGTGCACTCATTTAAAAAAAAAAAAAAACATAATTTTTACGAAGAAAGAAACACCCAAAGAATTATTTCTGAAAGATCAAACAGTACTTTCTTAACCATTTATGATGATAAAATTTAGGAGCCACCAAGACTGGAAGGTCATGGGGTGGCTTACCGAATATTTTTTTTTCTCACGGATTTTCTAACTCAGTCGTTAAAAGTTGGAAAATCGTTAAAAACACGTGTGGGAGGTATATTGTTATGTAATTGTTATGAAAGTCGAAATTAACAAAATGAAAAAAATAAGTGGTGATTGATGCGAAGCACAAGGTTGCGCACATAAATTTTAGATAAACTCGCCAAACCAACATTCCGCTGTACTCTAATGAAAAGTCCATTTGGATCACGTGTATTTATCATACGTACAGGTTGGTATAGGTGCAATACAATCAAATACCGACTATACTTCGCATCTCTGTATATGCGCATGCGAGTTTGTTTTTTTTCCTTATAATTACAAATATATAGTGAATACATGTAGATACAGTGACATACGCAGAGTACCGTTAGCAATGTGTGATCGCACGTCAATCCCCGACTAACCGATTTCTCGGGCAATACGTCACTATAGCGACTTATATGAAAATGTGTTGCGATCGCATCACCACATAAACGGTATTTTTGAAATCACAATGATCGCCGTCGTTTGATAAATAACTACGTCAAAGTTGAGAATATCCAGCGTACAGTAGTTGGTTTTTCTCCGTTTTCACGCTGAATCAATTTCCCTTTCACCGTACACGAGTGTGTAGATGCACGCGGAGGCCCCTCCAATAGCAAAATATACCGCGTATATGCACACATTTGGGCGTACACGTTGTACAAAAACGATAAGCTTGTGTGAGCTCCTCTAGCTTCGTGATGATTTTTTCGCACTTTTTCCTGCTAAACACAGCAGGACAAACAGTAGTTACACACGCAACCAACGAACGATAATCACCTCGCGCGGTAGCCGTGTAGTACATATACCTATACATGCGGGTAACAACACAAAATACAAGACAAAGTGCGAGAAAACGCCCCCCTTTGGTATATACTTGCACGTAGTGGGAAAAAAGAGCTTATACTTTGTACACCTGATGACATTATACAGCAAGTACCCATTGCCCATGTACCTCTTGATTCTCTCGCGTTGTAACCATCACAGACATGCAGCTCCGCTGTAATAACGTCCGCAGCGCGAAACATTCAGGTGACGCACTGTCGCGCGACGAAAACATCGTCGTCGTGTCTATAGTACCTATGTGTGTAAGCCTATGACGCGTTTGACGTTCTTCAATTTCGTTTAGTCATCGAAGCCGTTGTCGCGCAACGCCGAGCGTGGAAACCCACTTTGGATGTACACAACGATCTCTGTGTGTTGAAATCCGTGAAAAACCACGAGGTCAGAGGAAACGCACTTTTCTGGATGACACACCGCTACCCGTACTCCACATTATATATAATACCGCGTGTGGCCTGTGTAAGTTGTCATTCTTTTGTATTCAACATTAATTGTGACTATACTATCTTCCAGTTGTTATTCGGTTCGAAAAGAAATTATGGAACATCCGCGATATATTATTCGTTTCAAGTTTTAAAATAAATGTAAATCATGACTTTCACTTGATTTTCATCAAAAACTATCACGCGTTTTTTATCCCCCACTCGAACCATTTGTAACTCTTGAGGCCTAATCAATATTTTTGGTACATCACTACGGCATAAATTAAAATTGTTTCAAGCGCTTTCCAATCAACACTAGAAATGTAAACAGCACCGAATGAAATGAAATACTCACTTGTTATGTTAACTGTTCTTGATTTAAATGTGAGCCGTAGTACTCATTTATTAACCATTAACGAACCAAGTATTTATAAGCACAGTATCGGCGATTGAAAAAAAAAAAAAACAAGATTCAGTGACAGAAGCACTTTGTGTTTTTCTTCACAAGTACGTGGCTCTGTAGGTGGTGCTTCTTCTTTCATCTCATGGTTTTTAGTAGATTTCCACGTATGCCCAGGTATGTTCAGCAGCTGTGCGTATGATACCTATGTACGATGTGTATATGCAAGTCGGTATTGTTCAGTATACCTATAAGGTTCGAAGAAAGTTAATCGCACCTCCACCTCCATCACTGGTACGGTCTCGTGTGCGTGAGAATACATCGTTTCGTTGGTATGCTCATTTTGTTCTTTTTCGCGGCAAGTATAGCGAAGGAATCGTCTCATTGTCTCGCCATGCCCCTCTCTGCCTCTTTTTTTCCCTCCCGTCTGCAGGCTGACGTCAGGGAAACGGGACATCACTTACTTTGTGTAGTATACATATACCAACGCACGAGTGAGGGAGAAATCGGGTATAGGCCGGCTTGTTTCGATACCGATTTTTTGCACGCGCGCAGCTCCTCTTTGTTATTGAATATACGTCTCCTCTGTTGGCGGAGTAGTTGCGTGGAAAGTGAGTTTTCCATTTACTTGTTTTTTTTTTTTTTTTTTTTTTTTTTTTTTTTTTTAATTCTAGTAATTGTCAAGTTGTCAAAATGTGCCTTTTCACCACTACGTCGCAGATAATCTCATTGTCATGCGACTGGTTCGTAAAATCGGTAGCCTTGTTTACTTTAGCAGGGGGAAAAAAGAAAGGAGAAGGAAGTATGTTTTGAAAATACGCACATCCTCTGTTGATTAAAGGTCGAATCACATGATCGGGTGAGTTTTGTTTTCCCCGGAGCTCGTGCAATATGCGTCGTTGCAGATAGTCCAAAAGCACAAAATGCCCGGTCACGCTGTCGGTATATACCTGTACCTGTTTCGCGCTGATGATGATTTCTCCAATTATTCGATCGCACAAATCACGCTTCTCCAACTCCCTGGCTCGTCTTTTGGGGTTTATTTTTAACGCCAGCCTCCGTTGCTATGAACAGTATAGGTATATGCATATGATTTGAAAACTCTCAAATCTTCTATGCCTTTTCCTTTTTGTTTTCCTTTCGATCGAAAAAATGAATATTGCAAGAGAGAGAAACGTATTGGAAACAGCATTGAAAGAATTTTTTCCCGCCGACCTTGACAATCAAAATTTTCTTGAGTAGACGTGAAAGTTGTCTTTAAAGTTAAGCGAGGCCAATCAGAAATAGTATATCCGTGAATATATCACGCGGTGGTAATAGGCTAGGGATAAACAAAACAAGAGACCGTTACCGTATATTATACAGTTCAAACGTTGATTATGTATAGGTGTACATACCCGAGGCACTGTATACTTGTAACTGTCGTAACGATTTTGTCGGATTTTGTCAATATGCGGTAAGTAAACAAATTTTGATATTATCAAGATACATCATGGCCTCGGGTGATACGTATACTGTTCGACCCCCTAAGTCGTTGTTTTTCAAAATCCGCGTGGTCGCGTCGTCTTTTCCTTTCTCTGAGATCTTTAACTACATACTTCAAAATAAAAGATAGTCAGGCATTAAATTTTCGCAAATTATCGTCACGCCGTAGATTGTTACCCTTTACTTGAACTGTCAACAGAGCTTGGGTTCGATTTATATGGTAGTAAACAACACGAGGACCCCACTCAGCTGATAAAATATCATTGTTGTTCACTAGACTCAAACAAATACGCTCGACCTGACGAAAAATTTGATTTCCGAATACCCTCGTATTATCAAGTATTGGTATGTATAGCTTCATCGAAGTGTGTACCTGCGCAACCTACAGACCCGATCTAACGTAAAATACAGACAAGGAGAGCAGAGTTTAAGAGAGATAACTTGGAGAGAGAAAGAAAAATGGGTCGCCTTCCAGCCTCGCGCCTCCCATTATCTTTCCATCCTATACATATGACAAACCCACTCTGATGGTTCCTCTTTCTCCTTCGTACGTAGGTATATACCTAATATGCAAACCGTCCCTCGAAGCCAAAAGAGGAGACGAGCCAGAGAGAGAGAGAGAAATTTTTGGCCGCCCAGCCAGCCACGGCATCCACGATTATACAAGCACAGGGACGATAAAAGCCAACCTCTCGCACGTGTTTTCCGGGACTTGTCACACTCCCACCTCCGCGCGCGCACACACGTATTGCACTTGAAAGCCGTGCGCGCGCTCGACTCAACGTGACAAACATATACATAGATCTACGTATATGTATAACCTCTCGGATTTTGCGCTGCGAGATCATTCAACAGCTGCTACACACATATATATAACAATACACACACTCGCGCTCTACCTGACTCCCCATCCCCCCTCCCAACCTCTTTTTTTGCCCTCGTTTTGTACCTATACGTATATACACACAATATATTATTCCCTCTCTTCCTTCTTATTTAACTCTCCTGCTTTTTTTTCCTCTTTCCCACGCCTTCTCTGGCCCCCCCGGCTAGCTGTTCTCTCTCTCTCCCCTCTCCTCCTATCGTATATACCATTATCTATACGGAAAAGTGGAATAGCTTATCACACCGCGTGTCGTTTTGTGATCGGAGAAGAGGAAGGGAGGGTGGTGATTAACATTATTGTCATTATTGTACACTTGATTGATAAAACGGGTTCTCCAAGATGTTGCTGTAGTTTAGAGGAAATGCCGTGGAGTAAGTAGATTCTTTATTCGCCTGCCACCCCCCCCCTTTTTGTACGAGCAAAAAGAGTGTCCTTTGCGTTCCTCTACGTACATAAGCTTCAAGACAATGATTGTCGCGTCGGAGGCGAAGTTATGAGCACGAAATCGATCCAAAGGTGAAATTTAATCTTCGCTTCGTAGTATATGATAATGGAGAGGGCAAAATACGTTTATACGTGAAGGAAGCCTCGCAGCACACAACCAGCGCAGTATATACCGTGGAAGTTCGCTCGAGAGCGGGTCTTCGGAAGGAAACTCTTTTTTTTTTTTTTTCCCCTCCCCAACTCGAGTGTACACGAATTTTGGTGACAAAGGATTTTCGCCTCTCTTACTTCGAAAGAAAAGTTTTCCCGCCCTTTCGGACCGTGTTTAAAATACCTGCAACATTTACGTACCTATGAGTCCGAAGCGGAGGTTCGAATGCCAATTATGCAGGAGACAGACGTTTTCGTGTGCGCTCGTGTACCGCAGGCATATATAATTGTGTTGTTGGAGGGATGCCAGTTTACCAGCCTCAACAAAGCATTTTCATTAAACGTCGTCTTTGTCGCGATGCGCGTGCATGCACTGTCCATGTTATATTGTCACTGTATATCTAATTTCATCTCTTGCGTCTCGAGACACGCTTTGTTTTTATTTTCCTCTCAAGTGATTCGTCTACTGGCGACATGCCTACGTATCGTTAGGATTTAATTTTTTTTTTTAATTTGGCCAGCTGGAACGATAAAACTTGATCGCCAAACTACTCTTTTGCTCATATTTATGCGATAAACCTTTTTATTTTTTTATCAGGGAATCTTGTATTGTTTTCTCCTTTTAGTTTTGATTGATTTCGTTATCAGAGTTGTATGTAGGTCTTGAAAGTATTCAGTTACACAGAAATAGCAACGAGGACGAGAAACAATTATCATCTGAAACGCGAATTATAACCTGGAGGAGGATGCATTTGAAACAATACGTATGTAGGTATTTATAGAATATATACACGTTGACCCACTCCATCAACAAACGAGATTCACTTTATTCCCATGTCCATTTGGAGAACAACGCAAGAACACTACTATAGTCTTAATAAATAAGCAATCCTATGTACTCGAGTTTTGTTTTCATCTTTGAATTTACAGTTATTAATCTTTCTTGAATATATATTAATTTACGCTCCCAAATGTATACTGATAAGCCGAATATGAGAAAAAAGGGACCCGTATCCTCCATAGCTGTTAAACCCAGTCGTTTCGTCCTCTAAGACTATAACTGCGTAATACGCATAGAAAAGTATAAATATACACCCACCGTCCTCACAAGAAAGTACATTGTGGCGTTTGCATATAGTCACGTGATTTTCTGTAAATCAGTATAAAAAAAAATTGTGTGATATTTTTTAGAGTTTGTCCCGTAGTTTTATGCTCATTCGATAGTGGCAGAAGTGCTCCTTATATATTGCCTTACCTATATAAGTTAGGAAATTCTTGATTTGCGCTGGTGCTGCAAAAAATCATTAGTTTGTATGCAGGAACAAGTGTACAGGGATATATGGGTACAAATTAAAAAAAAAATTCACACAGCCACAATTAAGTACAGGTTGAGTTCTCCTCCAGCCATAGTCAACATTGAACCTATATATTTATTATGTTGTATTCGCCAAGTGCATCCGATGCAGTGCTTTACTGGTAGAAAGATCCGATGTTAACATCTTACCCACGGTTACAGCCGTCATCAGTATAGCTAATCATGTTTCCCCCTATCTTACTCTTTACCAATTCAACGCGCGATAATGCGATATGGTTTTGAGTTTGGCAGAAGAATCCAAGCTGGCGCACTCTCCTCTCGTCCTCAGGGCCGTATGCATGTTATACGTTCGGAATATAACCCGGTGCACCATCTCCCCTGTTCCTTCCATTTTTTTGTCCTATATCCCCGTTGTACAGAAGAGTTGTGTGTGTGTGTGTGTGTGTGTGTGTGTGTGTGTGTGTGTGTGTGAGTGTGTGTGTGTGTGTGTGTATAAATTGCAGGGACGTCTGTCTCTGTGCACGCAGTCGTGAGTTGTTGAATCAAGGCCGTCTTGGTCTACTACAGACAGGCTCCATTGTACCCCATGGCGGGTGTACAGTCTATGCGCTATAACGTTGCACCTTTTCACTTTTTATCCGCCGTGGTGAGAGAGCTCGAACGGTTATATACCTACTGCACGTACCACATGAAAAAGCCTGTATACATGGTTGGTCCCTCTCTTTCCCGTAGTGACTTTCACATCTCACTCTTCTCGGACGTCAAAGTGGGTTTTTTTTTTTTTCATTTTTAATTTTTCGCAACATTTTATCAGATACTTATTTATTCTTACAATCATCTCCATACAGCTCAACAGAAACGCAAGGACTACACTACGAGGTTCTCTTACGTAAAGCCATAATGCTTAACACTTCCACCGGGACTTTCTCGCGTCTCTAAATAATATACCTTACATATATATACGTATGCTGCATCAGTTTCTCTTTTGCACGTTATACTCTCGTGTGCAAGTAATGTGTATCAAGTCAAAATCGTGTAGGGTGCACAATAATGAAATACACTTTGGTAGAGCCCTGTTGTTCGTCGGCCAATATCATACCTAGTACACGAGTTAAAGGGGATGTAGCGCTTGCCTCCCAGTGGTCTTTCTTCGCTCTTTGCCTGCAGTTTTTGACGCTTAAAGGGGAAATACCCTAAGGCTATTAAGTGGGCTCGGGTCACCCACACTATGCCTTTACTCACCTTATTCTATACCTTTATATTATGTTAGGTGTACACCATTACTGGGCCTAACGAGGTTATCGGCATGTCTCTCTCTCTCTCTCTTTCTGTTGTGCAAGTACATGATGCCCTGTCGTGCACTCTTCCCTATAATATACCTTTGTTCTTTTTTTCTTTTTATCACATCCACTTGCTCATCCGGACTTCAGGAAGTGTCACTTTGAATCGCAGAATTGCGCGCGTAGTTACTTTGTACTCTAGTTTGTATACTAATAAGAAAATCGCGCGCCAAAAAAAATTCCAACTACGTTATCTCCCCCCTCCCCTTCACCCGGTGATTCATTCACTTGTACGCTCAACGGTTTTGGGTTTTGCGATAAATTACTCGGCTATCGACGCGCACGTCTTCGTCATCTCCTCATTTGCGTACAAGCCCGTGTCTTTCAAATATACTTCCAAATAAAAAGAGCATCGGCAGAACGAAATTTCCCTTACAAGAGTAATCGGGGTTTTTCTTCTCCATCCCTCTCTCACTCTGTATATATTGCCTTGAGCTTTTGCAAAAGCTTCATACGTTCTGGTGCAAACGAGCAGCAGTTGGTTTACGGGCTTTTCTGATAAGTGACAAGTGAAGAGAGAGAAAACACACAAGAACCAAGACATCTATTTTCCTTTTTTTTCTTTTTCTTTACACCATACTCATCTGGAAGACCTTTCCTCGATTGTATACTTGTTGTTTCCAAAGAAAAAAAAAAAAAAAAAAATCACCTGCACTCGATAAAATTATGAAAAACACAAACGCAAACGGAGGGGGAGGGGGAAAGACATAAAATGATTGATTTGTAGATGTGGTTTAAGCAAGTAATAATGTTTACACACCACAAAAAAAAAAAAAAGCTTCAATCAGGCGTGCGAAAAACTTTCCTGATGCTGCTCCGTTTCGTTACAAGTAAATATACCTATAAGTGTATAAGCAGGTATACGACGACGTAAGCGCACAACCGGAGTGACTCTGGCAAGCTCTCTCTACCGCTGCTTCTACAGCTACACTGCAATCTGGCATCACGGGAGGGGTGCGACGCATCCCCACTCTCGTCGACACTCGCGCGCTCTTGTGTGTGTATGCGTTGACAGGGCTGTAGCTGTAACCCCAGTCGCCCCGAGCTTTTTTGTCTCTGCGAGATTCCGAAAGCCTCATCGTTGTCTCCTTTTTAATCGACAGTTAGCGGCCAGCTGCTAATATGATCCAAGATGCACATTGCTCACACAAATTGTAAAACGTTATCGGAGAACCGAGTAGTCGCGAGACGCCACCGCGATAGTGTACCGTTGACGCTCCTGGGTTGTGGGTGGAGGGGGGAGGCGGTCTCTCCGCGCGCGAGCGACAAGGAGAGCTTCCGAGGCTCACGTATCAGTTGTGTGTGTGTTCGGAGTCGGAGAGTCGCTCGCGACTGAGACGCTCTGCTTCTGGCGGAGGTGGTGGCGGTGGCGGAGGTGGAGGAGCAGCTAGGTCTTCGTCGGGGCTCGCACGGTACAAAGAGTTCAAGAGTCCGGGGGACGCGTTGAACGTTCGTTGTGATTAAACCCCGTGAACACGCTTTGTACACTGCAAGTGCAGTTCGAACGAGTGTTTGTGGGAGAGGGCCATACAAACTACTGGGGGATATATTATCGGAGTCGTCGAGAGACGGGCACACACTCGCTCGGGAGCGCGGCGCTGCTGCCTCGCGTTAAATGCCCGACGGACATAACAGCAGCAGCAGCCAGTCTTCTTACTCCATGTTGTGCCTCGACTGCTGCTATTGCGACACGATATTTGCGACGACGTCGACGGGAATCGGAGTCGCAGTGCGTAGTGTGTGAGTGCGATATACATATTGTTTGGTATTGGGTACATATTTACATATACGCTGCAGGATACATCCAGGCAGGTTGCGCGAAATGGAGCATTTAACAAGGGGATGAGAACAAGCAGCGCTCCGCTGGGCCGTCGACGTAGGTATAGGACGAGGCGACTTACCATCACACCAAGCTCCGAGCTGGCTCTCTTTGGTCCCATGTACTTATACCTATATACCTACAGTGTTCGAGTGCTCGACTCGGGGGATTCGTTTTTTCTTACGAGACTCACTCTTTTACCTCCTATGCGTGTGCGTTGTATGCGTGCGTATCGAGTGTGCACTGTGCAGTGTCTCATTTCATTTTTTTTTTTTTTTATCACATGCTGCTACTGTTAGGTTCTACTATAGTACCACCAACACTATATTATATTGTATCTGATGTAAAGTGTGCGTGCGAATATATATCCCTTGGTCTGTCTTTCTCGCGCTGATGTTACCTCTCTCTGTATGTATGTATACCAAATCACTTTGTCCGCTCTCTCTTTCTCTCACTTGCTCGTTCGTTCGTTCGTTCGTTCGTTCGTTCCCTCTGCTGTTGCGTTACATGTACGGACTTTGTTTCGCGAGTTGTAGTAGTAGTAGTTACAGTAGGTACCTAATAAATAATCTCTTCGCCTGGGCCAGAAAGCAAAGGAACGAACGAACGTACGCACGAATGGCCATAAGTATAAGCGGCAGCTGAACAGCCAAGCGAGAATGAGAAAGAGTCGACGGGATGACGTGCCAGGAACTGCTGCTACTTGCTTGTGGTATAAGTTCCCTCTGATACCAATTCTTTTTTTTTATCCTTCTCGCATCGCAGCAATTAGAAATATAGCGTTACTTTTAGTGGTATCTATTCACACGCTTCACCTAGACTTATTCGTGCTTTTTCATGTTTTTTCATGCTTCTACATGCCTTGTCCTGTGTATATGGATCGATGATGGATATAAACATGTAATATAACGTTGCCCAAATTAGTGCTAATGAAAGTGTGTCTTTATTTGTTTGTTCAGGTGAATACGTGGTGACAGCCGTCGGATAATCCGAGGAGGCGTGCAAGCGAAGGAGCCTGCTACACGGGCAGACCTATACTGCTTCTGAAGCTCAAGTGGTAAAAGTAGCAGCATCAGCGATCAAGATCGTCAATCGTATTTTGAATTTACTTGGGATCTTGAAGCCTTACCCGACCGTGCACCTCCAGCCTCAAATAAAACGACGAAGACGACGACGACGGCGAGGACAACCTCTTAGTTTGCAAGAGGAAAAACAAAACTAAAATAAATTAAACATGGAGCGCGAATCGAATCCGATGCAAGCTCTTTGTAGAAGTGGCTGCGGTTTTTACGGCTCGCCGGCGACGGACGGGCTGTGCTCGCTATGTTACAAGGAGAACCTCAAGAAGAAACAACAGCCACCGGTCTCGGCGCCCTCGGTCCCGGCGTCACAGACCTCCGCGAGCAGCACAGCCGGCGCTCTACAGAGCACCTTCGGCAGCGCGACGGCAGCCGCGGTCGCGGCAGCTGCCACGGCGACGAGCGCCGTACAGCAACAGCAGCAGCCGACACTGCCAACCTTATCTCAGCCAACGACAGATCTCTCCAGTCCGAAAGACGTAAGTATACATAATTAACCCCAACTATTATCTGTCATTTGTATAATGCGGGATTTCTATTATTTTTTTCAAATTGTGTATGTGTGTGTGTGTGTGGGGTTTTTTAATCGATTGATGATGTGAGAAAGATCGTTGGTTCAGTTTCCATGGTAACGGCTTGTCAAAAAGTTCGAAATGTTTTCGTGAACGAGAACATACATTCATATGGTTTTACTTTTTTGTTAAATTTAAAATGGGTTAAAAAAAAGAGCTCGCTCTCTCCACCAGGAGGAGGAGGAGGAGGAGGCACTCGCGTTTATACGTGCTGCAATGGTTCGTGGATGAATTTTTAACCTCGTACGAGGCAAACCCCTTCTCTCTTTTTCTCTCTTTCCCACTGATGACTATAATCGGATTCTCCTTCAGTTCAGGCAGTATCGTCATTAAAGCGTCGTCGTCGTCGCACTTTTTCATTACAGATAAGCAGGGACGAGCAGGAGAGCGAAGCTGGAAACAACAGCGGGGCCGCAGGAAGCTCGGTGAGCAGTGGCGACGTGGAGGACAGCTTCGATGGCAAAGAGACTGACAAGGACTCCAAAAACAAGAAGAAGAATCGTTGCGCTGTGTGTCGCAAAAAAGTGGGCTTGACAGGTACTTACTACATTTTTATACAGAGTGATGAAAGAACAAGCAAACTGAGAGATCGGCCAATTGATTCGTTATTTTCTCTGTTTATTTTTCAAGGTTTCGAGTGTCGGTGTGGTGGACTTTTCTGCTCTGTGCATCGGTACAGTGACAAGCACGACTGCAAGTTCGACTACAGAGGAATGGGCGCCCAAGAGATACGGCGCAACAATCCAGTTGTTGTTGGTGAAAAAGTGCAAAAAATTTGAACTATTTAGTGTGTAGTCGTTGGGAAAATGGTTATATAACTATGTAAACAAAATATTAAAAAAAAAAAAAAAAAAAAAAAAAAATTTTTTTTTA
>NW_019379544.1:1159835-1206076 GCF_000648655.2 Copidosoma floridanum
AAGGACGTAACGATGCTTGTAATTATATTAAAATTGATATTAGTATATTAAGCGATTACAAAAAAAAAGTAACATCAACTTTAATATATATAAATATATATATTATATGATAATTATCCTTTGAATCGAAATATAAAAGTCTTTAGGTTTACTCTCTTATAAACCATGATCAATTTTTTGTGCTATGTCCCTCAACTACTCGACCTTTTTATTTCAATTATCTGTCTCTTTTATGATTTATGTTTCTCAGGTCCTTTCATTTTTGAAAAATATTTTTCAATCGTAGGGTCAGCTTCTGACCTTCTACGTTGAGCTTCTTAATATCTAGAAGCAACGACCATATCAGGAGCTTGGTTGCTTTGGTCATTTGCGATCATACCGATAACAGCAACCAGATGCGTTAGTTGACTGACCGAGCAAACCAGAGCCAAATCCATTAGTTGGCACTGTCAAAAACAATCAGAGGAAGTCGATACCCTTGGAAAAACCTGAGTGAACGCAACAAACAGGCTAAGTAATATCAACAAGGACGTAAAAGATGGCAGAATCTGCCTGGGAGAAATCTATGAATCACTAAGGAGATCTGAAAAGTCGGAAGGCTCTGGGGAAAAGTGTCGGTTCCACATATTCGTGTCGTCAGGTAGATACTCGGAAAAAGTATTAAAGACACACGGTTGTCATTGAAGGAAACAGGCGCTTGGAAAGCGAAAGGAACTAGCGATACGAATCCTAGAAAGAAAATAGACAGTAGAGCGCCTCCGACGAGACAGCGGAAGTGAGGTCTTGCGCGGAAGTATTATGAGAGCGTCTCGCTAGTTTGTCAATCCCAAGAACTGCAGCGCGAAAGTAGCTAGCATCCGCACCAAGAAAAGCTGACACAGGCTATCGGGAACGTAGGGGAAGTGCAGGGGAAGAATAAATTGTACTTATGTACATTACAAAAAAAAAAAAAAAAAAAAAATTCATTAACCTTAATGAATTTATTAAGAAACAGGACTATAAAAAAAAATTCCTTATTACGAGTCAAGAAACATATTGAACAATGATCAATTTATTGGATTTTTTTTTTTTTTTATTTTTTTTTATTTGTAATAAAATTTTTTTTCTACAATTTTATTTTCAAATCTCATGAACTATAATAACAATTAACAACGAGCCAATATAATATAATGGCTAATGGTTTGTGATTAAAGGTACTTAGCCAAGAATAAGACTCAAGTAAGTCTACAGACTGCAGAACAATGTTCAACTTTTGCGCCTTTCCAGCAAGCAGTGCAGTATGCTGTGACTGTCATCGAGCCTTCCAGTCGAATTTCTGCATTTTTGGCAAATGCAGAACTTTATCCCCTGATATATCTGCATTTAACACTAAAAATGCACTTTAGAGAAAAAACTATGGGTGAGAGTTATAGTGTTTGTGTTTATCAACTGACTCGAATCTTGTAACTCTTTCAGAGTCTCATCATGAAGGATCAGAGAAAGATGATAAAGAAAAAGCTGACTAGTTGTCGCACGGCCTGTGCGTTTGACTAGAATTCATGGAACCAGCAAAGTGATGATGATGCTTGTTACTATAAATCTGGGGCTGAGTTGGACTGGGCAGCGGGGGTGACGCCGCAGGTGTCAGGATGCCCAGGCTGCTTATTTCGTACTCGCTATCTGCCTCGCCGGAGTAATGTTCCTGCTTCATGTAGCCATGGTCCTGAATAGCGGGCACTTTAATCTTTGGGATTTTGGGCAAAATCGGCCTCGAATGTTGGTATTTCTGTAAGTGTTTGTCTTCCAAACGATTTTTCGGCTTCTGTTTAATCGTCTGGGAATGCTTGTAGGCGACGCCGTGATTGTGCCTCAAATTCGTGTGCTTGTTGAGGCCGTAAATTTTTTTGTAGCTTTTGCCGCAAGGACACTTGTACGCCTTTTTTACCCTTTAAAAAGAAAATAATCAACGTGGAATCGATGGGAAAACAAGCGACTTACTGCATCATGGAGAAAAAATTTTTTTTTTTAATTCGAATCTTATAAACAGATATAAAAAATTTCGAACTCATCCATCAAAATTGTCACGTCAATCAAGTATGTAACTAAATATGATAAATAGACAATCAAAAACAAATTTTTTTTCTCCCTAAAAATATTTGTACGTACTTGCCATCGTTCTTGTGACCATTTTTCGAATGGTACTTGATCCCGTTCATGTTTTTGTAACTCTTGTCGCAGCCTGGTACCGGGCAAACAAAACGTTTCTCGCCCTTATTGCTTTGGTTTGCTGTATTATGACTAGTATTCCTGAAATGAATTTTTTTCGATTAATGCAAGTAGGTGTAGTTTTATAAAGAAAACTATGATACAGCCAGAATTACAACAAATCAAAATTCAAAAGTGGAGCTGAAGATAATTTTGAAAAAATTTACATTAACAATTGTAGATTGTGTTATGTTCTTGAAATCATCATTGAAAACTGAATTCTTCCACTTTGTATGGAAATTGATTTTAATTGTGTAATAATCGTGCAAAATGTAAAAAGCAATTAATTTGACTTGGCCGGATGTAAAGGCTTGCATACACATGTATGCACAAGACGCACCTGCTTCCATATCGCAATATGAAGTCCTGGGAAAACTCCTCAAGCGTAGTACAGGAGTCGTTGCTGTCCTCGGGTTCGCTAAGAAAATCCTCGCCCTCCTCAGCCTCACTTCCTATAACGTGCTTAATGTAACCCTCGTCACTCGGCTCGGGACCATTTACGGCCCGAGTAGTAGTAGTAGTAGTAGTACAATAGTAGTAGTAGGTAGTAGTGGTAGAAGTACAGTAGGAGTAGCAGATCGACCGATTTATATTTTGTACTTAATAATTTGTTTTGTAATTTTTTTTTTTTTTCTTTCTTATAGTATCTTTCTTTAGCTTTTTAACTCTGTTTATTTTTGTACTCAATAAAGTCGTCTCTTCTTCTCTCTTTCGCGGGTCCGCGAGGATCGGGCTTTACCTGTCGGCGTGAGACTCTTGCAAATACGCTGGCCACCACTGCTGTTGTTCGTCGTCGTACTCGTCGTCGACGACGCGATTGACGACTGACTAGCCGGCCTCGACAGCTGCTGCTGTTGCTGGGCGTTGGTCGTAGCGATTTGCTGTTGTTGTTGTTGCTGCTGTTGTTTGTTACTATTGATTTCTCTGTCCGTGAGGAAGCGCAGCACGTAGCTCAGCGGTATACACGCCGGCTGCTGCTGCTCCGTTCGTTCCACCACGTGTGGGTCATAGTCTGTGAATGAGTTTTTTTTTTCCCTTCTTTACTGATCGTATGCATTAAAAATTGCCGTATAAACTACTACATCGCTTCAATCTAGTTAAGACAAACATACAATTATGATTACTAAATGTGTGTCCCATTAATATCCAATTAACATCGCTACATAAGTTAACGTTTTTAATCGTGTTAGGGATATTAGTAAAGTTTTGTTTTTTTGTGGTTCATCGACATGTTGGTGTTGTTTTCATTCATGTTTCAACGAAAAAAACACATTGACGCGTCTAGGTTTCGTTACATCGTTACTAACTTCAAAACAGATATTGTAATTAAGTTTTATACAATTTCCTATTATAAAACAAACACCAAAATTTCAAACCGAAACCCATATAAGTACTAAAAGCTCGGTGACTCTCATTGACAATAATTCAATTGAGCTTGAAAAAATATGATATATATATATATATAGCAGCACCCGGCGTGGCCTCACTCAGCGCGTCTCGTTAAAAAGCTCGATATGTATGCCCTGCACAACTCAATACGCATAATGCCGCACCGAAATTTAAAAGCCCAAGATCCCACAGTCCCGAAACCTTATCGATCTTCAGCTGACATCTCCCTTGAACATGCATAAAAAGCCATGCAGAAACAATCGCGAGCTACGGCTTAGGCTGTCAATTAAAAAGAGAGAAAGAGACAAACGACAGCGGTCGGGGAGCGCCCAGATATAACCTCGGGCAACTCTATACATATACATATGGTGTATTTATCGATATATGTATGTCCCAGCTTGCGTCACGTATATGAGCAACGTATGCACGTAGCCGATAGAGAGAGAGAGCTTGAAATACCCACGCCCGCAATAACTAATTATTTCTTGTAACGATCGGCCAAGAGAAAAAAAACTACCATGACTTACCAATATGCGTCTCCTCGATATGTTGTATGAGATGTCCCAAACTCTGGAACTTGAGCCCGCACGAGTTGAACTTGCAGACATTCAGCAAGAATACGGCCATAGCACAGATGAGGGTAATATGTGATACCAGCTGATATGTATATATGTATAGATATATAGTTGACGACCTGGCCCAGTAGACTAGAGACAGACCCCTCTTTCTTGCTCGCCGTCTCTCGCACTTGCGGGTGTAAGTATATTGTTATATGTGTTTGGCTTGCCAGCAGCACAGCAGCAGCAAGCGCTTATCGCCGCTGCGCTGTGCTGTCTGATACGTGCTTGCTCTCTCTCTGCGTGTGCTTTCCGATGTAAATATAGGTGATGGTATATACATACGCGACAAAAAAAAAATATATATATATATATGTATATATCTACCTTTATTGAGCGCGAGAGGGAAAGAGAGAGGTCATGCACTGCACATCGCTCTCTCGGGTATACGGTCGGGTAAGATCTTGCACTAAATGGGTATAGGTGTATACCTGTACCTATGTGTATGTACATATAACGGCGAGAGCAAGTAAAGACCGGCAAAAGAAATCGTCGCAGCCCCTTTCGCAACCTTTTTTTTTTATTACACGCCGATACTTAGCTATCGGTATATGGCAAAACGCATTCCACAGGGTATTAACGGACGAAAATGAAAAAAAAAAAAAAAAAAAAAAAAAAAAAACGAGAAATAAAAGAACGGAGAATGTTATATATACAATACTTATGTCTACCCTCCGACGACACCGACACTCTGACTGTGTACAACAACGAGAGACGCGACGTTGCCGGTAAAAAAAGCTCTTTGCGCGTCGTCGACGTGTACATCTACAATACTACTTTTGGCATCGCAACTGTCGCGCTTAACAGTTTTGTTGCTTTTTACACCGAGTGTGCCGAGTAGGTTGTAATTATATGTGTGTGTATAAGCTTTTTAAGAGTAAATAATACCTCTCATGATAGAGGCAACTACACTACTTATAATACTTTTAATACGTGACAAACACTTTTTCAAGGTGTAAACAATAATTATTGTGAATTGGCTTGAGCTTGATTACTTCGTGGCTTGAACAGCGCGCAGAGAGAGGGCGATGACTCCGATTCTCGATTGCACGCGGGGGGGCCGGCCGGGGGTCGTATGTTGTATATATATATATATATTTATATATGATGAAGATATTGAATATGAAATACATGGTACTATGACTGTATGAGGTACTTATGTGTGAAATTCATATTGTAAATGGCCATCCACCACGAGTCGACCTGACCCACCACCGGCACTATGATACACAGTCTGGTTCTTACCTACAACCTACTCTTTTGCTCTTCCCTAAGTATATGAGCTTCGCGTCGTCTCTCAACTTTAATGTAGATATTTGAGTACTTATGTTGTATTGTACACAACAATGACACCGACGTCCAAAATTTCAATTGGCAGCGCTACTTTGATCTAAAAACAAATGTAGTACATGAAATACAAATGTGAGTGTATTTATATAAGAAATAAGGTTCAGAAGAGTATTTGGAAATGAGATTATCGTAAACTATCGCTAGGTCGTGTGTTGGCACCCCTATATTTTCAAAATAGAGCGTGTGTTTGACTCATGGAGGAGAGAGAGAGAGAGAGAGAGATGATACAATTATTTATATTATTTTCTCTATGACTCGACTGTAGTAAACGAAGGCGCACAGCGAAGGTCTAAGGCCCGAAAAACTGCTACAAATTGTTCCACATTTGGTTTGAATCAGTAAGGCACACCAACCTATACGACCTGGCGGTAACTCGTGTCGATCGATCGAGCGTTTTGATTAATCGTATGTACCCGACAAATTGAAATTATTAGTAGTTTGTTAATTAATTTTATAGGCAGCTTGAGGAGTATCTCTCAATTATTTCGATTTCATTTCCATTTTGAGTTAAAGCACCTTGTATATAAACGTACAGATTTGCTCAGCCACACATGTGTAAATAGCTGTAAGACAATCTCAAACTAAAGTTTTTGTTTAGTGTCTTCAATTTTTCTTACACACACTTTTTCCATCGTACCAAAAGAATAAAAGATAAAATTTATGATTTTTACTTTAAAATTACCTGTTTTTACACTATCCGCGCGGATTGCAAGCTCGTTCGCAGTAACATGCAAGCTCCCTCTCGGAATTTTAGTTGTGCACACTCGATTGCACAGCTCTGCCTTACCGACGACATCTTTCTCTTTTTCTCCTTGTTTCTCTCGCTGCTCCTCTCTGCAGCGCGCCTCCAACTGCGAATCATTAGAGAATCCAGAGGACTTCCTGGTCGCTACAATAATTAATTAAATGGTAAACAATAACACAAGCGCCTATCAGCCAAACAACCTAGGGCATTTACTATATTTGCTTTATTAATTAGTAATGCATTGAATAATAACACAAGTGCTAATCACTAGGCAAATCGAGGCGCTTACTGGCCACTTGATAAAATTAAACCTTGGTTCGTCTGGTGATTAGCATTTGTGTTATTGTTCAACATTTTATTACTTAATAAAGTGGCCAGTATGCGCCCCGGGTCATTGGGTGATAGGTGCTTGTGTTATTGATTGAAAATTTATTATTCAATAGAGTGGCGAGTCAGCACCTTTTGTTATAAATTTTACATCCTTTGTTGTTATTATTGGGTTATTGGCGCTTGTGTTGTAACCTTAAAAGATTTGAATTTTCGTGCTTGGTTGGGTAAGTACCGGTTTTGTGAGCACTGCACTGCTCTCTAAATTTAGTATAGTGTTATTTGTACAATTTATTCAAAATAGTGCACATGCAGTGTAAATTAGTGAATATACACTATTTATACAGTGAAACAGTCGCTTTTACTATTTCATAGTTGTATACTTATAACATGTTAAATAATGAATATTCTCTGCGAAATAGTGAATATTCACTATTCTTCCAAATTAACGTTTCACTATTTCAATTAGTTGTTAAAACTATTGTTGGTAGTACTTGAAAAATGTGTACGAATTGTGCAATTACCTTATTTGGATCAAGATATTTTATTGGATTACTGATAAATAATTAGAATTAAAATTTGTATCGATTGGGTGCCAATGAGCGACCCTCATTTTTCACTATTTCGCAAGTGAAAATCTTGTTCACTTGCGTAATTAGTGAAATTTTCACTATTTTAAATTTAGAGAGTGCCTTTTTACAGTTCAGTCGTTTTTTTGTTCAGTTTATCTTAAGTTATTGTATTATTATTTATTGAATTAATTAGTTATTTATTTGATAGCTTCATCACAATAAGTGTAGACTTCTACTTGTTGACTCATTATCTTATTCGAATCTCACGCGTTTATTATTTTGATTTTGAAATTAGTGTCATTTATTACAAATTATACAATTTACGACACTCATGTCATATTATACACCTGACGTGTCGTAAACTCAGTGTCGCACTATTTACCCATCTCTGCTCCCGGTGGATCATCTTATCCTCACATCAGCACCATCAGCATTATCGTCACAAGCACTAGGTATTTTTTTAGGTACTCTGTAACTCAACATTCCAAATAAGCCGGCAGACCTACGTCGTCCTCTTATTAACATTTCATAGGTGAGTAAGTGAGTTTTATCGAGAGTACATCGGTGCGCATAACCTCCCTTATTATTATCGAGTGGTATTAACTTTACGTGTTTCGTAACATTTATTCTGCTCCATCGATTATACATGGGCTCGTTACTTAAACGTTAAGAATAAAATACCATTGAAAATATACATGAAATCTTTATTAGGTTAAGAAGACAGCGATGGTATTCGTTGGATATAAGCCACCGGACGGCGACGACGGACGACGTAAAAAAAAAAAAAAAAAAAAAAAGGTCGATATCGGTCGCGTGACTTTGGTTCTTTACTACTTAACTCACTTGGGTATCGGGTACCTAAGTTAAACAAAATATAAATAACTTGTTCGTTTTTTTCTCTTTTTTTTTTGTGAAGAAAGATTGGTATCCTTTATCCAATCAGTCGAGTTCTTTATCAACATTAAGTAATGTTAACGTGGCTTCCTCTCTCTGGTTGTCTGTGTTACTGTCTCTCTCTTTCTCTTCCGTTCATTACATACCTACTTCGTACTTGATTATTTTTTTGAATGCTTGGCCAATTGATAGATTTCAATAAGTATTTTTGCTAAAAGAGACCAGAGAAAAACTTGTGGTATTTGCGTCCCAAATTCCGATCTCTTATTTCATTTTTCTTGTGTACATACATTTGTATTATGTGTTGAAGTTGCCCCTATAGGCTTGAGTTTCGATTTTCTGTCTGCTCGGTCTATAAGGGTCATCAAGTTAGTGTCGTCACTGAGCAATAAGGGTGTCAAACCACAAGTATCAATTGCTTTTAAATTTAAAACTTATTTAAATTTGCTGGTAATAAATTCTGAAACAATTTTATTGTTTATTTTTCAATTACTGTGGAACTTTGGTCCTGGTTTTTTTGAAATATAATGACAGGTTTTGTAAGGTCATTGACCAGCATTGTACCAGTAATTTATTAACAAGGAGCATTTAATTTAATTTTCTTTGAGTATTAAGTGGAAAATTCTTATTTTGTTTATTTTGCTCTGTATGAGATGTGAGCACTTGCAGTTGAGTAATTATTACAACAAAGGAGTGTCTGTTCTTTAAAACTTAGGAATAAAGTAAAAAATATAAAACAACGCCCAGAAACTCGTTTTTATTGAGAAGTTTTTAATTAAACTTTTAAAACCGGTAATCAGATGTGAACAATACCTCATGCTTTGCAGCTTTGTTTTCTGCGAGTTTCTCAAATTTTCTGAAATAAACTTGTACTTGGCCGCATATTAACTAAAAAATTATATTTCATAGTTTGTGAAAAGCCAAAACAAAGTCTGTGACATTTAATGTCATATTCAATCTTCACTGCATGAAAACTCGACTCATTCAGGCCCCTTTTGTCATACAAAAAACAAAGCATAAATCATGAAATTTCAGGGCCATTAACAGAACGAAAAACAGAATGAAACAGAAATAAATCCAAATTACTGATCGCTCCGTTTTCTGGCAACTCCACCCATTCACATTCATATAAGTTAGTTACTTGTCTCCTACATACAGAGCTAGCTTGAAGATAGATAGACTGTACGCACACGTGCAAAATGTCTCCGAACTCCGGATTCCGGATAGTAGTAAAAAGCTGGGCATGCAGCACATTGCACACACGGAAAGGACAGGGCGAGGGCGGGAGGTGGTGATAGTAGGACTAGTAGGGGTATAAATTCGTCGGTGGCGCTCGCGACGGTCTTCGTAGGCGAGACGCGGCCATTTTCTCTCTTGTGTTGCGGCAGTCGCGGGTAACGAAAGGGACGAGACATCGGCCGGGGATTAAGTACGCGTGTGTCATCGCTGTGTAAGTAGTCGCCCGGGGAGACGTCTCGTTAATCGCGTTGACCACGAGTCCTCTCTGTGTCCTCGACGAGTGTTAACTCGAGGAGTTAGTAGCGGTAGATTGGTTATTTACGTTTAAAAACCGTGATAATTCGAGTGTAGTAGCAGCAGCAGGAGTAGTAGCAGCCAGTAGTTACGTAACCCCTGCACGGGTCTCTTCTGTTCTCTCTCTCTTTCTCCCTCTCTTTGACGACCCTCTTCCTCTTATCCTCCTTTTTCTCGAGGACGAGGTCGTTGGGGGGTGCAGCTGCTGCTCCTGCTGCTCCAGCTCCTGTTGGGTGAACCGCACCGCTCGGCTGTCGTTTGCTCCGTTACTCTTTTTTCGGCTAACGTGCGCACAAGAGGGCTTTTCATCTGCTAAGGGGAATAAATATCTATAAGAGACCTAGAGATCTTGACTGACGGATTTTTTTTTCTGGTGCTTTGCAGGTTTCGTTTTGTGTGAGAAGGAAAAGCCAAGGTAAACATGTTCTGCGCCAGATTGATTGCCCCCATTGCCAGGTCCGCTGTAAGTAGCTTTGGTCTTCATACTTGCGCGAAATTGACGGGCGCAGTTCACTGATCTTATTATGTAATGGGACACACGTATGAGATATATATTGACTTGGTCTTTTGATTTTTTTATTTCAGCTGATCACTGGACCAAAGGCCTATGTCAGGCCAATCAGCAGTATGGTGGTGAACCACAGCCAGACGCTGCAAAGCCAAAACCCAACACCAGTCAGTCTGGTGAGTATGGTACTTATTTACTATTTGTAGTTTCTACTTGTGTTGACGGTTTTTCATTGCATAACGAACGCAAGTTATGTAAGGAAAAAAACGCGAAGGTAACCAAAACCCTGAATTATATTTTAAATGGGTTGTATCATGATGGATTGGTTATTTAGTCTTTCACGTATTTTCAGTCGCCGGCTATCCGTAGCTTCCAGACGTCGTCGGTCAGCCGTGACATTGACTCTGCTGCCAAATTCATTGGTGCTGGTGCTGCCACTGTTGGAGTTGCAGGATCTGGTGAGTGAAATTAAGTCGATTAATCACAACTTGCATCGATGCTTGTTTTGTTTATCATTACGAGTTATCTGGGAGCTGATATACATACATTCCATAAGTGGTTTAAGCATGCATTATGCAACACTTATATAACATAAACATTTTGTTTTTGTCTACATGAAAATCCTTAATTAAATTGTATCCCTTATCATCCGTAACAGTGATTAATTTGTTATTTCCAGGTGTCGGTATAGGTTTAGTGTTTGGATCCTTGGTCATTGGTTATTCAAGAAATCCTTCCCTAAAACAACAGCTTTTTGCCTATGCCATCCTTGGTTTTGCCCTAACAGAAGCAATGGGCTTATTCTGCCTGATGGTAGCATTCCTGCTACTGTTTGCTTTCTGATCCTATTCATTCACCTGCTGCACATATCCCTTCACCATTTAATGAATATGGAGGAGTACCTGTATTTATATTAACAATCATTCACGTAATATTCATGACCTATTCCTTTTATCAATTTAATGTTTAATCTTCCAACCTACATCTACCTTACCTATTTTTATAATTAATAATCTGATTTTAAAATGATAAGTTTTCAGGAAATTAATGAATATTGGTAAATTTTTTAGGTGCTGGTATTGGATCAGTTTTTGGCTCGCTCATCATCGGCTATGCCAGGAACCCATCTCTCAAGCAGCAGCTCTTCTCATACGCCATTTTGGGCTTTGCTTTGTCAGAAGCCATGGGTCTATTTTGTCTTATGATGGCTTTCCTACTCCTCTTCGCCTTCTAAGTTACGAATCCTCCATTAAACAAAAAAAATACCAATAGTTCTAGTGCGTCACTGCCAAAGCAGCCTCCTTTGACTTAGTGTTAAGAGGCAGCTGTTTTTGGTTTGCGGTTCAGTCCATGATATCATTGAGAGAACCAGTGACTTGCTGCAACGGAGATCAACGGTGCGACAATAGAGTTAAGAAAGAAAACCAACAACACGGGGCTGTACACGAATAATTAAGTCATCTACTAGTCTTCAAGCCGTTATAATAATCCCTCCATCAACAGCCATTAACTTGTTCTCAATAATCTCATGGTCTACTGTTCGGTGTAGCGTATCTCACAATTGTTATTGAAATAATGAATTTCAGTTATTCATAAATAAACGATAGGAGTTGACCAAAAAGTTAACGAGAACAGCAGCCTCACATAAAAAAAAAAAAAAAAAAAATCATTACGCGCACGCACGCACGTTCATATTCAAGCGCCCTATCGTCGTTAAGGCAAATAAAATTTTTCTCAAACTCTTTTGTTACCCGAGCGATTCATTATTGTTGTGCTGTTGTGTACGCACGTTTTTGAGGTAACTCTTGGCGAGGAAACTGTACAGTGATATCGAATAAACATCTTTGTCGTGAGATAAACGCTTTTACTTTCTTACATACCTTTTCATATATTTTAATGTTTCATGTATTCAACACAGAATCAATTTTAGGAAATTTTTGTTTGTCAATTGGCCAAACAACATTATCTTTGAAGAGTTTCCAATGTTAAAAAATTTGTTATTTGCAAGTATGTAATACGTAAAACAATAAACAATAAAATGTTAGAATTGAGAACTGTTTACCATTTATAAATAATTTTCCCAATTTTTTTTAAACCGATTAGTTGGTTTCTTTCTAAAACAAAAAATTTTGTTTTGACATTTATAAAAATATTTTTTATCATGTGCATTGATATCATCGTGATAATTATTTTTACAGTGTTTAAGATTATTGAGAAAAGAAAAAACACTTTTGAAAATATTATATTTATTTCCTAAGACACGCTTTGGACACAAATGGCATGACAATTTAAGATTAGATTATCGCTTAAACTTATTTGGAAGCTTAAGTATATATGGTACAAGGCCCTATGTTTTTTTTATTTTCATCAACTATCGATTCATACAAACTATAACAATTTGGTGCACATCTAAAAACATGAAAAATAAGTCTCGCAGTAATTGAGTTCACACTCCTGGACTTGTAATCTATAAATGCAAAGTAACCTTGGAAAAAGGTGTATAGCTGATTACTTATGATAGAGTTATGAAATGTTCATAATTCCCAATTCTCGAGTAACATTAAAAAACTGCTGAGTGCCATTTCCATATATTTGTGATTTAAATAATTTTACAGTTTGGGTCAAGTGTACTTCAATTTTAACCGAAATTTAAAAATGATCACAAATATAATACCCTACTTTATTTTCACTAGTTATATGCATACTTTAATTTAAAGCATTTTGAAGATTAACAATTGTGCCAAAAAATGGTTTTCTGTACAATGCGTGATAATTAAAACCGCAGTCTTGAGTAATGACGCATACATTATTTTTCTAAGATCTTGATATTGATTAAATAAGATGCATCAATGAATACATTCTTTTAAAATCTGCGATCATAAACTCTAAAAGACTTGTAAATTGTATACATTAATCAAAGCCTTGACTGCATGTATAAAACTTTCATAACAGTTTATCAGCATGGAAAATCGAGATTCTTAATAACTGAATCAAAATTTTTTATACAACCAATATAAAACTGGCACTACGTCGCAGTGTTGTTCGCAACAACAGGTTCTCCAATGCTATTTGCTGGTAGCATGTTAAGCTGCTCAAGAAGATTTTCCCTTTCCTTGAGACTAGCCCATGCCTTTTCCGTCTCTTTCTTGGTCAATGGAATTTTTCTCTGCTTGGCCTGAAGCAATTTTTCGTAATGCTCTACAACCTCGTTATCTACTGCCGCAATTTTGCGTTTTAGTGCCTGCCTTTTGCTTTCTTCCTGGGCTAAATGCAACAATTTCTTCAACTGAATTTGATTGTGACTAGAAAGGGCCATCAACTCCCTTTGGCATCTCTTAATTTCTGTCAGTATCTCGTCGTCTTCGGGATTTTTTTTCTGACTGTCTGGTTCTAAAATCCCTTGCTCCACCAATTCCTTGTGCATTCTCATTTCGAGGTTCATCGAATTTTGTATCGACAAATCCCTCAGAACTGGAGAATCTCCATCTCGGAATAACTTTCCGTCAGAGTTGTTATTTGCCACGTAAACATTTTCCTCCAGAAGTGCAGAGACTAGTCTTTGGGTTAAGGGACCGGCAATACCTAGAAACAAAGACGATTTCAAACGTTTACCCGGTTGAAAATCAATTATTGTTGCAATTAAAACTACAAACAACTCACCATTGGCTTTTTTTTCTCCTTTGGCCAGCAAGAGACCTATATCTTTGCTCTTCTTTTTCTCTTTATTTGGATTTCCAGCTTCCTCCTCTTGCATCAAATCACTATGTGCCCATGCAAGACTGTAATGACGTCCCAGTGGTGGAATCGTCTTATATTCCCCAAGATCGCTGTGACTGGCTATGAGCTCCTCTAATAGTTTAATATCGTCTGGTGTGATGTCCGTACAGTAAGGATCCACGGAAGCCCAGAACTTGTTACAAGTGTCATTTTTTGGTTTCATGTGAACATCCGACTTTGAGCCCTCCACTCTGAGAATCTCGTGAGGATTGGGCACTACTTGATTAGCCGCGCTCCCACTGGCCCGTTGCTTCAACAGTTTTGCAGGCAATGGAGATTGGGACTTTACTCCAATATCCTTAGGCTTGAGCTTGTCATCTCTCAGTTTCTTCTCGATCAAAGCCAAACTCTTGCTACTCTTGGACCTCCTGTCCCTGCGCTCTTCGGACGCTGACAAATTTATAATTTCCTCCTGTAGAGTTCTCTTGCGCACCACTGCGGACGAGAGCAAGATCTCCAGCTCTCCTTGCAAAGTGTCCAGATCCTCCATGCTGATTCCATCCTCGGGATTTCTCTGTAGGATACTGTGATATTTGGGCAGAAGATTCATGGTCTCCTCCAGCTTGATTACCGGTATGTTGATCATCTCCGAGCCCTCGGAGCTCGTGTCCGAGTGTGCCGCAACCGATTGCTGCTGCTGCTGCTGATGATGGTGATGGTGATGGACTTGGTGGTGGTGAGTACTGTGATAATGATGGTGCTGCTGCTGTTGTTGTTGCTGGGCCAGCTTGCCACTGTCACGCGATTTGACCATCGACTTTTTCGAGTGCTGTTTACCCTTGCCCGACATCTTCTACGGTTTTTGATCGACAACTTGCTCCTAAGTGAAATGTGCAGTAATGTGCGCTCTACTTTTCTTACCCACTTTAGTCTTATAAGCGATTATTGAAATAAATACTGATCGCGCACCACATCGCAATTCGTATACCGACCCATATGCACTTGAGTCAGGTCGGGGGGTTGCTCGACAACAACACGTGTGTGCTCGCATCCACTGTAAGTAGCATATATGCTCTATACTTATGTCGACAAGCTTTTTAATCGATTACACTCTCTCGCAACGTTGAACAACTCAAAAGACACTGCGGTATATCAGTTGTTTTCGCGCTCTTATCACTGTGAATTGTTAACAAATTTTTAATATGATAAGTAAAAGAGAGATTAGATAAACATGATGAGCACACCACGATGACACGTACTATTTAATGGATTGCTAAATGTTTTTACTCGAGGTTAGGATTAGCTCTGCACGGGCTTTGGGTTGAGTTAGGTTGACGCCCCACTCTGCCAGCTGTTTGTGATTGTGTGCGCATGTAGGTTAGAAAAGGACAGTATATATTATTGTTGTCGTTGTCTTCTCTCTCTCTGTAGGTATGCATGCATGGTCCACCACGGAAATTGAGTTGAAGTACTCTTGTCAACACTATTTTATTTTAGGTGTGCCGTCGGATACTTACTTTGTCAACTAATAAAAGTGCTTAGAGTGTGTTTCGATTGTTGCTGTTTTTTAGAGTCCCGTTCAAGTTGTGGAGTTTTTGAAGTGAGGAGGTAGTTGGTACAGTTTTATAAACGTTTACGTATTGGTGTCGATGACTCACGACTCGCAAAAAAAATTTTACAATATATTTAGAACATTTTTGATAGCTGTAATTGACTGACTTATAGTTTTACCGCTACGATAAGAGTAATCATGTTGATTGATTTCCTACGAAGTAACTTAACCTTGTCAGTTGTATACATATTAACTTATCTTTCTTTTTGTTAACTTGTAGCAACATCAAAATGGAGTGGCTCTTTGGTAAACGTATTACTCCTGAAGAGATGCTTAGGAAGAACCAGCGTGCACTAAACAAGGCCATGAGAGATCTTGATCGAGAAAGAGCAAAAATGGAACAGCAGGAGAAAAAAATTATCGCAGATATCAAGAAAATGGCGAAAGATGGACAAATGGTAATCATTGGAGGGTAAAAAGATATCTTGGTAATGGGCTCATGTTGCTGTATTTTCGTAGGATGCCGTTAAAATCATGGCAAAGGATCTTGTTAGGACGAGACGTTACGTTAAAAAGTTTATGCTGATGAAAGCAAACATCCAAGCAGTATCCCTGAAAATCCAGACCTTGAGATCACAAAACACAATGGCTCAGGCAATGAAAGGTGTTACCAAGGCAATGCAAAACATGAACAAGTCAGGGTTTTTAAAACAACACTAAATAATTATTAACTTGATAACATTAATGATTTTATTATTATATTTTCTTTCAGACAACTTAATCTGCCACAGATACAAAAAATCTTGCTAGAGTTTGAAAAGCAGTCGGAAATAATGGACATGAAAGAAGAAATTATGAATGATGCTATCGACGACGCTATGGAGGATGAGGGGGATGAGGAAGAGAGGTATTCATTTGGAAATCCTTCTAAATATGCAACAATATGAACCGCGCTGATTGTTTTGTAATTTCCAGTGACGCGATCGTTTCTCAAGTCTTGGATGAACTTGGCCTCCAGCTTACTGACCAGCTGTCAGGTTTACCACAAGCATCTGGATCTCTAAGTGTATCAGGATCGAAGCAACCCGTCGCCACCGCAGCCGGAGCCAACGACGATGGAGGAAACTTGACCGACGCCGACGCAGATCTTCAAGCCCGTCTCGAAAATTTACGCCGCGAGTAAAGTACGTAGTAATATTTTGTACTCTTGTATAAATACTGTATAAAAAAAAATATTATACTTGTGATAAATGAATAGCATAAGATTAATTATTTTGTTAACATTATATTACAATGGTATAACAGCTAATGTGCACATTCTCCGTATGATGTCTGCGCTTAGAAATGCACGCCATACCTTAAAGCTCAATTGAGTGCGTTGGTATGAAAATATCAGTGTAGATTTTTCAAACTAACAATTTTCAAGCACACTAAAAGTGTTTCATTTAGCTGTTAAAACTACGATGGATCACTGATAAATGCATAAAAAATATGTCCAGCTTAGCTTGAAAAGGTTTATACCAAACCAAATACTATTAGTTCACTACACTTATGAATTTGCGTAAAATCTTTTGCTGAGGTTTTATATCAAATTGTTTTATCGAAATTGCGCCAGTTCGCAATTTTTAACTGTTTAGCGATTCGATGAATCTTAAAAAAATATAAAGTGTTGATTGCTTTTGGTGAACTGCAAAAATATTGACTGCTGAAAAATAAAATTGAGTCTTGTTAATTACAAAGATTGAGATGAAAATTACGTAAATTTAGTATTATCATTCATTNAAAAAAAAAAATGGAAATTTTACAATGTGGGTTAAATAAAAGAAACACAAGTCAGCTTTGTCAATTATTGATTTATATCTGCGAAACGATCATGCTCAATTATCGTACAGTCGGAGTTAATTTTTTTTTTCTTGTTTCATCTTTCATCTATAATTTATTAGTCTATCAAGCTACGGGATCAGAAATTCCAGATACCATTACCTTTATCAATTATCAACACCATTGTAATCATAGAATGTTACCATCATCGTTCTTTCGCTCACATATTTTACTATTTTATTACTTATTTATTACACTACGATGTGGATTTGCTGAAGATACAGCAAAGTAGATATTTATTTAGTCTCCATGTCATGGGTTGTCTCGAGTTTACGCACTTTCGCTTCACATGCAAATAATAAACAAACAAAACATCACATATCGCCCATCGGTACTCACCAATGTACCTATTTTCCATATACTTGCCATATGTATATAATTTCTTTGTTACATCTTGTTCGTGCATTTCTCTTTTATTGTTATTTTTGTAATTTATGGCTTCCTACATGAACAATTTTTTTTTTGCAGATTACGTATATCTCGTTGAGTTGTGTACTATGTTGGTTGTTCTTTGATATATAATATTGTACTGTTTAAGAGCCAATTGTTAATTAAAGTAATTTTCTGGATAAAGAGGAGATAGGAATCATATTTAGTGATGCTGATATGTCGATAAGGTATATAAGGAGGGTATACATCTTTATTTATTTTTTTTCGTTCTCAGCCAGCAACATTACCATACTTTCTTTTCCTTTTGAGCCTCTGCCATTGGAAATATCACAACTTCAGCAGGAAATCTTCGCGCATGTGTGTGATAGCACGTATGTCAATTTTATTAAATATATTTATGTATACGCACCAATCTTTAGATATAAAACTTAACGTCGCGTCGAGTCACAGGGAGACTCGATTCATGTATAATATATCATTTAATTATTTATTTATTTATTTTTTTTCTTACATACCTAATTAGTTACGTGTATTTTTGTTTCTCTTTATACACATGTACCTCGAACCTGTCGTGCTGTAGCAATTTCTCATATCGTAGTACTTAGATATACACACAGTTTATTCAATTATACATCTTTGACCATATAACTTATAAGTTTCGCTCATCTTGAATAAAGCTGGTCTCTCTTGTCTTACTGATATAACGGGATGTACAAGTATTACATGCGTTTACTTTTAAATGCTAAGCTTTTCCTTCGTTTTGGACTGCTGCATGTACTTCGAAGCTCGTATATAGGAATGATCTTTTCCAAGTTCCATCCGACATATCTGCGCTTGTATCATCATCAAAATCATTCGCATCATCATCGATGGAAGCTGTCGAATGCCTTTGAATACTGTTTTTTCTAAAGCATGACAAAAAAAAAAAAAAAAAAAAAAATGTAGAACCTAACTAAACCAACGAATGTACAATCGCAACACTTTTGCACCTAAACCTTGTTTTTTTTTTTTTTCATCGGGTACCTACGGCTAATCAATTGAATCGACAGCAATGCGTTACAAATAATTTTCCAATACAATCGAGGTACATCCTATCTAATTTTTTTAGAACTAAAATATACGTTATTTTCTTTTTACAAAATTCAAAGAAAAAGGCCCCAACTTATCTATTTATTTACAACTTTTGTAGCTCATATGAAAAACAACGAATTAAATCCAAGCTCGTCCCTTTTCTTTCTCATCCTCTACTATCTCCTTTGAATTTTCACATAGGCATGATACTTGGATTACACGCAGTTAAGATATATTATGGGTCTAGTCGCCGCATCCATCGTTCATTACATTTTGTGTGTATATTAAAAATTAATTTTCCACTAGTTACTTTTTCACATTTTGCGTACGAGATGTGTGTTGTAGCAAATGTCCTGGGACAATTAATTATTGGCGTCCCTATTGTTACAGGCCGTTAGTAGAATTTCGTTTCAATTTTTATTTTTATTTTTTTTTCTTCTGGACTAAGTATACGTTTTCGGATTAATATTATGGCTGATGCGGTTGTGAAATATATGCGTCGTTCGTTCGTGAGCGCACGAATGGTCCTTTTTTTCGATTTCTAAATAATTTGGCAAAAAATGTAGTTGTCAATACCACATCATAAAAAACGGAGGCATAATAATCTTAATAATTCATAGAGGTACTGACTCTTTATGTTTTTTTTTTCAAAATCATAATCCTTTTTTTGGTGTTTTTAAGGTAATTTTAAATTTTACAAGTCTCATCGTGAGTAATTGCTCAGTAGGATATATAATTTTTTATCACTTATCAAAATCATTATAATAAAATAGAGAAAAAAAAGCTAAGACGGACGTATATCGTGATTTTTTTTTTTAATACCGATCGAGCCATCGAGTTCAGTCATATTTTTCCGCATCGTTCGTTTATTTTCCGAAAACATGACGCGTGTTTGAAGATTTTCAAAGTTAACGTTGGCTACGAGATAACGAATAATACATAAAAAAGAAAAAAAAAACCAATCCTATTTATCTATCACTTATTTTGAAAGATGAATTGCCTTTAAAAATCTTCTTCTCGCGTTTAATGATCCGTACCTAAATATGTATACATACGCTTCTACATTCTAAAGTGGCACTAATATATGTATATTTCCGTTATATACACATTTATTGTATGCATATGCAGTGTACAACTCGTTCGTATCTATTTTTCATATAGAATGAGGAATGTATACAAGTTATCTACTTATTTCCAACATTAATTTTCTCGCTTGTTGAATTTTAAAATTCGTTTATATATATATTTTATTTGTAGTACACGGTACAGTTTCGTTTTTTTTTTCTTAGATAATAAATTCGATTATTAATACAGTTTATTTATGTTCATATATAATATGTACTATATGTAATACGTATCATGAGTTTGCGTGATTTTCTACTCAACTCACTGCAAAGAAGCATTACGCTGTTGTTGTTGTTTTTTTTTTCTTCTTTTTTGAAATCAGATCGACGGTTAAGTATATGAATCAAAGTACCTACTATAAAAGGAAAGAATCTCCTAGCGGTCGTGTGCGCTTGCGTCATAGACGTTTTATTATTTTATATTTCAAATAGATTACTACTCCGATTCATCACCTTCGTATTTTACATATTTACAACCGAGCACCGCCTCTTCTCTCTCATATGTATATATAATATATGTATATACTTTTTTTTTTTTTTTTTTTTTTTTTCATCATCGCCCCTTGAGGGCTCAGACACGGCTATTTTGACACTATAAAGTGTATTTAGCCATACGTTGGGTTTAATAACGATAAATGAATAGCATAAGATTAATTATTTTGTTAACATTATATTACAATGGTATAACAGCTAATGTGCACATTCTCCGTATGATGTCTGCGCTTAGAAATGCACGCCATACCTTAAAGCTCAATTGAGTGCGTTGGTATGAAAATATCAGTGTAGATTTTTCAAACTAACAATTTTCAAGCACACTAAAAGTGTTTCATTTAGCTGTTAAAACTACGATGGATCACTGATAAATGCATAAAAAATATGTCCAGCTTAGCTTGAAAAGGTTTATACCAAACCAAATACTATTAGTTCACTACACTTATGAATTTGCGTAAAATCTTTTGCTGAGGTTTTATATCAAATTGTTTTATCGAAATTGCGCCAGTTCGCAATTTTTAACTGTTTAGCGATTCGATGAATCTTAAAAAAATATAAAGTGTTGATTGCTTTTGGTGAACTGCAAAAATATTGACTGCTGAAAAATAAAATTGAGTCTTGTTAATTACAAAGATTGAGATGAAAATTACGTAAATTTAGTATTATCATTCATTTTGTTTAAGAAAAGAATTTTATAAAAAAACAAAAGTGTTATTTATTAAAAACTATGATTTAAATAAAAAGATACTTGTACAGATGCCACAGAAAAGTTATTTTCTTCTTGTTTAGTGTATAATTATGTATACATTAAAATAAAAAAAAAGGATTTCATTTGTAAAAATCCAATCAACTTATCAAATGACAAACAACACGAGTTAAGCTACAAAGGATTATTGACTGCATGTTATTTTTATTTTTATAANATAGATCGGTAGGTTTATTGAAGTACAACTCTCATCCAGAAAAAAACCTCATTCATTGATGAAATTTTTGTCCAGAGTGGGATTTGAACCCCGGCCATCAAGATCTGTAGGCAGACACGCTACCGACAGAGCCATCATGTGGCTTATGTATATACTTATAACTACACGTGTAAACGGCATAGACCCACTGAACTGAAAAGAAAAATTTACGTAGTATTTCACTCCCAAGGGCGTGTGTCCACGAATGAAAGTCATCATGCAAAAATCTCTCGCACACGCGCGCGTCACCTTGGAGACGGACATTATATTTTTCCACGTAATCTTGGAGATTTTTTGCTTTTTTTCTTTTACAACAAAACTTATTCATGTCCTACGTGTATATAGCGACAGTCGGTCAACTCTCAGATTGAATTTACGTACTTGCGTGAGTATATATACAAAAGAACAAGCGAGTTTTTGTATTTTCATGAGGATAAACTTGTTAGTCCTGCGAAAATTTATTGTACGTGTCATCATCACTGCTGCTGCTGCGCGTCCGACGAATCAAGCAACAATGTTATAATAACAACTACTTTAGCACGTGTTTCCAATGTTTAGTCGTATACGTATCGAATTGCGGTTGGAAAGTACTTATATGCTGGTTTTTAGAATATCCCTATACGCAGACGTTACGAGGGTCGGTCGAAGCATACATGGAACCTATACATGTAATGTACCTACGTGTAAAATGTCTCCCTATATAATATTATGTATAAACGAAAATCAAACGAGCGTCCAGTTACATTCCCACGTGATAAGAGGATACGCGTGTCGTGCCGGTAAATTTTTTTACAAAAGTTTTACAAATTGCTTAACCCGCTATAGTGTATCGATCAACATTCACGCGAAGGAATTTCATTTTTTTTTTTTTTTTTTTTTTCCTGCGTCTATATATGCATTAACACATGTTACGTATAGTCGATGCATCAGTAATGTATCAAAACTAGCACGCGTTTATTTTTTGCTTCCGTTCGAATTTCGAAAAGTTTACGACTCACGAAATCACAGCGTACGCTTGAGTCCAATTAATTTTTTTCATTCCTACAAGACGACGAAATCTTCGCCAAAGTACTTGTATGTATATTCCGTATAACGCCCGCATCAGAATAAGGTACACGTAACGCGTGAAGAAAATTTTTCTCAACTCGCAAACCAAGATTTCACGTCTCTACTTGGGGGGGGGGGGGGAAAAGTTTTTAATAACATCGTTTAAAAACAGTGGCGCAATAAGTAACGATATAGTTGTCGCAGACGCGAGCAAAAGAGTCCGTAGGCGATGTATATAACAACAGTAACAACAACAACAACAACAACAACAACAACATCAACAACAACAACCACAACAACAATATCAACAACAACAGTAACAACAACAACAGTAACAACAACAACAGTAACAACAACAACAACAACAACAACAACAACATCAGCAACAATAGCAATAACGCATCGAGCTCAGAGGCAAGGACGAGGTGGTGGAGGAGCGTGTGGAGAAGGACCGTAGGTGGACCACGTAGTCATATAGTCCAAACCTGGACCTTCTCGGCGACGATGCACCAGCTCGACTGGTCGTAGTACGAGGATATGATGTGCAGGTTCTCGACGTACTTGTCGATCAGCTGGTCGAGCTCGCCCTCGCGGAACACGTGGTAGTACTGATGGTAGGTCATCTGATCGGAGGGCAGGGACTCCTGGGACGAGGAGCCGCTGAGAGTGCCGTTGCTCGTGCTAGTGGCCGAGCGCCTCGAGCCCTGGTGGCCCCGTCTGTTGAAGCCGCCCAGGGTCTGCTGCTGGTGCTGGCGCTGCTGGTGCAGGAGAAAGGCGATGCCGTTGTTGCCGCTGCGAGCCGCGCTCGATGGTATTTCCTCGGAGGCGGAGCGCGGCTGGGCGGCCAGCCGGAGTCTCGTCCCGGCCGCGTCGGTCGTCAAGCTCGAGGCCAGCGAGGCCGTGCTGCTGCTGCACAACCGTCGCGTCTCCTGGCTACTCACGCTCTCGCTTATCGTGTTTTCTATCGAGTCCCCGATGTCGCTCGACTCGATCGAGTTGCTGTTGTTCCCAGAACCCGTGGCGTGGCGGTGCTGGCTCGTTTGCTGGCGGAGCTCCCGCTCGCTGAGGAACTCGCCGTTCTTGGTGACGACGATGAAACCACTGCCGCTGCTGTTGTCGCTCTCCTCGGAGCAGCTTCGCTGGATCGTCGCCAGGCTGCTGCCCCGGCCCTCGTCCACGACGACCCCGTCGTCCTCTGCCCCGCGGTCCTTACTGTCGAGGTCGCGCGTCGATTGGTGAACCGTGGACTCGGGTTGCTTGTCGTATTTACACGTTCTTCCCCTGAAATACAGACGCATTGTGGAATTTCCCCTAATATACGATATTACACATGTACTGTGGGATCATAAGAACCTCGGGTAGGCCAAATTGTTGGGATCGTCGTCGTCGAGGTCGAGCTTGGTCCTGCGGCAGTACTGGTCAATGTCCCTGATGAGGTTGCCGCTTAGCCGGTCCGTCAGGTCGTTGAGCTGTCTACTGCACTCCTCGTTCCAGGTGCTCTCCACCGGGGATATCCGCGTGTCCAGCGAAACCGGCCTCGCGCTCTGCACCAAAGGCACATTGTTTCAACTCATGGTGAAAAAAAAAGGGTCAATCACACACGAACCACGCGTTGTATACCTTGGTCTCGACAACAGTGGAGCTTGGTGATGGACCACCAGCTACGGAGGTCGAGGGCAGCTCCTCGGCCGGTTGTTTCTTGGTCTGGTCCTTGGAAGCGGCGGCGAGGTACCGCTCGTCCGATATGACGCTGATGACCGAGCCGGCCGACTCGGGTGAACTGACGCCGCTGGAGTCGCTGTCGAGGTCGTCGGTCTCGGGATTGAAGAGCTCGAGGGACAGAAGCCGCGGCAGGGCCTTGGTCACTTGCTCGAGCCTCCCGGAGCTGGAGGTCGAGGCCCGCCTGACTATGGGGAAGGCAGTGCTGCGGGCGCGCGTCGCGAACCCCGGCTTCTGGCTCAGCAGCTCCTTTATCTGGTTCAGTCTGCTCTTCCGACTGTCCTCCTCCCTGTCCTCCTTCGGCGTCGTTGCCACCGCGGTGTTTAGCACCGGTTTCTCGCTGAGACGCTCGAGCGCCTCGTCTATCGCGTCGGTTATCAACGGCGAGGTGTCCTCGGAGCTGGGCTCCTCCTCAAAGTCATCGTCCTCCTCCTCGTTGACCGTCGTGGACATGGACCTGTAGCCCCGGATCGTGTGCAGGGACGGCCGTTTCGGCTCTGGCAGGGCCTCGCTCAACTGCCTACTGGATACTGTTGCAGGCGTCTTTTGCGATGAAGCTCCTCCATCTGCAACAATGTCATGATTTCGGTTTTACTATGGAAATACAACTGTACATTTTGGGGAGGAATAAAAAATGTATGAGTGTTTTTCTTCTATCTTTCTGAGGCTCAGAGAGTCATTGACGAGATCCATTGCAGCTGCACTTACACCTATGTCTGATAATGATGGAGGGAAAAAACAAAAAAAAACCTCTTATCGAAGCGAGCGAACCTTTGGTGCCCCGAGAGTCTGTACTGCCGTCGTAGGCCGGTATCCCGGGCAGGGGCAGTTGCGCGTCAAAGGACCTCTTGACCTCGGCCAGCCTCTCGGTGAAGGGTAGGGGCGTGGTGGTCGCGGGGAGGACCTCGTGGCCGGAGAAGAAGGGCCGCAAGTTGGCCGTCTTGAGGGTGTGGGGCGACAACCCGGGTGGACTGGGTGGAGGTAAGCTCTTGCTCGTGGCGGGGAATTGTTGTTTGAGCAGCGGCGAGGTCGAGACGAGTTTTAGCCGACTGTTGTGGCCGTCGACGGCTTCGGGCGCGTACTTTATCCTGGGCGAGGGCGGCGCCGAAGCGGTGGTTAGCTGGACGGCCAGAGTGGCCCCTGCCAGGGCTGCCTCGAGCTGGGGACTCGAGCTCTTTGGGTTGTAGATCACCGAGGGCAGGCTGTCCTCCGAGTCGACGCTCGTGTCGCTCTGCAGGCTGCTGTCCTTGGACGAGTCCGAGCCGTCCTCCCGGGACAGCCGGCGCTCGATGCTCGGCTGCTGCTGGTCGTCCCCGTAGCTGCGCTTCGACGAACTCGCCTGGGACGACGAGGAGGACGACGACTGCGAGCACCTCGACGACGACGAATTGTAATGGTGGTGATGATTGCGCTGGTCGCTCGTCGTCGTCGTCGCCGTGGTTGTGCTCGCCGACGGACTCTCGGTCGACTTCCAACTCTAAGAGGCCACAAAGATCATTTTTTTTTTTTTTTTTTTTTCACGTCCAACCAACAGAGGAGATAATAGCCGTGGGAATCATTTTCGGAGAAAGTATATACAAGCGCGTGTACACCAGCGACAAAAACAAAAGAGAAATCGGCGATTCCCACAAGGATTTCTCTGCCCCCGTACCTGTAGTATCCTGACGAAGCCGTTCTTGATGGCCATGCCCGAGACCTTCTCGATGTTGTTGGTCGATTGCCTGATGCGATTGGTAAGGCCGCTCTTGAGCAATTGGAAGCGCTTGGTCGCGCTCCCTGCGCTGTAAAGCGTGTCCTTGAGCGCCTCGAAGGAGCCACCCAGGCCCGGCCGGCTCTTGCTGTAGAGGAACTCCTCGTTGAGCGAGGCCTGCTTCATTATATTCCTGCGCACGCTCTCGCGCTCCCTCAGCCTCTCGGTCGACATCATCAGCTCCTCGTTCATCGAGCTCTGCTTGTGCACGCTGCCCCGCTTGCCGATGCCCGAAAACACCCCCTCCTCCTCCTCCTCCTCCACCTATCGTTGTTAGGTGGTCATTTGGACATTAGTCGGGAGGGAAAACTCTGTGCAGCAGAATGACTGGTTGCAAAAACCTTACCTGTAAGCCCGCGACCTCTCCCTGGGAAGTAATATCGTTAACGGCAGTGTCGTTTGTCGCGGCCTCCTCTTTGCCCACTTCGTGGCCATTGTCCTCGAGGAGGTGTCTCTTTTGCTTGACCAGCTTGGGCTTCGTGGCCGGGCTCTGTCTGCCCGACTCTTGTCTCTGCAGCTGCTGGTGCTGGGTGCCACCGGTCGTAACGTCCTCCACCGGGGCAGTAGAAGCAGCCGGAGAGTCGGGGTCGACAGCGCCGCAGAGCCCGGGTATACTGGAGCGCGAGCGCACGAGGTCGAGGCCGTGTTGTTGCTGCTGTTGGGCCTCGACTATGCTGCTCAGGCTCTTGGACTTGACGCTCAGGGTGTCCGAGTGTTGCTTGCGCAGCTCGTTGTCCCTGGCACCGCCTCCGGAGGGGTTGTCGAGTGGCGGGAGACTCGAGTGCTCCTCCAGTCGGCGCAGCTCGATCGGCAGGTCGTCCACGTCGGCGTCGTCCTCGTCATCCTCGTAGCTGTGGTGCTCCTTGCTGCCGCTGTTCTGCCAGTTCTCGAGGAACCAGGCCCGACTGTTGCGACGACCACCAGCCAGTTTCTGCAATTGCCGTACGTATATGGGCTGGTTATACAGTACACGTGTATAATTATTACACTTGTTGTGGTGTTTACCTGCAGGGCTCGGCGGAAGAAGCTGTAGCAGGTCTCGTTGGGGCTGGATAGGCTGCTCGTCGAGGGCGACGGACTGAAGATCGGGTCGATCCAGTAGCTCTTGCTTTTACTGCCTTTCCTTGGGTTATTGTTGCTGCCTCTGCTGCTACTACTTGCTCTGTATACATTTTTATATTTTAATCTAAGCTCGAGGAGGTAGTCCCCTTCTCACTTCCTAATCACGCTTGTTGTGTTGTTTGAGGGTGTGCACACCCACACTCACCTCTTGGACATCAGGTAGGCCTGGTGCGCACTCTTGCCCCGCGATCTTTCCTCGCAAGACATGCCCCGGACCCTCATCGGGCTCCCCGTCGAGGTGATCCCGTAAGCTTTAGGCCACGGCACCAGCACGTCCTGAGACTCGAACTGGGAAAACAATCGAGGCCATCAATCGTTATGATATTATGTCGATACACAAATTACAAATGGAAAACAAAAGAAAAATACACGTCGCGTCAACCATACTCCATGCAAGGTAAATTTAAACAGTTTTTTCCTTCCTTTGTAACGATACCATTTTTTTTTTTTTCTACGAGTTGATGATTTTTTTCTTTGGTCTTTCTTTGTATGCGACGTGCGAAACAAATTACCTTTCCATCTCATTTAAATGAGATCCCGAACTTTTGGGTGAAACATACAAGTTTGCAAAGTCACGGCGGAAAACCAACTTTTTTTTTTTCTTGTCGAAGCTCCAAAGTGACGAGGGAGAAAAAAAACATTGATCCCCCCCATGAAACTTCTGCTTTAGTTTAAATTGCAATGCCACTCTCGTTGGAAATTTAAATTGGGTTACTTATGAGCGGGTAACACGTGTTGCTCGATAACAGAGCCAAGGGTGAAAAAAAAAAAAAAGAAAAAGAAGCGTACCTTTCTGTGCTTCTGCTCCATCGCCCATACGGAAATGATGAGCCGCCCGCCGATCCTCAGCACACGGGCGAGCTCTTTGATGGCGCGCACCCGGCGCTCCGTCGTCGAGAAGTGATGGACCACGGCTATCGACAGCACCGCGTCGAAACTCTCGTCCCGGAAGGGCATCGACAGGTTGTCGCACGTCAGCACCTTTTGACAATTTGTTTTTTTTTTTCTCTCAGAGGATTCTCATTAAATTATCTTTTTACGTTATGTTGTGCCTCAAAGTGATTGTTCTACTTTTAGTGCCAACGTTTCACGTCACTTGTCGCGAAATTAGATTCACATCAGCCTTGCAGGTATAAAAATAAACACTCGTCGAGGAAAAAACAAAAAGGAACTCTATCGAGTACTAGCAATATAATCGATCGAATACTGCTCTAATAAACGACGATAATTGCGCAACCTCCCTCAGAAAAAAAAAAAAAAAAAAACAACAGAGGTTCTTTATTTTCACTCGATACATGGTTGGAATAATTGTTTCCTTTTCCGCCCCCCCTTCTCGACATATACATTGCAATGGATAAAGTAACGCGATGGAGCTCACCTCGTTCTTCTTGCCCCGCGCGATATTGGTGAACCTCTGGCACCGGTCGACCCCGATTTTGAAGACGTTGTGGTTGACGTTGAGGTACTTGCCATTGCCGCACCCTGCGCCGAAAAAAAATCACCAGTCAGTGGCGTAAAAACCATATGAGAAAGAAATAAAAGAGCAATAAACCCACCGATGTCGCAGACGAGGGCGCCGGGCTCCAACTCCTGGAGGAACTGGTAAATGCGGGGCCACTGTCTGCCCTGGACCGTCCGGTCGGCGCACTGCTCGTACACCTCGTGGACGTAGGCCTGCTCCAGGGCCAGGGACCTCGCCGCCTGCTCGTTCTCGCCCTCCGACATCGCGGCCCTCACCTTCCACGCACCCCAAGACCTTCCTCCCTCCTTCTACCGCTACTTTTTTCATCACCATCATCATCATCATCATCATCATCATCATTATTATTATTATTATTATTATTATTATTATTATTATTATTATTATTATTGTATAGAGGGACACACAAGAGAGGCACGTGCTCCTGCGATTTGCGCGCATGGGGGGAACAGCTTCTGGAAAACAGAGGGATGCGTGTATTCGTATAGCAGATATTGTAATGTATGTTGTTGAGTTGCGCAAAAGTCTCGTGACGAGGTGGAGGAGGAGGGGGAGACCACGCCGGCTTGTTGTTTGATTTCACATTGATAGCGTGAAAATNAAAAAAAAGTCCATACGTATTATACACACCGTGCGCGCGCACTCATACACAGCACCCAAAATCACCATCCACCTGTTTGCTCACGGCAAGATGTTTGGACAGTAGGGGGGGGGGTGGGTAGATGGGGGTGAAACGGGTAAAAAATCCCGGCTCTCCGCGTACACACACGGACACGGTGCGGTTGAAGGAGCCTCAAAGCCCGAGCTCGTCCGAGGGCAAACAAACGCCGCAGTAGAAGAGCTCCTGCAGCGCCCGCAACAGCTTGCCGTGGAGCCTCCGAAAGCGGTCGTCCTCCTCCTCCTCGGAAGATCTACCGTTGACCCGTCCGTCGTAGTAGTGGCGGTGGTCCCGGCGTTGCCTCAAGTGGGGCACCCGGTAGCTCCGGGTCCAGCGCAAAAAGTCCTCGGCCGCGCTCCCCGTGCGTACAAAAGTCACGATGGCCCAGAGGGTCGAGGCCCCCTGCTGGTGCGTCCTGAGGGAGGAGCCGCGGTTGCGGCGCTTCACCGCCGTCTCCAGGTACACCCGGCACACGTCCAGGAACATGACGAGCTCGACGACGCCCGACGAGGAGGAGCCCGCGCTTCTGGAACCCATGCCTCGGGCTCGCCGACTGCCGGCCATCTGTTGCTTCCCCGCTTGTACGTGTGCGTGCGTCAGGTGTAGGGTGGCAGAGAAACTTGTCTCTCACTCTCTCTCTCTCTCTGGCGGGGGGTGTAGCGTGCGCGCGTGCATTGGGGATGATGAGACGGAGAGTTTGCGACGCACCTCACCGAGGAGAACCGCATTATGGGTGTTGTAACGTATATATGGGCCTCTCTTCGTCCTACAAGTGGGCCGTGGTGCACGCGCTTTGCAAACGCCAGAGGGAAGGGATGGGGATGCACACGCGCGCTGTATACCACGTATATTTTACCATGTACCTATACTCGCTGTACGGGTAACGGCTGGGGGCTGGAGACAAATGGTATTTATAGCCTTTGTTGCGCTCGTAGAATACATAAGTATACATAAACGTCGATTGAGCTTTTTTTTTTTTTTTTTTTTTTTTCGCGCAATACCGATTATTTCTCACGCACCCTGTACGTGCGGTGATTTGTTTGCTCTGATCGGTGTATGTATATAAAATCACGTGATTATTTCGTAATACGGACTCTTTTACCTCAACGGTACCTCACTCCCCCCCCCCACCCCAAAAAAAACACGTGTAAAACGGGGCGAGAAAATCACTCGAGAGAGTCATCCAACAAGTGTAAATCGCCAAGGGGTTTTATTTGGATTCTCGGTGATAACACGGCAAATATATACACCTACATTGGTATGTATGTAAACATGGGCGAATAGAGTATACAACGGGAGCGGAACAACCCAGCGGAGGGTAAAAATAGCTGCAACTTGGATACATAAAAGAGACAGCGAGTCCATACACACAAGTATAAAACATAGCTGTCGGTCACGGCGCGTATATATAGGTGGCAAGGACGCGAAGCGGCTGCGCGATCCAGACCAACGTTGCCTATACCTTTTATTCCCTTCCGATGCGCGCATATATATATGTTTACGTATAGGTGTACCCTGTATAATATATGCCAACGCATGCCCGCACATTGGTTTAGAAAGCGAGAGGGAGGAATATATGCTTACGCACGCACGACTTAAACCAATATACCTGTATGTACGTACCTACCCTCGTTTTGTTCTAACTAATTTATACGAAAGAGGCTGCGGTATACGCCCACGTGGGTTTATCGGCACAGGAGGATGCGAGAGGTTACAATATATATATATATATGTCACCACGGTAAGTTTTGAGATAGCTCGCCGAGTATGATGTTAACCAAATTACACGTACTCCCCATGTACAGCGGTATAATATCACCTGTTTCTACATACGATACTTTTTTTCCTTCTCCGTGGAAAAAAAAAAAAGAAAAAAAAGTTGACTTCTCGAGCTATCCAATGGTTTTCCAAGACGTGCTAAAAGCTTATTCGCTATTTTAAGATGTTCCCGAGACCCCTGGACTCTATTATAATATGAATCCACCTCGAGCGAGGGAACTTTTTTTTTTTTTTTTTTTTTTTCACAAAAATCCGCATCGGTCGACACCCACCACCGCGTACTCATGTGCAATCTCGACAAACATGCGGTTCACGCACTCGCGCATAAATCATCCTCGTATCGTTACGCGTGTATGTGTTTTATCCGCACTTGGACGTGTACCCACCCAACTCCTCTACATATCTGTGTGCACTTGTATTACGTAGGTAACTGTATACTGAAAAGTTTCCTTCCGGTCGGAGAAACTTTATAAAGCTCGACGAGTAGTGCTTACTGGCTTTTGGGTGTACATAAAGCGCCTTTCCTTTCCTCTCGCCTGACATTGTCGCGAAAGGATAACAAAAATATTGTAGGTCGCCCTCGCGACGCTTGCACTTGCTGTGTGTTTTTTTTTCCGCACCTACCCACCGAGTAAGTTAATTAAATTGAAAATAGTTCAACATATACCCCCCCCCCCCCCAAGGTGCGCGTGTAGCTACCGTATCAACGCTGTTTTATAAAGTTGGGCTCTCGTCTGCTCGTGCGCTCCAAGTTTCGATGTTTTTCTTGCATACGCAACATGCTCCGCAAGAGTAATATACGAGTACGCCGGAAACTTTGCCAAACTTATAATGTACATCCTTACGCGCAACTTTGGACTTTTATTCGGATCAGTAAATTGGCAACAAATGCTAACACTATACCTAGTAGGTACAAATATAATTACAAACCGTCCGTCTGACCGTTACACGTCCGTTTCTACTTAATGTTTTGGCGAAGCTAGAGTTGTTAATATTCACGATTTGTTTTTTTTTCAATAGATTTTTAATGCACAAAATATAATCCCAGTAACCAACAGAAGTAATAGCATCCAATACATTTAACAAAAATAAGGTAGCAATAAGCCGCAAGTCTGACCGTAACGCGTCCGTTTCTACTTAATGTTTTGGCGAAGCTAGAGTTATTAATATTCACGATTTGTTTTTTTTCAATAGATTTTTAATGCATAAAATAGCATCCAATGTCCGTTTCTACTGAATGTCTTAGGAGTTCAGTTTTTAATATCAAGTATACGTCTGTCGTGGAACAAAACATACATAACACGCGACAAGTAACACCTAAGCCACCTCGCGCTCGGTTTAATTGGCGAAAATGAGTATTTCACAGAACAGGTAGATTATTTTCTTCCGATTGTACAAGACGGATGTATAAAATACTGTCAGTGTACGAATGAAAAAGGAAAAGCAACCTTACGTACACACGGGCATGTACATATTATATAGGTACACCGTGGCAGAGCCTTTCCATAGACGAGCGGGCACAAGTATATATATATTAAAGGTAAATGTACAAAACGTGCGGAGCTACTGTTACGTGTGCATTTACGTGCGCGCGTGGCTTTCACCTTAAACTCCGAGTAACGTGTCCGAATCTTCGAGTGAAAGTGTATATACACGTACGATTCGTACTTTCCTCAAATTCGTCTAATTAGCGGAGCTCCCCTCCTCCCACTCGTGCTGCCCCAATTTTTTTTCTCCCTCTCTCTCTCTCTTTTCTGTTGGTTACATGACGCAACCGTGTATACATACGCGAACCCACTGTACCCCGTGCGATGTAGGTGCATTATGAAACCTGATGGTTAAAATCTCAGCCACGGGCATTTCATTAGAATTAACGTGTATACACGCGAGCACATACACACGACCGGCTAAACAGTTACGGGTAGTAGTACATCACGAAGGGATTTGACGATACGAGCCGGTAATATACTTGGCTTGTTATGTGTTACGCGACGTTTCGTTCGCGCGGACCATGTAGTTAATGTTACTCGTCGTGCAATGTAATGTGCCATATTTGCCTCTGATACCAGATACCTCATTGTTAGGTATGAGGTGTAGGCCTGACGATGAGCGGCTTCAAAGAGGGCTTTGCCGTGCCTTATGCGTTATTTTGTCAAACCGTACGTGGCTTCAGAAGCACACATGGTATTTGGAAAAGAAAAGTTTTCATTTTCAAGACTATGGGCATTTTTGTAGATCATTTGCTCGAAAATATTATCTGTTTTCCCGATTGTCGAGAAAATTGGAAAAAAAAAAAAAAAATTACTAGTCAAAAAATGAAGGTGGAACGATAACGAGGAATCTCAATCATCCCAGAGTTTGGGGGAAAAAAAAATTTTAAATTAAAAACAGTATACGTCACACCTACTTGATTTTCCATACGTCTGTATTTCCCCGGACTTTTGTAAACTTGTGCAAGAGGAGATTTTTGGTTTTTTTTTTTTCCTCAAAACGTATGACTTTTTTCGGACTTTCCGACACTCTTTGGCGTATAATTTTTTGTTTAGTACGTCCACGATATGCATGTATGCAGAGACACGGAGTTTGTAAAGCACACCCACATCCCGTCTACATATATACATCATAGATTGTAAATCATATCTAGTACCAACATATGCGCGAAGGCGTTCTAATTTCGGAGTAGTACAGCTGCAGTTCCGCGATGCGAGGATGATAATTACCGGGGCAAAGTTATAGGGCTCTGGTATAATACACTTAGGCATCTCAATACACTTTGTACGTAACGTTGATAACACCCCCGTTTCACTGCTGTTTTAAAGTACAAATTTTTTTTTTTTTTTTTTTTTCGAACCAAGTTTACTTTTTGTTTTCTGATTTTTCGGTCACACGTATTTTTAGTGCCATGATGTCATTACAGGAATCGCGCGATTTCGCAACTTTACGTGTAAATACAGGTAGTACCTACATGCGAAGCAAAAGTCATGCCCCTCGACGTAAGTGCTGCCTCGGAAAGAGAGAGCTATTATCGCCATCAGTCAATGGAACTACTTTTTCCTTCTTTATTTTCTTCTTCTTCTTCTTTTTTTTTTTTTGATGCGATTATTTCATTTAGGTCCCTAGTTTTAGTGACGATATGATTGCACAGTCAAATTCAGATGTTAAAAGTCCAATCTATCTCGAACGCGAAGCCGAAACTATCAGAGTTCGGCGTAAACATGGATTGAACAACCAAACCAGCGAAGGTTGAATAATAAGCTACTTCGTTTCTATTCATTATGGCTTTTTTTCTCTCTTTCTCTGGTCTAGCGTATACTAAAGTGGAAGAATATTCATTTTCCTGCATCAGCAGCAAGTGAAAGGGCAGAAGATGGTCTTTCCAAACGAAAACGATGGGCCTTTCCGGGCATTTATAATTACGTGTGTGCCTATACATGGCGCGAGGTTGATTTTTGACGAGCGCAGATTTTACTTTGATCGAGTACGCGATCTTTTCCGCGAAAACTATGGAACGAGTTCTCGTGGATGTGTTTGTTTGTTGGGAGATGAACATTTATCGCGTGAAAATCGGTATTCGTTAATTATACGCGGGGAAAAATAATTGCATCCTGTCGAGGAGACGCTACAAGAAATTTTTCATCTTACTTATTTTTTTTCTCATTTATGGAGATACGTGTACTAAAAAAGAGAGGATTGTCGCTTTTTATATGCAATCTGTAAAAATTTTTTAAGTAAATATACATCATTTACATCGCGAAATAAATTATCTCCTGTTTCACCGGTTATAATTGCCTTTTAGGACACGTATAACCCGAATATGAATCAAAGATAGGACGGCCGATCGACATCGGTATATCGGTTGAAGAAAAAAGTGTCACCGCGCGACAAAAGAGAAAGGACAAAGTGTGACTCCGAGGCGCGTGTAAAAACTTCTTTTCTCTTTCTCGTCGACACTTTTACGACAACTTTGTAGAACAGCCGTGCAGCCCGGACCGATCGAGCACGGCGTATTGGAGAAAAAAAAGTAGCGAATCCCCAGACGCTCTTTTTACAATCAAAGGCCGTACCCGCGAGAGATCCACTTTTCTTCGGACTGTGTGTTATAGTGAATAAGGAAAAATTCGCTCCGTATACTTGTAAAAAGCGAAAAAAGTGTATTTTTCTCGGGTGAAAGTGAGAAAGAAACGACCATCACAACGAAAGGATATCACAGATAAGCCAAAAAGGAAGGAAAAAAAAAAAAAAAAAAAATAAGAATATTGCGCTCGAGAGTTTTAGAAATCAAGCTCGGTTTCTTTTGCAGAACACATATTATACACGTATACATCGAACGGATCAATCCGGCGAGCCAAAATACGAGCGGAGTTTCAAACCCGCGCTACCCACTTGAGTTTACATCGATTTTGACTCTCGGGTGTTGAAAAGAAGAAAAAAGGGTGGGCGCAAATTGTCACCCTCGGCCAAGAGTTGGCTTATTCGCCGGTAATTCGATAGCTCGAAAAACTTTCTCCCATCGCATCAGTGAAACAACAATACCATCCCGATGCGGGTACATTTCGAGTTAATAACTGCGCGCGGATGCATCGAGTTTTTCTCTGAAAAGAACCATCCGATCTTGGGGAAAAAGAGAAACAGCGACGACTGTGTAATTATCATTGTACGTGCACGGGGACTGGAAAGCTGTCGTCGGTGTATAATGGGACGCGGTTCTCGCGGGGATTTATTTTAATTTCGCGTGTGCCCGTGGCTGCTCGGATAATTGCGATATTTCCGCTTGTGCGCCGTGGCAGATAGGATTGAATTTTCACCGGATGGCTTGGCTCGTTTCGGCCACTAAAAGGGAATCGTCCGACAACGCGGTGGGGGCGTGCGTATGTAAAAACTTATCGCGCGGATTGTATGCCGCAGGGAAATTTCGTTCTCGCTGTGGTGCGGTTGTTTTTATCGGAGAGGGCCAAATTGTAGGAAAAAATAAGCCATACGAAACTCTGCCGTTGCGCGTATTTGTTTCATTTGATTTTTTTTCTCAGAGGTTCTTCGAGCCTTTCCGTGGAAGCAAGATAACTTTGGTTTTTGATAAAAAAACAAAAAAACAAAAAAAATAAGCTAATAGAAGTTTAATTTTTCTTAATATACAAGTAACACCTATTATTTCTATAAAATTCCTGCTTGCATGTTATGTATACTCGGGCATTCAAACACGGCTCAATAATAATTTAAAATATTTGGTTGATAATAATACTCTCACGTGAATATTTATGAACAATAATTTGTTTTATTCATTTTATAGTTGTCTTATGTCGTCCAGATAATGATGCACATGATGTAGATGTCAAGTTTTAAATGCTTATAAAACAAAATGTTCAATCTGTACAAAAAAATAAATGATATAAAATAGTTGGTAATCGGCCAAACAACTACGTCACGATCTCTCCGTTTCTATTAGTTTATATGTAGGAATGGAATAAACAATATTTATAAATAATCGTTTTTTCTTGAAGTATCGTCGTTCTTGAAATCGTCTAATAATTACATACGCGAGTCCAACGAGTTGTCATTGAAAAAAAATAAAATAACAGCCAAGTAGGTAAATATGACGTATACAAAGACATAAGCGATAAACCTTGACAACATAGCGGAAACCATATCCTATACACACAAGTGTCTCATCATACACTCGATAACTTCTCGTTAACATTTAAGCGCCAATTTTATTTTTTTCTTCTTCTTCCTCAATAATAATCATTTTGCTTTAATATCGCGCATCTGCGCCCCTATTTGTTTTTAAATTATTCATGCCAATTAATTCAAGGTTGCATGGCACACAGCTCGTTGTCATTCCATTCTGTTGAAAATTTTTAGCGGTGACTTTATCAAAGAAAAAAAGAAAAAACTTATAATAAACCGTTCGTAGCGATGATGAGCCAATAATCTCCGAGAAATCGTGTTTTTTAACCGCAATAAATTCGACTATCACCCACTTTAGCTACGTAAGTACAGTGAAATGAATCGTAAAAATGATAAAGTTGCAAGGCTGACACTCGAAGTCGTGACCCAGAGGGTTGCAATTTGATAAAAGCCTCTCTCGTATATTTATACGGCACACACATGCCAGAAGGTAGAAGAAAGGAAGAAAAAGTCACGAAGGAGCTAATTGGGCCATACATGAGTTTGTACATATTATATACACCGCGCTATCACAGAATTGCCCGAGTTTTCTCCCCCCTCTCTCTCTCTCTTAAAAGCAAAAGTGTCTCGCGTACCTCGACAGCGACAACAGCAAAGAAGAAAAGTAGAAAATAAAGAAAGGAGGAACATAAGCAGTGTGCGTCCAATTAGCGGAAAAACAGCCCGAGAGACAGCACACGAAGGAGAAGACGATATTATTATTATTATTATTATTATTATCCGTATGTACGTAGGAAGAGGAAGCAGCTTTTTGACCTCTCCTCCTCTAATCAAGATCTCAAGATTATACACCTTATACCGCTCCGACGGCCTGATTCGCGCTTCGCCAGCTCATTGCTTTGAACAGCGTTTACCATGCGTGCATGTGCATTTGACCTCTCCCTATCGATTTCGTAGATCAATGCCGTGGGTATGTATATAACTCCCCGATAAATATGAAAGTATCGCGCGAAAATTGCGTTGTACCGGGTATGATTACACTCGCCGTGTATATACTCACACACGCTAATTTTGATTCGTGCAAATTAAAAAGCGCGGTGTGCGTGTTCTGATTTAGGAGCCTCGGGGTGTTCTTCGCCATCGTGTACTTTTGCGGTCTTGGTAAATTACGTAACTTTCCGAGGGGAGGTTTGGATGGGGCTGCATTTCCGCGAAACTTTTAAGGGGTGATTCTGTATTTAGGAAGAGTTTCGCTGGTTACGCGTGACTCCGTAATGGGCCCTTCCAAATTTGCGGTTCTGGCTACAACGATGCACTTACGTAGAATACATCGCATATGCCCAAGGATTGCGGAAATGTTACATGGATAGGACTTTGTTTCAACTTTTCTCATTTGCGTATTATATGTGTGTATGTAAAAAAAAAGGCTTTAGTAGACGAGTACAGCATCTATACAATATGTAGTCTGACGCACTACAATTTTGTTTGGTCTCTAATCGACCCAAAAAATATGAATAAAAACGACGCGAGTCGAGTCAGACGACCTTGCGTTGAGGAAAAAAAAAAGTTCAACCATAAATTGACTCTATTTACAAGTGATCCGCCCACTGTATCGTTTCAATGTCACGCGCGTGTATCTTCTTTCATCCCAGAAATGTACCCATTCCCCAGAAAAAAAAAAAAAAGTGGCACAGAGATCAGATGGACCGAATCTCGCTTGCGTAATAGCGTACACGCGTCAGCTAAATTGGACGTATCTCGATACCCCTTTACGAATTACAATGGTCGCAGTTGGAGGCGAGGGTGGATGACGTTTACGACCAGTCCGAAAATATGTGGAGCAGCAAAAAAAAAAAAAAAAAAAAATACCGTATTTATGGACAAGCTATATACGCGTACGTACACGTATAATGTATATGTACGAGCTTGTTTTTGGCGCAACGCAATTTCGTGGATTCACCCCGTTTTTTCTCTTTCATCATTCGTTTATCTTTTTGAAACTTGTACCAATAGTCGATGCGAAAACTATAAAAACGGTGCAAAAGAGTAATTATCTATGTATACCTACTTTTTAAAATATAAGGTCACTGTACTATATATTTTAGATGATCTGAAGAGCTCAAGCCTCGACGAAATTTCAAGCTCCTAATGGCTCGTCTATATATAAATGAATCAGCTTCGAACATCACGATGTATATTATCCTTTCACGCGTTAAAGGTACATGTATAATAATAATAATAAAAGTGGGCGCGCGAGAAGCTGTGTACGTGTGTATATATAGATGAGACGACGGTCGATAAAACGCCGGAAATATTGACGCGGACCGTGGAAAATTTTGACGCCCGATGGTGTACTCGTCTTCGGTGAATGGCAATTTAATGAGCATCGATCGAGAGTAACTCAACAAAAAAAAACGTTATCTGATGTGTTTTCCTGTGACATCCACTGTGCTGTGCTACACCGAGGAAAGGGGTAATTACAGGTTTGACATGTATGTCTTTTATCAACAATATCGTACCGATTGGACTGTTTTGGCTTGTTAAGCTTTCGGTACGAAAAATCAGATGTATACAAAAAGCATGAAAAAACCGGAGAGCTGACCAATTTCGTCTTACACTGTATAGAATTTAAAATAAAATATATACAAGCACACATAGCACGTCAACGTAGCCTTGTGTAACTTATCAAGAAGAGCGAGCGAAATTACTATGACGTGCCTAAAGCACACCAGGCACCCACGCTTCATTTTTTTTTTTTTTTCGTCCAACTGTATATCCAACTTGGCGGTAACGGTGCAGACAGCGTGTGCAGCCCGGGGCCGATTACCCCGAAAAAAGAAGGCCGCGTGGAATCAAAGGCAGAGATAATAGTAGGTGGTAATAATGATAAACCTAAGGGTATGTAACCTTTCTCCGCTGCGCTCGTTTCCATTTGCCAGACTTTTTTTATATACGGAGCAGAGGCTGAATTTAAGCCGATGGGCGAGCAAAATTGTGGTTTTTCTTCTTTCGAGTATTGGTTTTTGCGTGTATACACGCTTTGCGAGGGTGAGCTGGAATTTTTACCTGGGATGTGTTTTTTTTTTTTTTTTTCTGTAAAAGTATGCGGTTGCGCCCAGCTACGTAAAAACTGCACCGGATTTTTTTTTTGAGTCCAGAAGTTTTTTTTCACTTCAACCCGAGCAACTGAATGAAATCCCCCGTTTACTCGCTAATTAAATTGAACGAGATTTCACTTCGCTCTTCCTTGTATTTTTTCTCTTCCTTTATTATTATTATAATTGTATTACAACAATCGCGCGGGAGCACGTATTATTACTTTCCGGTGCAAATGACTCGGGGGACCCTTGGCGCGCGTACGCGTCGTACGTTTTATCGGAAACACGGCGGAATAGCGATCAGATGTCCAATGATGCTCGTTCGCAAAGTAATGCAATTAGGAAGTGTGCCGAGGAGCACGTGCGCCGAATTTTCAATTTGAACTCTCTCGTAGCGATAATCATATAGTAATGTACGTTTTCTTCGCGTCATCCGCGCTCTTGGCAATCGATTTTCCGTTTTTAAATGTCGTCGGCGCACGGGTGCATCATCTCTACTGTGGGAACTTCAATTACTACATGTTGTTTTTTATATTTCATAAAAAGTATTTTCGAGTTAAATGTTCGACATATCGTGGATAAATGTACTATTTGTTATGAAAATAATAATAAAAAAGGTTTATTTCCATTAATATTTACAAGAAAGTAACAAGGAAAAGTTGTTCAGCAAAAACAATACCTGCTAGAGAAAAATTTGTGTTTGCCGATTTTGTCTTGTAAACACTCGGTGGTGAATAAAAAAATTTTTCAGCAAAAACAATGCACTTTTTTTCGGAAAACAAAATGTTTATTTACTTGCTTACAATGTTCTATAAAGTAATTGTGCCCCAGAAAAATTGTACATCAATATCGACGAAAATGTTGTCAAGACCCGTAAACTAGGATATTAAACCTAAAAAAAGACCTAAGACACAAAAATTAACTTGTGGCAAAACCAATATTTAGAGCGCATTTACACTATCACAAGTATATACAGCAGCACTTGCAAATCATGCACATTTTGGGACGAAATCATGAGATAGATCAAGCAATAGAGGACCCCCCAGCACGGAGGATGTACGAGCTCTCGGTGCACCAGCAGGAATCGATCGCCCCTCCTTTCCTAAGCCGTGTACTATGTATATGACCCCCTCGCCCAATCCGTTACCAAGCAGCTATACATCATAGCCCATACCGCAGTTCGGATAATATATATATATCTTCCTACTTTCCGTATATATAGTACAGCTTTTCGTGATTCCTACTCACATATACCTTCAACCACCGTCTTATATACAAGTATATGTATATACACCAGCGAGGATTTATCATCGCTTACACTGCGGTTATTACTCATCCAGATATTATATGTGGTTGGATGTACCTTGCGCTGTGTGTGGTAGGTAAGTAGATGCTGATCTGCTTTTTTTTTTCTCCACCCCACATCTTGTGTTATACCTGTATGTACCTATTATTTTTTACTACCAAGAAAAAAAAAAGAAGGAATTCCGTCATTCGTCAGAGATGTACCTATCACTTATTTTTCGGTTCTCGTGTACATTTTCGCGGTGAGAGTGAATCTTTTTTTTTAAGCGTATTGGTGTATATTATTAGTGTATTTGTGTATACCAAGGTACCGAGTTCAACGCTCGGTCGCGCGGAAATCCCATTTGAATAATTAACCCATTAGTGTACGTATTTATAAGGACGCGGAGAAGATTCTTTTTTTTTTTTACTTTTATTTTTGGCGCCTGTTTTGTAACTCGACTTGTCTCGCGTGCGTACATATATATACACCCACACACGGGTATGGAAAAGCTAGCCGAAAAAAAAAAAGAATTGATAAATGGCCCGTGTCCAACTGCCTGTATTTATACGTAGGTCCGATAACTATTTTCTCATCCATCTTTGGATACTGTTGTTGTTGTTTTTTTTTTTTTTTCCAAAAAATAGCCAAACCAGAAAGTGCGTAAGTAACTTACACGGAAAAAATGGCCAGCCAGAAGGTGAAATTAGTACGCGTAAAAGCGCGCCGATGAATCACCGCAAACGAGGGGAAAACAAGAAAGAAAATCGAATTAGAAAACAAAAGTAGGAGAAGCAACTGTACACGACGATAAGAGAATAATAAATCTGTACAACGCCCACGCATATACGCACGTTGTACTGTACACACACACGCACACGGGCGTTGACAAGCGCACAAACAAACGTGAGCGGAAGCGCGGTCTGGTAAGCTATTCGGCTATGGATACATGTAAAAAAAAAAAAAAAAAAAAAAAAAAAAGACAATCGCAGTCAAATTTAGTCCGCCCCATCAAGGCCTACTCGTCTCGCTTTGAAAATAGGCAGACGTTTCCGATGGTTTTTGCGTATGAAAATCAACACAGTTTACTAGAGCGCGAATAATGCAACTGTCAGTCTACAACGACGGTATCAATCAAGCGTGATGTTTATTATCAAATCACGTAAGCCAACACTCGCGAGAGTATAGGTACACGACTATATACATACATGCTAAAATGCACGGCTTTCAAACATAAGTATGTATACCCATATACCTACGATGATCGAGATCCGCGTTATCACGCATTCACGTGCAAGCGCGCGATGCATTGATATTAAACCCTCGAGAGGTGCAATTTTCTCACCCACATGTACACCTATTAGATTTATACAGGTTTACGTGCGTTTGGGTTACCTCATTTAATCAAATTGCAGGTTCACGTAACACATAGCGACTGCACTTATTGTTCGATGCGTGTGCATGCTTTTACGGTTCGTGTGTTTGTGTACATATGGATAAATTTGTTGATGTATAATGAAAACGATAATACGTGTGTACTTTTTTCTTACTATATATCTTTGCACGTTTACGTAAGTTACGTAAAGCGCGTGTATCGGTAATTTCGATCTAATATATATATGAACGCGTATGCACAAGTGTATTATTACGTATATTGTATATGCATACACGTGCTGTTGTTGGTGTTTCCATATAATAGCTAGTCCATGCGAATCAATGAAGCATCAACCATCGCATACACAAGTACTCATGCATATATACAGACAATATTTCATGCATCATATGTACGCACGAAATCGGCACGTATACTATTTTTATCTCACTGTCATTGTTATTATTTGAAAAAAAAAAAAAAAAAAAAAAAAAAAAAAAAAAAAAAAAAAAAAAAAAAAAAAAAAAAAAAAAAAAAAAAAAAAAAGACACAAAATCTATAAACTCATTAGGTACTCTCTTGCGCGTTTGCACCCGCCACGTCTCAGCTTCCAAAGCTGCAAAATTATCCAAGACCCATAGTCGAGTCACGCGGCCGATATCCATCATCATCCTTTGCTCGAGCATATGTATACTTACGCGCGGTAACTCACCCCCTATTCGACTTTTTTTTTTTTTTTTTTTCTTCCTTCCAATAGACTTTCGATCGCTCTGCATATACATACATACGTACATCAACCACCTACGAACATCAGTATTCCCGATAACGGGCCGATGCTAATTTCCCATCTCCGATGGGTTGTTCTTTTTTCCCCTCCATCTTTCATTTTTAGCGGACGATGAGATTTCTCCCGTACGTGGATAGACTGGCTGTTTATCAAATCCCTGCACGGACGAACTATTTTTTTTTTTAGTCCACGGCCATACATTATACACGCGGTGGGGCTGGGCTCGTCCCGATCGACTTCATTCATCAGAGAAAGGGTGCGGAGGCGGAGATGATGATCATTTTCGGGCATTACGGGCGCATACACGCGTGCTGGAAAGACGAATGGATCTCTCGTTGATCGGACGATGCTACTGATGCCACTTGCGGCGGTACACACGAGACGATTGATCATCGTTGCGCCGCTCGTTCGGGAGGATTATTTTTAAAGATCAAGATGAAGAACGTTTTTGTTGTTGTGCATAAAGTTGACCAACGCTCCTCTGCAGGTATAATATGATGTATTTATCTTGGGGTGTATAGATCGATTTCGGGGTGCTTATTGTAAACGCCGACTGCCGATTTCACGGGGATCGGTAATAGCAGTGGTGGCCGTTTTTTTTTTTTCCACCCATCCATTCTTTTACCGATATCCGATCCAAAGCCCGAGAAGAAACAATTAAAAAGCTCATTTGGCGTTTCGGCGAATCGAGTGTACATCGTGGTATTAAGATCGTATGCTGATTATGCGAGAATTCCATGCTTCTCGCGCATTCGATCGATAATCGTCTCTGTGAAAAAGAAAAAAAAAAAAAAAAAAAGAAAGTAGGGAGAATCGATTTGGTATAAATGTTAGTTGGCTGGAGACATTTGTTTCGGCTGTACGTCGCACTAATGTTTATAATTAAAATGCCGTTATGGAGGGAAAATACGCGACACCAAGACTCAGGCTCGTGCCGAGGAGTTCCAACCCTGCCGAGTTACTCGAACGGAGAAAGCTTTACTTGCCAAACTTCCGCCGAACCTCAAGGTTTGCTTGTTCATAGAGACGAAAAAAAAAAAAAAAAAAAAAATCATTCAATGGCTTTATCTCCGTAATTTGTTGCATTTGGTATAGGTGTGGAAGCCGGTGTAGATATATATTGTAGTACAAAACGAACACACGTGAGAAAAAAAATAATGTAAGATTCTCGAAAGTTATACACGCAAGTAAAACCTACAAGCACAAGTTAGGACGGGAGCATAATATAGGTATACGTAGTGAATACACCGGGTGTCCGCGTGTACTCCTTGCCGTCTATATAGTCTGCTCCGTCAAGCTGTATCTACTACGGGGGGGGGGGTGGCGACGGAGGGGGAGGGGAGTTTACGCGTTCACGGAGGGGAACTGCTGACGTCCGAGGCGATCCGGGGCTATATAATATACCCTCCCACCTTCCTTTGCACACACACACACACACACATAGTCCATCGGGGAGCCTCCTGCAGGGAACATTCGCGTGTACTCTGGATGAAGCTATAGGGGTGGTCGTCTGTGCGCCGGCAACGTGCCCCACACACACACTAACGCGTGTATATGCCGTATATTTATATACACGCTAGGTACACAGAGATACGGATATTACGAATATCCCGCATCGCAACCATGAATGAACTCGCGCGTCGTATCGATTTATCCGCAACGCCCTACTTATATAGGAGGCGCTTCGGTAATATATATCATACTCGCGCATACATTTATGTATAATCGTACATACACGCGAATCTGTATGTATATGTATACACGTATATAGGGGTGGGTTATACATACAATTATGTAAAAAAATAGTGCTTTTTCCGCCTCTTTCATCCCTAACCCCTACGCAATGAGAAGCTTTGAATAGGACTAGTAGCAACTGCTGATTTCTCGTGGTATTTTTACTCATCAGTCCAACGATACAGGGGATTATATTATACATGTACCTATACTTTACTGTACTGTACCTAACTGCAGAGGAGGTGAAGAGAAAAAAAAAGTTTTTCGGTTTGTATACATTATGAATTTGAACGACATTACAATGATATGCAATAATCAAGCAGTCAACGACACACTGACCGACGTACCTAATATTGCTTAGCACCTCTTCAACTTTACGTATTTTTCTCCCTATATACCGTTGGTATGGGTATACGCATGTATATATATATATTTACTGCTACTGCATTCCACCAGTCAACCCCTTCTATGCTATATACACGTACAGTCGATGCACCCTTCCCAGCAGTACTATACGTATATACGTACACCCCTCCCCCCCCCCGGTGCTGCAGGTTTGACCCATGGCTTTTTCTCACCTCCCACTCGTCCCATGTGCCCACTGTGTACCTCATACCGATGACTCTCGCGGGAATAACCTGGCAGGGAGTTTTCGAGTGAACTCTGACCTATACGGTGATGATCATCAACCCCCTGTTTTAATTTTAAAACCATACTAACGTCTTGCTCATTTTATTGCTTTTTGTTTCTATACCCTACATTACAAATTATATGTTGCACGGAGAATGGAGAATATATATATATACATTGGTATATGTATGGTAATGACACAGGGGGTGCAAACAAGCGGGAATACAAAGTTGATTGGAAAAGGAAAAGAAAAAAAAAAAAGGAGGAAAAGCACGGGGGACAAGGATGATACGTTTTATTCCAACTTTTTCAAATCAACCGGTCTCTGCTTTTAGATTTTCATGAATACATTTTGTACAAATTGTAGAATATGATATACGGGGAAAACAACGTTTGATTATCTACTGGCTATTTTTTTTTTTTTTTTTTTTACTACTTTTGAGAGAATAGCTGCTTCACGGAGGTGCTTACTGTGTTTGAGTACTAAAAAAAAAAAAAAAAAAAATCATTACGTGCACAACCTTAGAGTACAAGCGTACGGTAAAATCATATCTTGTTCCATATGTGACTAAAAATTTATAAGAGCAATACAGTTACGGCGTCAGTTGAATAAACTTAATCTGGAGCACAATGAAATTTGTTAACATTGTGAAAAAAATTTTTAAGAAAAGATACATTAAAAAGGCATAACAATAGATTCCATAAGAAAGTAAATACTAAAATTTTATATCATGTGAATAATTGTCAATCATTATAGTAATATTTGATATAAAATTTTCTTACATCT
>NW_019379544.1:1206625-1221594 GCF_000648655.2 Copidosoma floridanum
ACGGAAAAAAAGAAAAAAAAAAAAAAAAAAAAAAGAAAAACAAAGTTGACCAGAGAGGAAGGAAGGAATCAATCCTTGGTAAAGGAAGCTCGTGGGCAGCGTAGGTAGGTAAATCTTTAATACGTATATAGCTGGGAGCGAAAGCGAACATATCAATGGGACGGTTACAGCGCTATGTTACTTTTCGTGAACTTTTTACGCACAGGAGTACAAGAAAAAAAAAAAAAAAAAAAAAAAAAAAACAGACGTGTCTCCGTTTACGTACACCAATGTTTATAATACAATTGCCCGTCGCCATTGCTCATTCACATTCCAGCCTTCTCTTAAAATACATCGTATGTATACACACACACACACACACACACAAACACACTTGGGTATACGCATGGATACACGTAGTATGAGCTTCTCTCCCCTTTGATAGGGCCGACGTCACAGACTCGAAAAGTCAGCCACCAGATATAATATCAACATCCCCGCGAATAGTATATGCTACGATGTATATGAGAATATAGTACGTGTGTGTACTCACTCGAAGCCGAAGCGCTCGTGGAGAGGCCGACACCGACGAGGAGACGACGGAGGATAACAGGGGCTGCTTGGAGTAAGAGCACGACGAGGTGGTCGAGGATGCCTCTTCGTGGCTGCGCGAGTGTCGCAACCCGCCGAGCCGATGTTCCCGCGACGAGCCCGAGGACGACGGCAAAGTGCTGATGATCCCCGTGGACGATCCACCTCCCGTACAAGCACGCCTACCCTCGGCCATCTCCTACTGGCTCTCTTCTGGTGGCTGGTAGTGCCCCCCCCCCCACCCTTTCTCGGCACTACTTTTATCGGCGGCCCGTCGACGAGGGTACCCACCACCGACTCACCCCTTGCTGCATCCGCCGCTACGCTCGGGTACCAAATCTCGTTTGGTGTATCACTTGTCGGTGACCTATTGGAGGTACTTTACTTTTTCTTTTTTTTAACCTAGGTTTTTTAACGCGACACCACCACGTCCCGGGGGGAGCGCGGGCCAGCCGACCCTCTCGGAGCGCGACGGGGACAAGTATCGCGGCCACACGGTCAAGCTACTGCTGCTAGCTTTCCTTTTTTTTTTTTTTTTTTCCCCTCCTCGGCGAGCGGGGCGACGACGGTACACACGGACGCGGAAAGCTCTCCCTTTGGGCGCTTGCGCGGAGCCGTACATATATATGTGGTCGCGCTCTCTCGAGCCACCCCCTCATTGCGCGTGTGTATGTATATATACGTCCTATGGCACGCGGGTGCTCGATGACGACGAAGATACGGAGCCACTGACTCGTGCAGCGAGCTTTTGCGTGGGACGAGCTCCGCTTCTGTGTGTCGTATATGCGCACGCTCGTATAATAACAATACGTGCGTGTGTAATGTATATATGCTACTGTCGTACCGGTGATGTCGCGCTTGGGCTTTTCGTTTAGCCATTTTTCAGGGAGGCTGCGTATACCTATATCGTACGAATCGGAAATATGGTTTTCCGAGCAATGGCCCATACACGGTCTCCTGCTTTTATAGTGGGTCCTCCCCCGCCGGTGATTAAATTTGTACTTACGAACAATTATTTTTAGAAAGCCGCTCCGGCGGGTGTAATTCGCGCAAGTTTAATTTCATTCTCGACTATAGTCGCGGCAACAACTTTTGTACATCGTCATCGCGTAGAAGGAAAAACAACAAAATATACCCATGCACGTGGAATATACATACATATACGTATGTATCGTTACAAATGGCATTGTTTACTTGAATCGAGAGTGTAATGGCACAGTTGGTGTTCGAAGCGAGATGAAATATACAACAAAACCCACGTATCTCTGGTGGCAAATAAAAAAGGATGGTACATCAGGCGGTGTGAGCCATCCTTGAATAAAATGCCCATCTCGTTCGTCCACTAATATATGCATGATTTATGCCCTGTCGGTTAACTCCGCTCGACTCCGATATTACAATACAAAACCCATCCACGTACATAAAAATACACTATATATGTATATATACGTATATACATGTATTTATATACGCTTGTTACATACCGATGAAAGAAGCAAGTGCGGGGTAAAACGTCGTCATCCCCAGGTTGTTTTGTTCGGCCTCGTCGCTTCCTGCTCGCTCGATATTCGTCCCCGATCTATTCGGTCTGTTGTTTCCGCTAATCGTATACAAACTACGCGGGGGATTACCCGTGTGTGGCCTTCCAGTGGCTCAAGTACGCGCGTCTGCATTAAAAAAAAAAAAAGAAAAAAAAACAAATAATTTCAAACGCGCTCGATGATCAACTTGCATGCTGTTATACCATCAAAGAGGCACTGTTTTGCGCCGATTTGGCAGCTTCCTTGAATCATAATTCGCCAAAGTTCTTTTTTTTTTTTACGACCAGAGTCGAATTTGCATCGCCTATAATGCCGCGACCTCGAGCCTCATCTTTTACAGCGTGAATACGCATCGATAAGCTTATACATATACATATGCAGAGATGAGAAGGAGCGAGATCAGTGCTCTTGCGAAAACAGCCGGTGGTTGTCTCAAGGATCGCTTTAGTTGTGCCACGTGCGCGTGGACCCGGTAATCATATATATATATATATATATATGCCAATTATAGGTATATATATATACGTATGTATGCTTTTTCTCCCTGGGGAGCAGGTTCCGTTTTATCGCATCTCCATGTGGAGCTCGGGTTTAGCCTGAGGGACGGAGATCACCTGTAGTTACTTTTGTGCACATGAGCCGCACCGATGGCTCAAAAAGATTTTCTTCGGCGCCGTGATATATTACACCGTGTATGTAACGGGACCTCAGGGGGAGAAGGAGAAAAAAACGGGCCTAATAGAATTACGCAATGAGTTACGCCGAGCGCCGCATGATAATTTGCATAAAAACGTACACCGCCACTTTTAAGTGTATATATATATATTTAAGACCGTAAAGACAGACACAGGTCGAGAAACTCGTGAGAGAATGTATATTTTGGTGTGCTCGCCTCGCACAGGTGTGTGTCTCCTCTTGATACTGTATTGACGAAAAGTCACGCTTTCAAAACGTACATAATGGACATTATTTTGTTCTTGCACGTATACTATACACGGAAAAAGGGAGAACCACGTGAGCGGCTATTATTGCCAAAGTCAAACTTTCGTAATTGAACGAAGAAAATGGGGAAGCTTGAAAAATTGAATTATAGGCCGCTTCCTTCCTGCAGGCCTCGATCTACGCATCCATTAGAGCTCTGATGAGTGTATACATGTTGCGGCCCTGCAATGACGAGGCTGTTTTTTTTTTTTTTTTTTTTTTTGCAAGAGAGCGCGTCTTCAATAATTCAATGTTTCATTTTCATTTCCAGTTTCTTTGTGCACGCAGTTTCCTAACTCCCCGCGATTTCACATATACACACCCATTATGTACTTATACACCGCGCGTGCAGTTGTTTGTGTTACGGAGCTCATCTTGAATGGGAATGTTTGGTCGAGTGATTCACGGCGAGTTCCAACGGTAAACGGCTATATAGTGCGTCTGCGTTGTGTGGAACCGCTACCTATGTATAGTATGGTAGATATATAGGCTCGTGCATTTTCAAGCCATACAACACGTACTGTTACCTGTTTTGTTGTTTGCGGTTGTAAAAAATTATGGTGGAAAAATTTGAATAATCACTGGGGTTTGCGAAAAAAATTAAAGAAGCGAAACTAGTGGAAAAAAGAGAGAATTTAGCCGTATTTTGGCGAAATTTCTTTAAATTCGTGAGATGCCGAGTATCATGCGCATTAGAGGCCAGATGGGTCAGGCTCGGATAGCTCAGTCGGTAGAGCATCAGACTTTTAAATTTCTAAAGACATCTGAGGGTCCAGGGTTCAAGTCCCTGTTCGAGCGAAAATTTTGCAATTTTTTTCTCTGTCTCTTTCGACACCGTAACAATATCGATCGATGTATCATTGCTTAATATTTCTTTTTTTTTTTTTTTTTTTTTTTTTTTTTNTGGCTGGTCCCAGCGACCAGGCCAGTAGGCTGTCGCGGTATCCCGGGGAAAAAAAAAAAAAAAAAAAAAAAAAAAAAAAAAAGGAAAAATCGGGAGATAATGAAAACCTTGACTCTGAAGCTGTGCGAAATTATTGGAGAGGGGAAAAAAGAAAACTCTAAAATTACGAATCAACCACGTATACATATATAATACACCACATCACTCAGCCGCGCAACGCAAGCGATCCCGAGCTCGAGATAATTGCCGGCTCGTGTGTACACATAAATATACTCCTACGTAAATACACACACGCGTCTGTTTGTCATCATTATTATTATTATTATTTCGTTACGCGCGCGTCTATGCACCGCAAGTATGTACATCATAATCAAGCGAATCTGGCTGTCGCGGGAGATTTTTCAAAAATCATCGCTATCTCGTCGCGCGTACCCATACACACCTAAATACCGATCGCGCTCACGCATCACAGTATCTACCCTCGGATCGTCGATATTATACATATATGTATGTATTAACTTTGGTGTCAACGTACGATTGTCCGGCGTAAAAAACTGTAAAATAGATAAGTACATGCAAAGGGTACACGCGCGCTCCCGGAATCCCGGAGTGGCGAGAGATACCGGCCCCTGCAACGAGCCGGGCGATATATAAATTAAGCGCCACCGATTTGCGCCAAAGTCGTGCCATGTCCACGCAATAAGTACACGCACATCCTCGAGGATACATATACCCAAGGTACAACTAGAGCCTGCGAAACGTGAGTATCATCTGCATATATGTATAGGGATACAATCGCACAGGTGGGCAAAGGGGCTTTTTTCGTGTCTTTTTTTTTTTTTTTTTTCTTTTTTTCACACGAGCCCGCCAAAGTACCGTTACGTCGGAGATTGATCCTTCAAAGGGATGGGAGAGGTTCTCTTGTTCGCTCTCGCCCGCGAATACAAACGAGAGCGTGGAAACTGACGTCGGGTCTCACCTTTTGTTTTTTGTTTTTTTCCACCCTTTCGCCACTCGAGCCATGAGCGTATTTTTTGTTTGTTTAAGGAGCGAACCATTCGGTGAACCAAAAATGATATTCGTGTCGCAACCATATATAATACGCGCTTTCTCGCACTAGCCCATTGTCTTTGTGGTGTGCAGCACACGCGCGTCTCCCGTTCCACTTTATATACGTTCGTCCGTTTGTTCCTCGTTTTTTTTTTTTTTTTTTTTCTCAATGTTGAGAGCAAGGGTCGTCGGAATTTACAAAGGTTTACACGAGCAAGGATATTGTGTCAAAGGTTTATTCATGTGTTAATTTGCTTAACTGCCGAATCGTATAACTCATAATACCTGCATTGTTTATTACATCGTTGTTCAAAGTTCGAGTACAAACATCAACCGATGCAACAATAAAATCGTTTGGATAAAGCCTGTTTTTTGAGCGTTTTGTAGAGATAAAGTCGGAGCGATGCGTGTTTTGATAAGGCAAATAGAATCGTACTAATCGAGCGAATCAACAGATTTTTTTTTTTTTTTTTTAGCTTGAGGGTCTTGATATTATGACCTATTTGTAAAAAACATAAACGAAAACAAATCCAAAAAATGTGTAAACTGTACAGCGATTATCAACTAATTGTTCAACTCCAGAAATTGTTTGTATCATATTTACTGTCTTAGCCGTTTCTCCCAGGAATGCAAGCCTAGCGAGAAAAGTCCGGGTATTGATCTCGCGAGTGCGTGTGTCACCACCACACTCCCAAGTTCCACTAACCGCAGCCCAAACCACTGTGCTATACAGTGAGTGACCGCTAGTGACAAAAATTTATTTCAACTAAAAAATAACATTAATGGTTAACCTATTGCAAAATGTAAACAATTGACGTAATTGGTAACCCTGACGGGCATCAGCATCTTGAGCATCAACTAAGAAAAATAAAAAATTCAATTGATTCCTTAAATATATATATATATAAATATGAATAATACAACAATTTGTTACTACATCCATCTACAAAGAAAGTAAAATAAATGAACTGAGAAAAATTAGGCGTGTAGCACGCCAAGCAATTCGTTGGGAGTCATTTCGGAAAAACCGAACGTTACAATGCATATGGATCGACAAGGGTGTACATCAAATGCAAAAACAATCGAGTATGGGAAATTTCAAATTTCCTGAACCTAGAAGAAAGCTAAGTCAACTTGACAAGCTGGGTCAATTTTAAAAAGAAAAATCACCTCTAGTGAATTTTTTATTTTTATTTATTTTTTTTCCCTCAAAGTTTGATGATGTTTTTATGAAGTATCTTAACAGATTGAAGAAAAAAATTTGACAATGATTAAAAACCACACAATGGGCGAGTAATTATTTTTGTCGTTGATTCATAATAATAATAGCGATTCTGGATTTGCTTATATATTTATGGAAGCCTCTGGTTGCTAGTGACCTCTCCGAGCTGGCTCCGATGAGAAAGTCTATTTAACGTACAATATTTGCGGAATAACGTCTGCGCAGTGTATACAGGAGAGAGAGAGAGAGATTGACCGATTCGCCGATTTTTCCTTGCTACTGCTATTGTTGTTGTATAATTGAACGCGCACATAATCACCGATATGCCAGTCGCATTTGCCACCTTTTACATCGAGTCGTATACCAAGAAAAAAAAAAAATTTCTTGAATCCCCACCTAAATAAATGTAAATAAACATATATTATATTCTCACCAAATACTTTGTGTATACAAGAGCAGATATGCCGTGTATATTGTACTGTAAAATATATTATCTCAATTGAAATAATTGCCATTGTTAGTAAGAGATCGAGAAACATCCCGCAAAATTATTTCTCGTTTACCCAACGTCTTATGAAAAAAAAAAAAAAAAAAAAAAATTAAAACTATTAGCAATGAAACGTTGACTCGTTCGAGTGCACCACAGCATACACATACATACACTCAATAGAGAGAGGGAGAGGACAATTTCATCGCCACTGAAGCGTATTATAACTGGCGCTCATTACCGGCATCAGCCGCAGGTGATATGTATATAGTATGGTATCGGTGTAAGTACAGCAGGCTCCATCCTATAAATTGCGGTGTAAAGCGCGTTTACAAACGAAAAAGAGAGGGTTTACGGCCGGCTCGCTCCGTATGACTGTAGCCATCACTTTCGCCGTTTCGAGCGTCGATCTCCGTCTGTATCATACAATACATGTGTAAGTAGGTATAGGTATATACCTGTACGGCCGATTTTTCCCTGGCCAACCGAGCGCCAAGCGTTGTAATAAATCGAATTGATGCGTTGGCATACATACACAAGCCGACGCAGCGAATTAGACATACTTGTGGCAGGTATACATGTCATTGCCTCGTGGTATCGTTCCTTTGATCTCTAGTCGGACGTTGACGTGTGGTTTTTTTTTTTTTTTTTTTTTTTTTTCTCAATGTTGAGAGCAAGGGTCGTCGGAATTTACAAAGGTTTACACGAGCAAGGATATTGTGTCAAAGGTTTATTCATGTGTTAATTTGCTTAACTGCCGAATCGTATAACTCATAATACCTGCATTGTTTATTACATCGTTGTTCAAAGTTCGAGTACAAACATCAACCGATGCAACAATAAAATCGTTTGGATAAAGCCTGTTTTTTGAGCGTTTTGTAGAGATAAAGTCGGAGCGATGCGTGTTTTGATAAGGCAAATAGAATCGTACTAATCGAGCGAATCAACAGATTTTTTTTTTTTTTNCCCACGGACAGTGATATCAAAGGCTCTTTTCTTTCCGGTACCTACACCCAGCCTTCGTCTCTTTTTACGTTTTGGAAAAAAAAAAAAAAAAAAAAAAAAAAAAAAAAAAGGAAAAATCGGGAGATAATGAAAACCTTGACTCTGAAGCTGTGCGAAATTATTGGAGAGGGGAAAAAAGAAAACTCTAAAATTACGAATCAACCACGTATACATATATAATACACCACATCACTCAGCCGCGCAACGCAAGCGATCCCGAGCTCGAGATAATTGCCGGCTCGTGTGTACACATAAATATACTCCTACGTAAATACACACACGCGTCTGTTTGTCATCATTATTATTATTATTATTTCGTTACGCGCGCGTCTATGCACCGCAAGTATGTACATCATAATCAAGCGAATCTGGCTGTCGCGGGAGATTTTTCAAAAATCATCGCTATCTCGTCGCGCGTACCCATACACACCTAAATACCGATCGCGCTCACGCATCACAGTATCTACCCTCGGATCGTCGATATTATACATATATGTATGTATTAACTTTGGTGTCAACGTACGATTGTCCGGCGTAAAAAACTGTAAAATAGATAAGTACATGCAAAGGGTACACGCGCGCTCCCGGAATCCCGGAGTGGCGAGAGATACCGGCCCCTGCAACGAGCCGGGCGATATATAAATTAAGCGCCACCGATTTGCGCCAAAGTCGTGCCATGTCCACGCAATAAGTACACGCACATCCTCGAGGATACATATACCCAAGGTACAACTAGAGCCTGCGAAACGTGAGTATCATCTGCATATATGTATAGGGATACAATCGCACAGGTGGGCAAAGGGGCTTTTTTCGTGTCTTTTTTTTTTTTTTTTTTCTTTTTTTCACACGAGCCCGCCAAAGTACCGTTACGTCGGAGATTGATCCTTCAAAGGGATGGGAGAGGTTCTCTTGTTCGCTCTCGCCCGCGAATACAAACGAGAGCGTGGAAACTGACGTCGGGTCTCACCTTTTGTTTTTTGTTTTTTTCCACCCTTTCGCCACTCGAGCCATGAGCGTATTTTTTGTTTGTTTAAGGAGCGAACCATTCGGTGAACCAAAAATGATATTCGTGTCGCAACCATATATAATACGCGCTTTCTCGCACTAGCCCATTGTCTTTGTGGTGTGCAGCACACGCGCGTCTCCCGTTCCACTTTATATACGTTCGTCCGTTTGTTCCTCGTTTTTTTTTTTTTTTTTCGCATTCACCGTGTGTATTGCAATGTTGCGTAAAAATATATATGTATATATATATATGTCCTCCCTTGATTTGCCGGACCGCCAAGGTTATACGCGTGTACCAAAGTTGCACAATTCCATACGCTTGAAAAAAAAAAAAAAAACCCTCCTGAAGGAGGCGTACTTAGCAATTAGTAGCCCCTCCGGACCTTTAGTACACGTCGCGTTAAAAAGTCAAGTGCAGGACTTGCGTGCATATGCACGGAAGCGATTGCTTCTCCTTTTTTCGAGAGGGGATGAAAGAGGAAAAAAAAAAAAAAACAAAGTGTCAAAGAGGCTGTGGGTCGAGCTTGGCACACCCTTTGCGCGCAAGTGTGTAAACATTGATGAAAGGGAGAAAGAGATAGAGCCGCCGTCACGAGTATGCACAAGTATAAGGGACGTATATATTGTATAATCCACACCGATAGGTACGTGAGCTCCGAAAATTTGGTATTCCACGTGTCTCGCTCTAATCTTGAATGTTATATACCTACGCCGATGCTATATATATATATATTGAAGGAGGGAGGCGCGGTGTACGGCAAACCGATGAGAAACGCGCAACCTTATTTGCAACCATCTACACGGAGCGTACTTATACATGCGCGCAGGTGCAGTCTATGTGTACATGAGGTATACATATATATATATTGTAAATATACGTGCTGAGATTTCCTTTTCCCTATACTTGTATACCTACTTGCTCCTCCACCGGTATACACACGTCAACCTTTTTCTTTTGCTCTCGCCTTCGCGGGTTACCTCCCCCCCCCTTTACCCTATATATGTGCATACGTATGTACAAGCTCCATCTGCAACAAGACAGCATTTGCAAACATATTAGAGTACGGGTATATACCTATGTGTGTGTTACAGGGGAGAGAAAAGAATCTCCTCTCGTTGCTACTACCTACAGTACCTACTAACTCTCTCGGCGAGCAATACTTGCATATATACGTATACATTACACATTAGCAGTGCCCAAGAGAGAGAGAGAGAGAGAGAGATACCTATAAGTCGAACTTTTTGCTTCACTGGCATTTTCACTTTCTAAGCCTGCCGTTACACACGTATAGGTGTATATACTTACTTTACCTTCTAGCCGGCACAAAAATGTACATGTATAACTTGGTGCAGCAGCTACTTACTGCACAACATGTACTCGTAGGAGCGCCTCGCTCTTGTTCTTCTTCTTCTTCTTCTAGTCGACAACTGGAATATTGTAATAAAGTATAATCACAATAGTATCTGGTAGACTGCAGCGTTGTTATATATACTTGGTTGTGCATTATCGATTCATCGGGGGGTCATTGGGCCAATTCGTGCTGTGTGGGATAGAGCACGGCTCTCTTGATCGAGTACATGTATATTTTTTTTGCATCTCACGTACATAAAGACGAGCGTCTGTTTCATCAATTATTTCAACGATAAGGAGGAACTTCGAGTATTGTGCGCAGTTTCACTCTCGTTGATGCGCGTGTTGTACGACAGCTTCAAAGAAAATAATCGGTATATGGTGTTTTAAAAACACATAAATCGGGCAAACTTTATGGTTTCATCTCGAAATCGTCCGACGGATCGAAACAATTTTTTTCTCAAAGCCGGGCTCCTTTCGGCAATTAAAAAAAGCGTCTCGGAACCGCCGATGCGAATAAATCGATGGCACAAAAGAGATATGGACGAGCCAAATACAAAGACATGCATAATATCCGTCGGAGACCAAAAAGTTACCGAATAGCCATTTAAAACGCAGCAGTAGCAACACTCATCTCTCCCCAGCGCGGAGATCGGTAATTACTCGAAATCCTCATCCGCGCGAAAAATTAGCTCTCATGAGCGCACGCGAAAGAAAAAAAAAAAAATAAAAAAAAAATCAGGTCACAGCTCGCGCGAGGAGAGCAAAAGTATAATTCACGGGTAGGTATATAATATGTTGTACAGCGCACGAGAGCGCCGATTCGTGCCGAGCGGCACGTGCAACGCGCACACGACGATCGGCGCCGATCTCTCGAGCATATACACCTCTCTCTGATGGATGTATAATATATATAAGGCAAGAGTGCAGCCTGGCACGGTAAAATCTCTTGGCTCTCGGTTTCTTTTTCTCCCCAGAAAAGAGATAATGCACAAGGAGCAGCTGCACCGACGGACAGACAGAGCGTGTCGGGAGCACGATATGCCACCAGCGATGGTACACACAATTGCTTTCTGAGATTTTGTATATTTATTACAATCTGGGGTATCCAATCTTTTCTCTGGGGTATCCAATTTCATCGCGAGTAATGCGATTTTTGGTCCTGTACCCGGAGAAATCGGTAATCGGACGATTAGCACAGCTGCTGGCTGGCCTTTTTTTTCCGCTTTCAATTAATTAGTTCTGCCTACTAGCTGACGCTCGGAGGGGGAGTTTGTACTAAAATCGTTCAAAAAGTGAAAGCGATCTCCGAAGAAAAATTTACGGGCGCGTGTAAAGTTGTTTTTATTTTAATTATTGATTTTCCAGTCCGAAATATCGGTATGACCCGTACATATATACACCTTTCGGCGAATAAACGCACAAACGGTACTTGCTTCGCGTTTTTTTCGAAAACCCACTATAGAGCAACGAATAAACACCAATGGTATATATATATATATATACACGTAACACCCAGTCGCTCCGTTTATAATCGCGTCCCTGCGATCTGTCCCTGTTTCTTTTCCCGCCCCCTCGTTGAATATACCCACGTATAATATCGCTTTGCAATACCATGGGACTTTTTTTTTTTCTTTCCCTCCACCTTCTCCTTCGTTCGAGCGCAACAACTTTGTTCCCCTCCACCTTATCAGCGCGCGTAGGCAGATTTACGCTCGACGCGACCTAAATCGGCAAAAATACCATCAGGTGTTATTACAATTTTTTTGCTCCCCCCCCCTCCTCTCTCACGTACTCGAGTATAAATACACTCTCATGCCCGTACCATAATGGAGATGCCTTTTTTTTTTCTCTCTCTCTCGTTATGTAATGCATACAATTATGAGTCCGTCATCGTCGCGGCTCTCCGTATTGATGTACCAAGCATTATTTTTTTGTACTCGTTACAATCGCCGACAGCCTCGCTCGGACATACCATCGGATGAATAACATTTTCACAACAATCGATACGAGATCAAAGCCCGTCTCGTGCATGTAATAAACTTAAAAATCGGTTTCTCGCCTCTCGTGTGAGACCACAGTATATATCGGGCTCCGAAATCTCCAGCGGCTTCCGCGCTCTTGCGAGTCAACGCGGGAATATCCGCGATAAAACAGAAAAATTAATCGAAAGGTGCGTGAGCGATGCAAAAATCCTAAGGCGCGTGTGATACACGAACGTTGCGCGATGCATCTGCTCGAGTAAGCGTGATACCGATCCCCCGTGTGAAAATAGGTTTTCTCGAGTGTACATAAATATGTAGTCGGGGAGGGCCGTATATACCTATACACACGAGCCTTGCACACACAGCACGTGTAATATATTTAAGAGCAAAGAACGAGAGGTGCCTGTGCATATATGCCTATCCGTCCATCCATCCATCGGTGAGAGGAGTGTTATAAAACTACGCGCGGGGGTGAGCCTGAGAAACGTATTGAAAAGAAAAAAAAAAAAAAAAAAAAAAAAAAAGAGGCGGGGAACGGCGCGCGACACAAAGAAGGCGCTGAGAGAGACTCGGAGGAGAGTATTAACACATCGGACGGGCCCAGGGAGGAGGGACCCCACACACACACACACCGAGTCTTGTTATACGTCCCATAGAATTTACACACCACAACGGCCGCATATATTTATTGTTGTACATATTATATCCCCCGTGTATTTGTACACGTAGCATCGTAATTATCTCGTACGACGACGTGCAAAAATCGCGTAAGAAATGTATATATATCCTACGGTGCAAATAACGCCATGGTGGGTGTGAATAGGTACTCCGAAGCGGGAGCGGAGGGGGGGGGGAAGTCGAAAGGAAGCCGTTGCTATAATGCACGTGTATGTATGGGTGATGTACACACTGGCGCGCGTGTCTACGTTCGTGTGTGTAAAAAAATGAAATGGGGCATTGGGTGAAAGTAAAGTTGCCCGGCGTGTCGGGGGACTGCCGAGAGCGGCACCGCGGAATCTGCAGAGTCAGTTTCTCAGGAGCAGCCAGCCGAGCCGGTGCTGCTGTTTCTGCAACAATCCAACTCGCTTATATACTCCGCGTTGTAATTTACTCGCTGGACTTGCAAATTAATAATCATTTTTGTAAAAAAAAACAAAAAAAAAAAAAAACGTGCAAGTTGAAAGTGATCGGGGCGCTATCTTGTACGCCCGCGCGCCAGAGAGAGAGAGAGTATCCGAGATGGGGGGAGGAGTCGATTGATCGGCGAGTGTGCAAATTCGTCAGTTTGAACGACGCGGAGCGTAAATTGTCGTCCTCATGCCGACTGCAGTTGAACAGCCAGCCTAGGCTGGCCCCCATCTCTATCATACACCACGAGAGAAACGCTCTTCTGCAGCATCAGCCAACGCCGTGCATACACGTACACAAACATACACACACATAACAAAAAAAAACAAGAAAAAAGTGTGCGCGCGCTGTGTACGACTCGTTCTCTCCGACGATCATGCCGGCGGTGGAGCTGCGGATGCAACATCAGCCGGAGATAAAACGGCGGTGGCGATAACAATGAGTGCCCGTGTATTATCTTCCCTCGGATAAGCGTATAAAGGAGTGCGCGGCGTGAAAACGCGTGGACGCCCAACCGACGCATCCACTAGCCGCGGAGCAGCGGCTCCGAGCAGTCGTCGTGTGATTATTGTATTTCTCGCACTCCCGATCGTAAACAAACAAACTCCGTTGTCGCCTCGCTCTGAGCTACGGAGTTGTGCCTGTTTTTTTTTTTTTTTTTAATTCATTTGAAAAATTTTACGATACTCGTGTCCTTCGATAACAGTAATCAGCATCGGAATATCACCTGTGGCCATGGGGAGGACGAGTGATACTACGCTGTTGTTGTTGTTGGTGACGGTTCTCGGTGTCCTGGTCGGTGTGAGCGAGGCACTCGAGAATGGATTGGCCAGGACACCACCGATGGGCTGGCTCGCATGGGAGCGATTCAGGTGCAACACAGACTGCAAAAACGACCCGGACAACTGCATCAGGTAAGCTATACATACATACATATTGTATGTACGCGTGTATACGTGCATGGGAGAGAGAGAGAGAGCGATCCAACGAGAGCGAAAGTCGTGTGACGTGTTTTGTTTTTCTCTCCACATCGAGTGCTTTTATGCAAGTATACTTACGTACAACTTAATGCGCTAAATCAGCACATACAGGAAGTGACGTTTGATTCGCAGATCCGGTAGTGATCCACTGATTAGTAGTGCATAGGAATAACAAAACTCTCTGCTTTCGTACGATTGTCTTACCACTAATGATTTTTAAAGTGGTTGCCATTCACTTTTTAAGTCTGCAGTTGGGCACACCTATACATTAAAATTACAAATAGTATCCGTTCATCGACTTTCACATTTGTTTTTTTAATTTCGGTCACAGTTATTAGCAATTTTAAGTGATCTCGAAGCTATATTATATCCGCCCAGACGCAACACATTTTTTTTTTCGCGCTCTCTAAACATATATAATATGCGCCCTCACGATCCAATCTCTTGGGTAAACCTCACAGGAAGCAAAACACATACATCGCGAAAGCACACATTACTCATGTCAAAGTTTACGGTATTAAGAAAGTTTAGCAAAATTATACGCCCGGAACGCAATCCACTTTCCATCGTATTGTCGTTGAGTGGAGGCTTTCTGATGGGGAAAAGAACGGTTCCATAATTGTGGCTATATGATTTCTCTCCTGTCCACTTCCTGCAGCTAATACACCGTGTAATTATACTTCGCGTGAACGCGTGTACAAGTTGCTTATGTAAAAAAAAAAAAAAAAAAAAAAAAAAAAAAAAAAAAAAAAAAAAAAAA
>NW_019379544.1:1221656-1244376 GCF_000648655.2 Copidosoma floridanum
CCTTTGCGGCTCCGCCTATATAAGCGCTGGCTTGTTGTTGTAATTTATTGTCAGTCGATAGCACGACAGGTGACGAGTAAGTCAACCAAACTTACGAATTCTTGCGTACCTGCGGTAACAATTTACATCAAAATTTATTGTATTTTGTGTTTGAGCCTTCCAGATCACTCATTGTGTGTTTTTAATTTTAATTTTGTAGCCTGATGAGGCTGACGCATATTGTCAGCGAAACGTTGCGCATTAATAAATCAACGCAAGAAAATTTAAATACACTTTACTTGTATTTATTTATTTTCTCACATTTCGCCCCCAACGGATCACTGATCACTTTGAATTTCCAAATTCACCGGAGGGCACTGATATATCCAAACAAACCAATAATAATAATAATAATAATAATAATAACGATCTACGTCAAAGTCGTGCTTTTCGAGGCATTGTTATACATCGGAAAAGCCGCGTTTTCACGCTCACGTGGTTTTTTTTAAATGTCCCGTCGGTTTTATCGATTCACTTTGTACCATTACCACATAGCCTGAGAACCCAATAGGTCTAAAGTGATGGGGCAACTAGAAAAAGATAAATTTATTTTTAAAAGCCATTACCCGGGAGAACAATGAATCGGTACTCCACTGTTGACAGATAAAAGAAATAACGTGACTTGTAACTCAACTGTGGCCAGACACCGTGTCTGCTCACTGTAAATTACTCTTTTACCCGCGTGATTAGCTATGTATATTACATTCATTTATTCAAATACATTCATTCGTCCTCCCTGACAACAATAAACTATTTTCTTCTACGTGGTTTTGTTTATTTTTTTTTTTTCTTCTTTTACAATTTTACTTGTTTTGCTAAAAGTGATTAATGCTTTTTACTAAACAATCTTTTTTTTTTATTATTTACGGCGTATTTGAGCAATAATTGATTACTTGGAAAAGTTATTTACAGATCGGATGAATAAATCACACGATTTTAATTGCCTCCGAGTTTATAACAAAGAAAGTGCGCGGATCCCTATCTGTGCGTAATTTCAATCATATTGTGCCGATAAGGACGTAATTATTCAATTGTAGAATGCGATGGATTATGTAAGGTATATGAAACGCGTATGAAAATTTATTGCCTCGATAAGAATTACTTTTTATTCACTCGAACGCAAAACATGGAGGAAAAAAAAAAATTTGCAGCTCGTAAAAAAAAAAATGTTAAACGCGAATTTCAATGTTGAATAATCATTATTATACATGATCACGTAAGGTATATGAAACGCGTATGAAAATTTATTGCCTCGATAAGAATTACTTTTTATTCACTCGAACGCAAAACATGGAGGAAAAAAAAAAATTTGCAGCTCGTAAAAAAAAAAATNTATCCTTATTGTTCGAAAAACCCGGGCTCGAGTAAAGCAATGGACAGCCACCGTAAACCGTACGACTTTTCTCTTACAATATATCAAGGACACGCGTCCTTGACGTGCGTGAAGAAAGTAAATACCGTCTACAGAAATTTTGTCTCCCGATTGTTACATAAATGCAGATTTACGGTGACGGTTATGCCAATTCTTACATTTTTCTAGCACACGTATACATACAATTCTCCTGCCCTCTTTTGCTGAAGGTGCCATTTTTTTCCCTCAAATGTTTCGACCTGATGCGCGCTTGCACAATAGTAAAAAAAAAAAAAAAAAAAAAAAAAAAAAAAAAAAAAAAAAAAAAAAAAAAAGACAATGTATCAGCATTGAAACATTTCTTTCAGCGATCGGCTATTCAGAACAATGGCAGACATCGTGGTATCCGAGGGGTACGCATCGGTGGGGTACGAGTACATAAACATAGACGACTGTTGGCTGGAAAGGGAGCGCGCACCCGATGGGCAACTCGTGCCCGACAAGGAACGCTTTCCCTACGGAATGAAGAGCCTGTCCGATTACGTAAGTTTGCAAAAAAAAACAATAATAATATCTCTTACCTGTACTCGCTCACCTTATCTCTCCGTTGCACAATGACCCATTCAGACAAGGGTATTTAATTTGGCATGGTAATTTAGATGATTGATTTCATTGAAACTGTGTACATCCCCGTCGAGTATACGATAATATGTTGTGCCGAGACAAAGGTTGATCGTTTGACTCCCTTTGTTTGTAGATCCACTCGAAGGGATTGAAGTTCGGCATCTACGAGGATTTCGGTAATTTCACGTGCGCCGGGTATCCCGGAGTCATAGGGTACCTCGCGAACGATGCGGACCTGTTTGCCTCGTGGGACGTGGATTACGTGAAACTCGATGGCTGTTACGCTCTTCCCCGTGATATGGATCAAGGTATAAACCATATACATTGCGATGGAGGAAAAATTTCCTATTGTCTATAACAATGCAATTTCTTTTTTTTTTTTTTTTTTTTTTTTTTTTTTCCCAGGTTACCCTGAATTTGGTTTTCACTTGAATCGGACCGGAAGACCGATGATTTACTCGTGCAGTTGGCCGGTTTATCAAATATACGCAGGCATGCAGGTGACGCATACGATTTGTCAACTTTTTTTTTTGTAAACGTTTTGATCCTAAAGGAAAATATTGCTTCCAGCCAAATTACAGTTCGATTATCGAGCATTGCAACTTGTGGAGGAATTTCGATGACATTCAGGATTCTTGGAGCAGCATCGAAACAATTATAGATTATTACGGCAATAACCAAGACGCGATAGTGCCAAACGCGGGACCGGGCCACTGGAACGATCCCGACATGTTGATCGTTGGTAATTTCGGCTTGAGTTACGAGCAAAGCAAAACGCAAATGGCCCTTTGGGCCATACTCGCGGCTCCTTTGCTCATGTCCGTCGATCTTCGAACCATCAGACCAGAGTACAAAGCTATCTTACAGAATAAGAAAATTATCGAAGTGGACCAGGATCCCCTTGGTATTCAAGGTCGGCGAATCTACAAAGTGAGTCTAGTGTACTTTGAAAAATCGTATAACTGTGTGTGCATGACCTTTCAAGTATATTAAATTTACTTTTTTTTTTTTTTTTTTTTTTTTTTTTTTTCCACAGCACAAGGGCATTGAAATCTGGGCAAGGCCTATAACTCCAGTTTACCAAAACTACTACTCATACGCCATCGCGTTCCTTAACAGAAGAACCGATGGTACACCCTCTGATGTGTCGGTTACTCTTAAAGAGCTTGGTCTACAGTACCCCCATGGATACAGAGTAGAGGTAAACACTTTCAATCGTTGTTGCGGATGTACCTTTTTTTTTTATTTGTCACTTATATACGATTTAATTTGTCTCGTAGGACCTGTACGAAGACGTCGATTACGGAGTTCTCACGCAATACACGAAGATCAAAGTCAAAGTGAATCCATCCGGTGTCGTTATTCTGCGATGTGATCTACAGTTCGATCACCCCAATCAGTATACGCAATACACGCCCCTTCAACAAGTGTTCAAAGTCAGGCACAACTCGTTTTAAGAAATTACCATTGTAAATTAATTATTAAACAAATTTAATTATTATTATTATTATTATAGTNTTTTTTGTAATAAATTGTTTATAAAATATGCGTGACCATACTGTGTTAAGGCTGTAAAAATAAACTATTTGACATAAAACGAATTATGTAGACTGATATATTTCATAGATAAATTAATTTGACTTACATCATCGGGTTCCCATAAATTTTTGAAAGAAAAATTTCTGCATTAATTTTATATACTTTCTGATGATAATGTAAAAATTTCGTGTGCATTAAATTAGTCGTAATAATGGCTACAAAAATATGTATTACATGTATAACAAATACTCATACATTTTTAAACATCAGGGTACTTGTGGTTTGATTTGAAAATTCTTTATAGGTATAAGTTTTTTTGAAAAAAGTTTTCTACTTACTCTAGTTTATCGACCTCAAGTGACATAAAAACATATATATACGTAAAACTCATACATACAGATATAGCCGCACATATATATAAGTGCAAAGTCGAGAGCAGAGTGCCGATCGAGTGAACAACTATGTGACGTTAATAGAAAGTTTTACCTTAGTTTTTCTATTGAACCGTATTGTTTAGTGTTGAAAAAATTTCGTCAAAATGAAGACAGCATTTATGGTAGCCGAAAAACCATCTCTGGCCGCGTCTCTCGCCAATATTTTAAGCAATGGAAGATGCACCACTCGAAAAGGTAGGTTATGTTTTTCGGAGCCGTCTGCTACATTTACATTTGTTATGTACTTTTAATTAACAACAAAAACATAACAACACTTGCAAGTATCTCCCTCAGTTATTTTAACTTATTAAACAATTGAGTTAAAAAACTGGCTATGTCATTAAAACTTGCACATGTGTATTAACTTTTTATGTGGGTTACTTTGTTTGATTGAATAAATATTGAGGATGATTATTTGATAAAGTATAGTTATTTACTTTTTTGCAAGGTTCAAATGGCTCGTGCTCTGTCCATGAGTGGATGGGTCAGTTCAGAGGTGAAAATGTTAATTTTAAAATGACCTCCGTTTGTGGGCACGTTATGAGCTTGGATTTCATTGGAAAATACAACAATTGGGACAAAGTTGATCCAGTAAGTTTTTAAAACAGTATCTGTTGTTTTGGTTTGACAGATGATAATGCTACCTTTGCTTGCAGGCAGAGCTCTTTACTTGTCCTACGGAAAAAAAAGAAGCAGTTCCAAAACTCAAAATACCCAATTTCCTTTTGAAAGAAGGTGGAAATTGTGATTATTTAATATTATGGTTGGATTGCGATAAGGAGGGTGAAAATATTTGTTTCGAGGTGATTCAAGCTGTTCAGCAGGGCAACAGGAGATTGAACCCAGATGTAAGGCATTTATATTGTAGTAAATTCAACATTAAATTTATCACACATGTGTCTATATTCTATATTGAAAAATTTTTTCAGGACATCTGGAGAGCTAAGTTTTCTGCAATCACTGATAAAGACATTAAAGCTGCAATGGCTAATCTTGCCAAGCCGAATGAAAATGAGGCCAAAAGTGTTGATGCTAGGCAAGAGCTTGATCTGCGCATCGGATGTGCATTTACAAGATTCCAAACCAAGTTTTTTCAAGTAAGAGAATTTTTTTCAACTTGAGAAACCTGTTTATGATACAAGTTTTGATCAATACTCATATATGAAATCATTAGGGAAAATACGGCGATTTAGATGCTTCATTAATTTCCTATGGACCATGCCAAACTCCTACATTAGGATTTTGTGTTCAGAGGCATGATGAAATTCAAACATTTAAACCAGACCCATATTGGGTACTTCAGGTACTAACAACTAAAACTTGAAAACTTTTAATACTCGTATTTGTGTCAAACCGAAACCAACTACTTCGATAATTTTATTTCAGGTTACAGTCAAGTCCTCAGATGGATTGGACATAGTTTTAAGTTGGTCTAGAGTTAGATCCTTTGATAAAGAAGTAGCTAATATATTTCTCAGTATAGTAAAAGAATTCGATCAGGCAACGTAAGTTTATCATAACATGTCATGGATTATTCCTGAAAATGAATTTACTAAATTCGACCTCTTTGTTTATAGGGTTTTAAGCATTCAAAGTACCGAAAAATCAAAGTCAAGACCCATAGCTTTGAATACTGTCGAGCTAATGCGAGTTGCTAGCTCTGGATTGGGTATGGGGCCACATCACGCTATGCAAATTGCGGAACGTCTTTACACTCAGGGATACATAAGTTATCCTCGAACTGAAACTACGTCCTACCCAGAAAACTTCGATTTACTGTATACTGCACATTTTTATAATCAAATTTTCTCGGTTAGGAAGATTGTAATAATTTCAAACTCATTCTAGATCGACCTTGAGGCAGCAGCAAAACAGCTCAGACTGGGGAGACGAAGTTAGAAAAGTTTTGAGTAATGGTATTAATAAACCGAAAAAAGGTCACGATGCTGGAGACCATCCTCCCATAACACCCATGAAATCAGCTAGCAGAAACGAATTGGATGGAGATTCTTGGAGGCTCTATGACTACATAACGAGGCACTTTATTGCAACTGTAAGTTTATTACATACAAAATTGTTTTCTTTTAAGTTTGGTTCTAAATAAAATCCAATTTTTAGGTGTCACGAGACTGCAAGTACCTTAGCACCACCATTAGCATTGAAATTGGATCAGAAATATTTACAGTCACAGGACATTCATTAATTGACCCTGGATACACTAGTTTGTTAACTTGGCAAGCTTTGAGCAACAACGAATCGATCCCTAGATTCCAAATCGGCGAAAAAGTTAAAATCGTCGAAGTGAGTTTTGCCAATCTATTTTCTCGTCATACAGAATTCAAAATTTACATCCAAAATAATTTCAGGCGAAACTAAATGAGTGTTTCACCCAACCCCCGGACTACCTAACCGAATCAGAATTAATTACGCTTATGGAGAAACACGGTATTGGAACCGATGCGTCTATACCCGTTCACATAAACAACATCTGCATAAGAAATTACGTAAATGTAGCATCGGGCAGAAAACTCGTGCCTACGTCGCTCGGCATCGTTTTAGTTCACGGATACCAAAAAGTAAGCTTTAAAATCCTCAGTACTATTTTTCAAATCGAATAACTACTTTCCTATGTGCCTCCATTCAGATCGACCCAGAATTAGTTTTGCCAACAATGCGTTCTGCGGTGGAGGAACAATTGAATCTCATAGCAGTCGGTCGCGTCGATTTCCATCCAGTGTTGCAGCACACGGTCGAAATCTTCAAGCAAAAATTCCACTACTTTGTCCAAAGCATCGACGCAATGGACCAACTATTCGAGGTCTCCTTTTCCCCGCTCTCCGCGTCCGGAAAGTCACACTCAAGGTGCGGCAAATGTCGGCGCTACATGAAATACATACAGACCAAGCCATCCCGATTGCACTGCGCCCACTGCAACGAAACGTACAATCTGCCGCAGAACGGCAACATTCGCATTTATAAGGAACTCAAGTGCCCTTTGGACGATTTTGAACTGCTCTCCTGGTCTACGGGAACGCGTGGCAAAAGCTACACCTTCTGCCCATACTGCTTCAACAATCCACCGTTCAGGTAACATCCAAGCTAAATTTTTTTAAAACTATTTACTTAAAAAAAATAAACGTTTTGATATTAACCTAATGAATTTCAGAGATATGAAGAAGGGTTCGACCGGCTGCAACGCTTGCACGCATCCTACCTGCCCGCACGGACTGAACTCGAATGGCCTGTCAAGCTGTTTGGAGTGCGACAGTGGCATCCTAGTGTTGGACCCTTCGGCCGCTCCGAAATGGAAACTCGTGTGTAACAAGTGCGACGTGATTATCCATCTGTTTGAAGGCGCGCATAAAGTCATGGTGTTGGCGGACGACGTTTGCGATTGCGGAGCTCAACTAGTCACTGTCGAGTACAAGCAGGTGAGTTTTTTTTTAACGTATAAACAATTTTTTATTTTTAGAGAGCATTGTACGATTTTTAAAACCCTGAAACTACAATGACACCATGTATTCCCATTTGTTTCACAGGATAAGAGCAAACTGCCAAACGAAGAGACAGAGATGACAGGCTGCGTCTTCTGCACGCCGGCATTCACGAGTTTGGTGGAGAAGCATCGAGCTGTGGCTTCGAAACCAGTGGCTACTCGTGGCCGTGGACACGCCAAGAGCCGCAGCCGCGGCAAGCCGCGTCCCCCCAAGGATAAAATGGCGCAGCTGGCTGCCTACTTTGTCTAACGTCGTTTTCTTCTTATACTTGACAACTTTTCACATACTGATCGTCATTTTTTTTTTTATAGCTGCTTTTTGTAACTACGCATTTTTCTTTGTTTTTTCAACACAAGTGAATGGAGTGAAAAGCATGATGATCTTTGGTAAATAGTCAACATCGTTTTTTCCATCTGCGTTTGGAGTTCAGCTCCTTGCTTGTTCGCAAAAGTTGACCAACAATAGTAGGATAACTTTTTTTTATTTCTAGATGCTGGTACACGCCATTCAATAGATTTGCTTTCCAAAAGTTTTCGATTAAATCTTATTTTTGTATTAATTTTTTTTAATCGATTTATTAGGTGAATCGATGCTCGATAGAATTACCGAATCGCCAAACCCTTTTTATTTAGAATTGTATGATAAACACAACGCGTAATTACACGAGATTAAAAATTTAATTTTTTTAATTTAATCAACTAATAACTGTAGCATAGAATAGAATACTCGCCGAGATTTAATTATCACTCGCAATCGTGCATGTGTATGTACTTACAGAGTGAACAACAATGCATCTCAATCGAACGGAGAAAATATGCAAACCGCGAATCAAAATCAAAGTTGCGTCTCTTGCCGTGACGATTGGCATGGCTGTTGTAGATTTCGATGTAAACTCGTGCAGCTAACCATAAAGTAATGTATTTATATCATTTACGCATACGTACGTGAATAAAGCAAAAATTTAGTAAGTGAAATCGATAATGAATTGAATTCAATGGTAAAGCATAAAGCGTCCCAGCTTTCACTCCTTTTAATCAGAAAAAAAGCACATCCTGTAACACTTGATGTGAGGGTGGCCGATTTTAGCCACGAAAAAGCTACGAGCAACATCATCATGTACCAAAGTAAAAAAAAATGGAGCAATCTTCCATGCGCATGTATAAGTCGTTTGTATGTGCATACATGTACACGTCCAAGATCTCACAAAAAAAGCAAAAACAAGAAAAAAACGAGAACAGGTGAGTAAAGATGTCTCATATGTGGTGCGCTATACCGTATCGTGTCGTTCATATGACCATCTCATTTTTCTTTGATAGATGAATGTAAATTCGGCTAGCTTCTGCGGCCCCTTGATCGCAGTTGTCTTTTTTTTTTTTCTTCCTCCACGCCGATTTGACAGAGTAACAGCAGCACTATATGCCCGAGGACTTGAAAACGATGCAACCTGTTGTATGTATGCTAAGTTCTTTTCTTTTCATGTATATATTTATATTCATCCCCATCTCATCTTTTTTTCGTTTTTAATGAATTGAACCGCAATTCAGCCGATCTATCAGGAAAAAAGGGGACCACTTGGCTCTGACAATGGCGTGTATATTTTAAGTTAAAAACCAAAGGTTTTTTTTTTTATCCTAGATGACTTCTTTTTTTCTCTCCTCCGGCGACAAATGACTCCAGCCACTTTTTTTCTTGTTAAGGCTGGTATAGCCCATTGCAGGTAACGCTTGACTTCATATTGTATGGCAAAATAAAAATACGCAGCATAAGTTTGCCGGAAGCGAGAAAAATCAATATTAATCTTAAGAAAGATATTTCCCGTTTCACACGTGTGTGCTTTATGTATGAATGATAAGTGCTGATGTGGACATTTTCACGAGGAAATAAACACAATTGAAAGTCGCGAGAAAAAATTATTTTTTAAACACGACCATGTATTTTTTGGCAACTGATCGTCGCATACGTTATCAACGAAGAAAAAAATAACTCCAATCCTTGAAGTAGGTACTTAGGTACTACGGTAACGCATGGCCATTGCGAATTTTTTTTCTCTTGATATAATTCGTGAAAGTCGCAATTAGCTGAAAAATGTTCAGCTGCGTTGCGCGTCGTAAAACGTACTTGCCTATTCTTTCTTATTACTTTTAAATCATCATTAAGAGAAATTAGAACAGCCCGAAAAAATACCATCTCTCGGAAGACGTTTATAACGAGGTTGTAAACAATTTTTTTCATTTTTCATTTTAATTGTTCAACTCCAAAAAAATATACTCGCGACCGATCCAAAAGCCAACTAGTTTATTAGTATTATCTCTTTTGAGAATTTTTTAACAACCACAAACATATTTATCATCGGCAAGTCGTACTTTTTTCTTTAAACTTCCATTGAAATTATCGTTAATCAATGTGTAAAAAACAAAACCCATATGGACCATTGGATGAAAAAGTACGAGATTTTTTGTAAACACTTTCCCTCCCCCCCCCCCTATCCTCTAATGTACTTTTCATTCCCAGCGATATTTTTCGACCCATTTGTTCAACTTCATATTAACGTGCAAAGTTATTTAACGACTTTCCCAATGGTACTGCCGGGTGGATATAAAAAAAAAGTTGGAGCGTTACCGCGCACTGCGTATATATCTATAAAATAATTATACTTGTGCATGTGCGCAGCGTCAGCAGGAGCTCGTTCTATTTGGCACCTTTTTCCCTGTCATTCGTCAAATGCATGCATTATGGAACAATGATAATGTCCAGCGCCGACGTCCCACAAAGTTTTATCTTTTTCATTGAAAAAAAAAAAAGTATGACAAATCGCGTGAAACAACAACAAAAACAATAATACAACTTTTTGCGTGAATCATTATGTAGCACGTGTGTGTTGGTTGGTGCTTTGGAAAGAAGAGACATTTACCATAAAATTGTATATGTACATACGTATTGCTATTCACCCCAAAATCTTTTCAACACAAAACACTGAAGAATATCTCTCGTGTATACCCCTTGTCCGTGAAAGGGGAAATCCTATATAACAAAAAAAATCCACGCCCCTTCGGAATAGATACTTTTTATGTTTCCAAAAATGTAAAAAAAGTGGGTAATGCATAGGATAGGAACTTTTTCTTCTAGTTTTCTCGTTTATTTTGTGTGATGGACAGCGAAACAATTATCGTTTTTTTTAATACTTCAGAAAAAACTTTTTTTAGATTTTTAAATGACGAAACATCCACAAAGTGTTCATCTATAATTTTTTTAACTTCACAATTCTTCACGAAGTACTTATACAAAGCTCACAAAAAAATTACTAAAAAGATTTTCACCTGATAAAAAGTGTTGTACTATTTGTTTTACTTTTTTCGAGAGACTCTTTTCCTACATTTTTTCCTTCTCGTAGAAACTTTCATGCACGTATACCCACTCGGTACACGTTACATATACTCAGCCCAATTCAACAGTAGAAAGGTATATACGCGTAGGATATCGGCACGTACGTACAGATCGACGAACTTTGAAAATTTCCGACAATAAGCTCATACACCGCGAGCGTCGACCGAATAAACGAATATCACCTCCTTTCCCTCCCTCGTGAACCCCCGCATGAGTATACTGCAAAGGACCTATACAATCTTCTTATCCCGCTCCGCGATCATTTTTCTCTCCCCTACCTCTGTACTACATTGTATTCTCATCCTATCCGTTTACATTTTAGGTGCAGAGAGAAAAAAAAAAATCAAGACTGGCTCCCTCGATGATGTGGGATTATATTATTGTATGTACATCGGGTGACGATTGTTTTAAAAATTGAGGTGATACCAAACATTTTAGTTACACTCCATGAGCATGTAGAAGTTACAAAAAAAAAGTCGCACTTTTTGACTATAATAATTCCCAAGTTCTTTCTGATGCTAATAACGGGGGGTGGAGATGGCGCACGAAACTCTCCGAATTCGCAAGCTCACGGTCTTCCCTCAAACTTTTCTCTCGCGTCCGTTTCTCCCGTGGTCTTGCCTCGGACAACCGTATCTCTCGACACGGTATACTCGCGGAAAGTTCGTCTTCCCGCTTCGTTTGTTCTTTTCTTAAGATTTTATCAACTTGGCCACCTCCTTTCCCACAAAGTGTACGTATTATGAGCCACGAGTTTGTTTCCGCGGTCATTGTGGTGTACATACCCAAGCACTTCCGGTCGAGCGTGTTTTTGGTCCCGACAAGTTTATTTTCAAGCGACACCTTGTTGTTTTTTCTGTTTTGCTTCCCGTTGATAATTTAAAGCCAATACGATCAACACACTTTCGATGGGTTGCAATTAAATGTAAAACTGTGGGTACACGTGTGCATTTTCGTAGGTTTGATAATTATTAACGCGCTCTCGAGATTACCCGTATACTTAGGAGGTAATAAGATAGGATTGCGAGCCTCTTAATGCGGTCATGAAATTCTGTACTGACCCTCTGGTTTTCCGATTAATCGAGAATAAGTGCGCCTTCGTCTTCAATTCATTTTGATATACTATAATGCAGTTTCGTACCCAACGTCCTCGTAATCGCCGTATTATCATTATTGCGATGACACCCTGAGAAGTGATAGAGTTACGATGTGGGCAAAACCATTGGCAAAAAGGCCTTTACCTCGAAAGAGACTCCAATCCAACGAAATTGCACAGACAAATTGTCCTGTGCTGCAGAACCACCAAAATGCCTACGATGAAAAGTACTGCTTGTTTTTTTTTTGCATAAATTTCTTCTAGAACTTTCAATTCTAACATCATATACCTATTACATCCACTTTTGCGTATCATCGGCACTTTAGAAAGAAAAAAAGAAGTAAGCTCAGCCTTCTGTTTCGTGTGTTGCAACATATAACATCTTTGCGGGAATAATATGTCTTCTTCGAAAAAAGAAAGATCGCGTGGGCGCGTCAATGATTGATCCTCACCGTTGCGTTCTTTAACGCCTCGACTGTGTAAATAAAAAAACCAAGAGGTCGTATCCCGAGCATTTAACACTTACGCCCTCGACGTATTAAAGTTAGGAAGTGAGTTTTTCTTTTTTGCGGAACACGTGGCCGATATCGGTAATATAGATTTTTTTTTTTTTTTTTTTTTTTTTTTTTTTTTTTTTCCACNTTTTTTTTTTTATATTATAGTGCTTTACGTCCGGCTCCTATAAAGGGCACTACACAGGGCACTTAGCACTTGGGAGAAGGAAGGGAAGAGGGATGGGAGGCCTCACAATACTGGGAGGGGGGTAGGGGGAGATTAGGCAATTTTGCTGCGAGAAGGTCGCCTAAACCCTCCTCGAGGAGCATTGCGTGGTGAAAAAGCACATGTGAGAATCACAGAGGTACTTGCCCGAAAAAGTCGTACTATGGCCGGGAATTGATCCACGGTCTCCCGCGTCTCAATCCACGACCTAGCCGACTGAGCCACCGCGCGCTCCCGGTAATATAGATAATACCGATCTATAGCTCCTGATGCGAAAATCATTGAATTACCCAAAGAGCCGCTCTTTTTGCACTTACCGCGCAGGCGAAAAAGTACTCACTACCTTCCCTACTCGACACCTTAATCTACAAAGTTCGCAAAGAGTCGATTTGGCAAAAATTCGCGTGCTCGTACACGTGCTGAAAGGTTAAAGATTATATATACCTATACATGCTTGAAAGTTCAGCCACGGCGTCACTTTTGACGATGGCGACGTCGTTAATAGGTGCAACTTGAGGGAGGCAAGCATTTTAAACTCGCTTTGCACTTCTTATTGCTTTTTGTTTTTTTAATTCTTTAAATTCTTAACTTTGTAGTATATAATAAAATAAAGATCAAATGTAGGTGTACAATTGAGCTGCGCAGGCCCAAGTCTCTATTTCTGGGTCCGGACAGCGAATATATGCAACTTTAAGAACTTTAGCGCCTCGTTAGGAGCGAAGCCATCACGCCCACAGGAAAAAAGAGGTACGAGAGTATAACAATGAATGGAACTCTCAATGCCGCGGCACGCTGACTATTTACAGCCGCTCAGTTAGCTCCATTGCTAACACAAATGAAATAAAATGCAAATTGCTAAATTTTAGTAATCTTCAATTATGGCTTATTTCACGATATTTTAAACCTAAGGGACGCCCACAGCTTTGAAGTAGTTCGTGATAAATAAGTAGGTACACTGTCATGTGAGTAATTACGTCTGTAAAATTAATCATCAATCGACAGCCAAGGCTTACAATCGAAAAAAATTAAAAAAAAATTTTTTATTTCAAGTGATCTCAAGTAATGCCTTATTTCGCTCTATCTCTATTATTTGTAAAGATAAAGGCGTTTAAGGATTAGTGATTTTTTTAAAACCGAAAATTTTTAATCCAAGGGTTTCTCACGGCCTTGGAGTCGTTCGTAATGTCTAAGTACACTGATTAGAGGTAATAACGTTTGTAAAAACAATTATCAATCAACAGCAAAGGCCTACCATCATGAACAGAAAAAAAAAGTTTTGATTTCAAGCGATCTCAAATAATGCCTTATTTCGCTCTATCTCTATTATTTGCGTAGATATAAGCGTTTAAAGATTAGCGATTTTTTGAAAAAAAAAAATCTTAAATCTCAGGTATTCCTACGGCTTTGTAGTCGTTCGTGATGACTAAGTATACTGTCTGGTAAGTAATTACGCTTGTAGAAATAATCATCAATCGACAGCCAAGACCCACGATCGAAATAAAGACAAAAAAAATTGTTTATTTTAAGTAATCCTGTATATTGGCTTATATCGCTCTATTTTCATTATTTGTGAAGATACAGGCGTTTCAGGATTAGCGATTTTTTGAAAACCGAAAATCCTAAATCTAAGGGATTCCTACGGCTTTGTAGTCGTTCGTGATGACTTAGTATACTGTTTGGTGAGTAATTACGTCTGTAAAATTAATTATCAATCGACAGCCAAAGCCTACTATCGAGAAAATTGAAAAAAAAAATTTTTTTTCAAGTGATCTCAGATAATGCCTCATTTCGGGCTATCTCTATTATTTACAGAGATACAGGCATTTAAAGATTTGCGATTATCTAAAAACCGAAAATTTGGAATCCAAGGCTTTTCCACGGCCTCGAAGTCGCTCGTAATGATTGATTATACTGTCTGGTAAGTAATTACGTGCGTATAAATAATTATCCATCGACAGCCAAGGCCCACGATCGAAAAAAAAAAAAAATTTTACAAGTGATCTCAAATAACGCCTTATTTCGCGCTATCTATATTATTTACGGAGATACAGGCATTTAAAGATTTGCGATTTTTTAAAAACCGAAGATCTTTAATCTAAGGGATTCCCACGGCTTTGTAGTCGTTCGTGATGACTGAGTATACTGTCTGACGAGTAATTACGTCTGTGAAATTAATTATCAATCCAAGCTAAAACCTACTATCGAAAAAATTAAAAAAAAAATTTTAATGTAAGTGATCTCAAATAACGCCTTATTTCGCGCTATCTCTATTATTTACGGAGATACGGGCGTTTAAAGATTAGCGATCTTTCAAATACCGGAAATTTTGGATCTAAGGGTTTTCCACGGCCTTGGAGTCGTTCGTGATGACTGAGTATACTGTTTGGTAAGTAATTACGTTTGTAGAAATAATTATTAATCGACAGCCAAGGCCCACGATCGAAAATTTTTTCGAAGTGATCTTAAATAATGCCTTTTTTCGCGCTATCTCTATTATTTACGGAGATACAGGCATTTAAAGATTTTCAAATATCTGAAAACCGAAAATTTCGAATCAAAGGCTCTTCCACGGCCTTGGAGTCGCTCGTAATGATTGATTATACTGTCTTGTAAGTAATCACGTCTGTGAAATTAATTATCAATCCACAGCTAAAGCCTATTATCGAGAAAATTAAGAAAAAAAATTTTAATTTAAATAATCTCAAATAATGCCTTATTTCGCACTATTTCTATTATTTACGGAGATACGGGCGCTTAAAGATTAGCGATCTTTCAAATACCGAAAACTTTGGATCTAAGGGTTTTCCACGGCCTTGTAGTCGTTCGTGTTGACTGAGTATACTGTTTGGTAAGTAATTACGTTTGTAGAAATAATTATCAATCGATAGCCCAAGCCTACTATGAAGAAAAATTAAAAAAAAAATTTTAATGTAAGTGATCTCAAATAACGCCTTATTTCGCGCTATCTATATTATTTACGGAGATACAGGCATTTAAAGATTTGCGATTTTTTAAAAACCGAAGATCTTTAATCTAAGGGATTCCCACGGCCTTGTAGTCGTTCGTGTTGACTGAGTATACTGTTTGGTAAGTAATTACGTTTGTATAATTAATTATCAATCGACAGTTAAGGCCCCCAATCGAAAAAAAAAAAAAAAAATTTTTTTTCCAAGTGATCTCAAATAATGCCTTATTTCGCGCTATCTCTATTATTTACAGAGATACAGGCATTTAAAGATTTGCGATTTTTTAAAAGCCAAAAATGTTAAATCTTAGGGATTCCTACGGCTCTGTAGTCGTTCGTGATGACTTAGTATACTGTTTGGTAAGTAATTACGTTTGTAGAAATAGTTATCAATCGACAGCCAAGGCCCACGATCGAGAAAAAAAAAAAAAAAAATTTTTTTCCAAGTGATCTTGAATAATGCCTTATTTCGCGCTATCTCTATTATTAACGAAGATACAGGCATTAAAAGATAAGTGTTTTTTCGATAACCAAAAATTTTGAAATCAAGGGATTCCTCCGGGTTTGTAGTCGTTCGTGATCACTGAGTATACTGTTTAGTAAGTAATTACGTTTGTAGAAATAATTATCAATCGCTGTTAAGGCCCCCGATCGAAAAAAAAAAAAAAAAATTTTACAAGTGATCTCAAATAACGCCTTATTTCGCGCTATCTCTATTATTTACGGAGATACGGGCGTTTAAAGATTAGCGATCTTTCAAATACCAGAAACTTTGGATCTAAGGGTTTTCCACGGCCTTGGAGTCGTTCGTGATGACTGAGTATACTCTTTGGTAAGTAATTACGTTTGTAGAAATAATTATTAATCGACAGCCAAGGCCCACGATCGAAAAAAAAAAAAAATTTTACAAGTGATTTTAAATAACGCCTTATTTCGCGCTATCTCTATTATTTACGGAGATACGGGCGTTTAAAGATTAGCGATCTTTCAAATACCAGAAACTTTGGATCTAAGGGTTTTCCACGGCCTTGGAGTCGTTCGTGATGACTGAGTATACTCTTTGGTAAGTAATTACGTTTGTAGAAATAATTATTAATCGACAGCCAAGGCCCACGATCGAAAAAAAAAAAAAATTTTACAAGTGATTTTAAATAACGCCTTATTTCGCGCTATCTCTATTATTTACGGAGATACGGGCGTTTAAAGATTAGCGATCTTTCAAATACCAGAAACTTTGGATCTAAGGGTTTTCCACGGCCTTGGAGTCGTTCGTGATGACTGAGTATACTCTTTGGTAAGTAATTACGTTTGTAGAAATAATTATTAATCGACAGCCAAGGCCCACGATCGAAAAAAAAAAAAAATTTTACAAGTGATTTTAAATAACGCCTTATTTCGCGCTATCTCTATTATTTACGGAGATACGGGCGTTTAAAGATTAGCGATCTTTCAAATACCAGAAACTTTGGATCTAAGGGTTTTCCACGGCCTTGGAGTCGTTCGTGATGACTGAGTATACTCTTTGGTAAGTAATTACGTTTGTAGAAATAATTATTAATCGACAGCCAAGGCCCACGATCGAAAAAAAAAAAAAATTTTACAAGTGATTTTAAATAACGCCTTATTTCGCGCTATCTCTATTATTTACGGAGATACGGGCGTTTAAAGATTAGCGATCTTTCAAATACCAGAAACTTTGGATCTAAGGGTTTTCCACGGCCTTGGAGTCGTTCGTGATGACTGAGTATACTCTTTGGTAAGTAATTACGTTTGTAGAAATAATTATTAATCGACAGCCAAGGCCCACGATCGAAAAAAAAAAAAAATTTTACAAGTGATTTTAAATAACGCCTTATTTCGCGCTATCTCTATTATTTACGGAGATACGGGCGTTTAAAGATTAGCGATCTTTCAAATACCAGAAACTTTGGATCTAAGGGTTTTCCACGGCCTTGGAGTCGTTCGTGATGACTGAGTATACTCTTTGGTAAGTAATTACGTTTGTAGAAATAATTATTAATCGACAGCCAAGGCCCACGATCGAAAAAAAAAAAAAATTTTACAAGTGATTTTAAATAACGCCTTATTTCGCGCTATCTCTATTATTTACGGAGATACGGGCGTTTAAAGATTAGCGATCTTTCAAATACCAGAAACTTTGGATCTAAGGGTTTTCCACGGCCTTGGAGTCGTTCGTGATGACTGAGTATACTCTTTGGTAAGTAATTACGTTTGTAGAAATAATTATTAATCGACAGCCAAGGCCCACGATCGAAAAAAAAAAAAAATTTTACAAGTGATTTTAAATAACGCCTTATTTCGCGCTATCTCTATTATTTACGGAGATACGGGCGTTTAAAGATTAGCGATCTTTCAAATACCAGAAACTTTGGATCTAAGGGTTTTCCACGGCCTTGGAGTCGTTCGTGATGACTGAGTATACTCTTTGGTAAGTAATTACGTTTGTAGAAATAATTATTAATCGACAGCCAAGGCCCACGATCGAAAAAAAAAAAAAATTTTACAAGTGATTTTAAATAACGCCTTATTTCGCGCTATCTCTATTATTTACGGAGATACGGGCGTTTAAAGATTAGCGATCTTTCAAATACCAGAAACTTTGGATCTAAGGGTTTTCCACGGCCTTGGAGTCGTTCGTGATGACTGAGTATACTCTTTGGTAAGTAATTACGTTTGTAGAAATAATTATTAATCGACAGCCAAGGCCCACGATCGAAAAAAAAAAAAAATTTTACAAGTGATTTTAAATAACGCCTTATTTCGCGCTATCTCTATTATTTACGGAGATACGGGCGTTTAAAGATTAGCGATCTTTCAAATACCAGAAACTTTGGATCTAAGGGTTTTCCACGGCCTTGGAGTCGTTCGTGATGACTGAGTATACTCTTTGGTAAGTAATTACGTTTGTAGAAATAATTATTAATCGACAGCCAAGGCCCACGATCGAAAAAAAAAAAAAATTTTACAAGTGATTTTAAATAACGCCTTATTTCGCGCTATCTCTATTACTTACGGAGATACGGGCGTTTAAAGATTAGCGATCTTTCAAATACCGAAAACTTTGGATCTAAGGGTTTTCCACGGCCTTGGAGTCGTTCGTCGTGACTAAATATACTGTCTGGTAAGAAATTACGTTTGTAAATATAATTATTAATCGACAGCCAAACCTACTATCGAAAAAAATAAAAAAAAATTTTTTATCTCGAGTGATCTCAAGTAATGCCTTATATCGCTCTATCTGTCTTATCTACAAAGATGCAGGCGTTTAAAGATTAGTATTTTTTTGATAACCGAAAATTTTAAATCCAAGGGATTCCTAAGGCTTTGTAGTCGTTCGTGATGACTGAGTATACTGTTTAGTAAGTAATTACGTTTGTAGAATTAATTATCAATTGACAGCCAAGGCCCACGATCAAAAAAAAAAAAAAAAATTTATTCCGAGTGATCTCAAATAATGCCTTATTTTGCGCTATCTCTATTATTTACGGAGATACAGGCATTTAAAGATTTGCGATTTTTTAAAAGCCAAAAATGTTAAATCTCAGGGATTCCTACGGCTCTGTAGTCGTTCGTGATGACTTAGTATACTGTTTGGTAAGTAATTACGTTTGTAGAAATAATTATTAATCGACAGCCAAGGCCCACGATCGAAAAATTTTTTTCAAGTGATCTCAAATAATGCCTTATTTTGCGCTATCTCTATTATTTACGGAGATACAGGCATTTAAAGATTTGCGATTTTTTAAAAGCCAAAAATGTTAAATCTCAGGGATTCCTACGGCTCTGTAGTCGTTCGTGATGACTTAGTATACTGTTTGGTAAGTAATTACGTTTGTAGAAATAATTATCAATCGACAGCCAAGGCCCACGATCGAAAAAAAAAAAAAATTTTACAAGTGATTTTAAATAACGCCTTATTTCGCGCTATCTCTATTATTTACGGAGATACGGGCGTTTAAAGATTAGCGATCTTTCAAATACCAGAAACTTTGGATCTAAGGGTTTTCCACGGCCTTGGAGTCGTTCGTGATGACTGAGTATACTCTTTGGTAAGTAATTACGTTTGTAGAAATAATTATTAATCGACAGCCAAGGCCCACGATCGAAAATTTTTTTTCAAGTGATCTCAAATAATGCCTTATTTCGCGCTATCTCTATTATTTACGGAGATACAGGCATTTAAAGATTTGCGATTTTTTAAAAGCCAAAAATGTTAAATCTCAGGGATTCCTACGGCTCTGTAGTCGTTCGTGATGACTTAGTATACTGTTTGGTAAGTAATTACGTTTGTAGAAATAATTATCAATCGACAGCCAAGGCCCACGATCGAAAAAAAAAAAAAATTTTACAAGTGATTTTAAATAACGCCTTATTTCGCGCTATCTCTATTATTTACGGAGATACGGGCGTTTAAAGATTAGCGATCTTTCAAATACCAGAAACTTTGGATCTAAGGGTTTTCCACGGCCTTGGAGTCGTTCGTGATGACTGAGTATACTCTTTGGTAAGTAATTACGTTTGTAGAAATAATTATTAATCGACAGCCAAGGCCCACGATCGAAAAATTTTTTTCAAGTGATCTCAAATAATGCCTTATTTTGCGCTATCTCTATTATTTACGGAGATACAGGCATTTAAAGATTTGCGATTTTTTAAAAGCCAAAAATGTTAAATCTCAGGGATTCCTACGGCTCTGTAGTCGTTCGTGATGACTTAGTATACTGTTTGGTAAGTAATTACGTTTGTAGAAATAATTATCAATCGACAGCCAAGGCCCACGATCGAAAAAAAAAAAAAATTTTACAAGTGATTTTAAATAACGCCTTATTTCGCGCTATCTCTATTATTTACGGAGATACGGGCGTTTAAAGATTAGCGATCTTTCAAATACCAGAAACTTTGGATCTAAGGGTTTTCCACGGCCTTGGAGTCGTTCGTGATGACTGAGTATACTCTTTGGTAAGTAATTACGTTTGTAGAAATAATTATTAATCGACAGCCAAGGCCCACGATCGAAAAATTTTTTTCAAGTGATCTCAAATAATGCCTTATTTTGCGCTATCTCTATTATTTACGGAGATACAGGCATTTAAAGATTTGCGATTTTTTAAAAGCCAAAAATGTTAAATCTCAGGGATTCCTACGGCTCTGTAGTCGTTCGTGATGACTTAGTATACTGTTTGGTAAGTAATTACGTTTGTAGAAATAATTATCAATCGACAGCCAAGGCCCACGATCGAAAAAAAAAAAAAATTTTACAAGTGATTTTAAATAACGCCTTATTTCGCGCTATCTCTATTATTTACGGAGATACGGGCGTTTAAAGATTAGCGATCTTTCAAATACCAGAAACTTTGGATCTAAGGGTTTTCCACGGCCTTGGAGTCGTTCGTGATGACTGAGTATACTCTTTGGTAAGTAATTACGTTTGTAGAAATAATTATTAATCGACAGCCAAGGCCCACGATCGAAAAATTTTTTTCAAGTGATCTCAAATAATGCCTTATTTTGCGCTATCTCTATTATTTACGGAGATACAGGCATTTAAAGATTTGCGATTTTTTAAAAGCCAAAAATGTTAAATCTCAGGGATTCCTACGGCTCTGTAGTCGTTCGTGATGACTTAGTATACTGTTTGGTAAGTAATTACGTTTGTAGAAATAATTATCAATCGACAGCCAAGGCCCACGATCGAAAAAAAAAAAAAATTTTACAAGTGATTTTAAATAACGCCTTATTTCGCGCTATCTCTATTATTTACGGAGATACGGGCGTTTAAAGATTAGCGATCTTTCAAATACCAGAAACTTTGGATCTAAGGGTTTTCCACGGCCTTGGAGTCGTTCGTGATGACTGAGTATACTCTTTGGTAAGTAATTACGTTTGTAGAAATAATTATTAATCGACAGCCAAGGCCCACGATCGAAAAAAAAAAAAAATTTTACAAGTGATCTCAAATAACGCCTTATTTCGCGCTATCTCTATTATTTACGGAGATACGGGCGTTTAAAGATTAGCGATCTTTCAAATACCAGAAACTTTGGATCTAAGGGTTTTCCACGGCCTTGGAGTCGTTCGTGATGACTGAGTATACTCTTTGGTAAGTAATTACGTTTGTAGAAATAATTATTAATCGACAGCCAAGGCCCACGATCGAAAAAAAAAAAAAATTTTACAAGTGATTTTAAATAACGCCTTATTTCGCGCTATCTCTATTATTAACGGAGATACAGGCATTTAAAGATTTGCGATTATCTAAAAACCGAAAATTTGGAATCTAAGGCTTTTCCACGGCCTCAGAGTCGCTCGTAATCATTGATTATACTGTCTGGTAAGTAATTACGTTCGTAGAAATGATTATCCATCGACAGCCAAGGCCCACGATTAATAAAAGAAAAAAATTTTTCCCAAGTAATCTCAAATAATGCCTTATTTCGCACTTTTTCTATTATTTACGGAGATACGGGCGTTTAAAGATTAGCGATCTTTCAAATACCGAAAACTTTGGATCTAAGGGTTTTCCACGGCCTTGGAGTCGTTCGTGATCACTGAGTATACTGTTTAGTAAGTAATTACGTTTGTAGAAATAATTATCAATCGACAGTTAAGGCCCCCGATTAAAAAAAAAAAAAAAAAAAAATTTTACAAGTGATCCCAAATAACGCCTTATTTCGCGCTATCTCTATTACTTACGGAGATACTGGCGTTTAAAGATTAGCGATCATTTAAATACCAAAAACTTTGGATCTGAGGGTCTTTCACGGCCTTGGAGTCGTTCGTGTTGACTGAGTATACTGTTTGGTAAGTAATTACGTTTGTAGAAATAATAATTAATCGACAGCCAAGGCCCACGATCGAAAATTTTTTTTCAAGTGATCTCAAATAATGCCTTATTTCGCGCTATCTCTATTATTTACGGAGATACAGGCATTTAAAGATTTGCGATTTTTTAAAAGCCAAAAATGTTAAATCTTAGGGATTCCTACGGCTCTGTAGTCGTTCGTGATGACTTAGTATACTGTTTGGTAAGTAATTACGTTTGTAGAAATA
>NW_019379544.1:1260890-1285283 GCF_000648655.2 Copidosoma floridanum
CATATTACAGAGGAAGACTTCATCTACAAAACGTATATATTCAGTCTGCTGGGACATTTAATTTAGGTTTATTATAAACGAAAACAAATTGTTTTTCACGCTGCCCCATAGGAACACGTGCTAATAGTTACAACTTTGAGCTCAGATTTCTCAAAATTTTGACCCATTCGAAATATAATTTAGACCACCATTAAATTCAGTAGACTTTTATTTACAAAAAATAATATATCTCTGTTTGGGGACTTTCGTGAAGGAGCCCCCTTAAAGATCAGCGATTTTTTGAAAACTGAAAATTTTGAATCTAAGGATTTTCCACGGCCTTGGAGTCGTTCGTAATGTCTTAGTACACTGTCTAGAGGTAATTACGTTTGTAAAAATAGTTATTAATCGACAACAAAGGCCTACTATTATAAAAAATGGAAAAATTTTTTTTTGTTTTTAAGTGATCCTAAATAATGCCTTATTTTGCGCTATCTTTATTATTTGTGAAGATACAGGCGTTTAAGGATTAGCGATTTTTTGAAAACCGAAAATTTTTAATCCAAGGGTTTCTCACGGCCTTGGAGTTGTTCGTAATGTCTAAGTACACTGATTAGAGGTAATAACGTTTTTGAAAAATAATTATCAATCAACAGCAAAGGCCCACCATCGTGAAAAAAAAAAAAAAGTTTTGATTTCAAGTGATCTTAAATAATGCCTTATTCTGCGCTTCCTCTATTATTTACGGAGATACAGGCGTTTAAAGATTTGCGATTTTCTGAAAACCGAAAATTTTGAATCTATGGGTTTTTCACGGCCTTGGAGTCGTTCGTGATGACTAAGTATACTGTCTGGTAAGAAATTACGTTTGTAGATATAATTATGAATCGACAATTATCGGTAAAAATACATTTTCTATCGGCAATAAAGGCCTCTCGTCCGAAAATAAAAACATTTCCAACAATTCAAATTTGATTTGTATTTCACGATTTTTTTTGTTTTTTACGTACTCACAGATGTTTAAATTTTCGCGGCTTAGTAGGCGGGCAATTTGGATTTTACAGCGAAGTCTTTTTCACGTACTTCTCCGTAACATTCGTAATACCATTTCTCTTTTATTTGTTTAGAGTATCCAGAATTATTTTTATAACATTCGTAAGCATCAGTCGTCCAATCTTCTTGACAAACAATTTGTTCCAATCCCATTCTAATCTCATGTTACCGCCCGCACGCAATACATTATTTACATTATTTACATTATTTACCGAGATTCTAAGCTGAAAAAAGTCTATTTCTCTTCATTGCACTTCTTGCTCTGTTATAGAGGCATCAAGTACGAATAATATCTTCAGGTTGAACTCGCTTGTCACGGGGAAAGTGCTCATGCTCGAAGGGGGGCAACATTGTTGCACACACATACACGTGAGCATTTTAATCACGCTTAAAACGAGCAAGTCGTTTCGTAAGTTTGGATTTATTAAACAGCGGCGTGTAAGATGGTTTTTTTCAAACGCGAGTAGAAGAGAGGCATTAATCGCTCACACCCCCACCGAGTGCACGGGGCGCATCTACAGCCCGCTCGGAAAATGCCCTGCGGGAAAACACTTTGGTTCGCGGCGTCAGGGGAGCCAGCAGCCGTGGTATACGGGAGGACATAAAAAGCATTAGCGGGGGGTGGAGGACGGGTCCGAGGCGAGACGGTGCAGATATACGCGTAAAGGGGGCGGGTCCGTATTATACGACTCCACGGGCTATTTAGGGGCCATCGCGAATTTTTACTCTACACCGCGGCAGGTAAGCTCTCGAGGATGTGGTTCGAGGAGTCGAATATACCCTCAGGGGAATGAGAAACACAAAGAAATCGGCAGTTGAATTGACAGAGTGTTGATTGGCTTGGAAAGCGATCGGATGAGTCGGACACTTTGCCCGTGGGTAGCTTGGAAGTATCTATATATAGAAACGGTAGTCCGTAAACTTGTGAGATATCTGGGAGCGCGATGAGTGGGTTTTGCTCGTTTGTTGGCGCGACTACACATAAATTAATCCATTTGAAATTAATTGCCTTTCTACCCGCTAAAGCACACCGTGCGTAGTAAGTCTGGATTGTGCAAAGTCTCCGTATCACGCGCGCATATAAAAAAACCTTGAGCCCGAAAAAAATGCGACCGGCGTGTCCCGCGTGAGAAAACGCTGGAGCTCTCGGCTGTAAGTACAGCGCTCCCCCTTTTATCACGAGGTGCCGAGGATAAGAGTGCAAGTTCCATTTCGCGAATACCGAATCGAGTGGATCGACTAGTGGAAGAGTTGTATTCTCGCTAAGGACCAGATTTTTCGATTGGGTTATCGGAGTGTTATTTGCTATATCCATACCACAGCGAATGTTCATTTTTCCGTTTGGAGGGGAAAAAAGGGTCCGAACTCCGAACAAAAAAAAAACGAGATAGTCATTCGCGTTTCTTTGGATTATAGAAATAATGGCATCTTAATTACTACATACCTACTGTAGTACTTTATAGGAGAGCACGAAAAAACCCCGTGCAAGTAGCGAACCACCGGAGCAACAGAGCACCTGTGTGTGTGTGTGTGTGTGTTTGCCGAGCAGCAGAGAAAGAGAGAGAGAGAGAGACTCTGGTTACACGGGTGGCGGGTATAGCGTGGCAGCGACAGTCAGTCGGCGAACGCACCACGGAGCGCGCGCATCGGTTTCTCTTTGCAACGTTGTACCTATATAAATATGTTACATATTCTTACGGTCTTTGGTGCCGGTTTAGATCGGTTTGGATAATATATATACAACTGGCAAACACATAGTTGTTATTTCGATCGAGTGCGGTGCGCTTGTTCGTTCATACCGTACGCGCCAAACCTTGACGCGCACTAAAGTGCAAAGGCAACGATAAAGGGTTATTGGAACAGTAGTTGAAGCACGTGTACGTATTCCTCGCGAGGGAGATTTTTATAAGCATCGGGCGGGGTAGTGAAAAATAAATATTCTCTCTTTTTTTTTTTTTTTTTTTCACTCACGCAACCCAGCTGCACTTTCTGCAGGTATGATATTCCCGAGCTCGGAAAACAATAGCAATAACGGGGAGGGAGTAACGATCACGGCGATCGGATCGTTTGCCGGGAAGATAGGGCTTACGTATCTCTAGAGAGGGGGAGGGATGGCGAAATAGCCCTCCCTGGAACGGCAATTCCGTACGTCTTTTCATTTTGGCTTTTCGCTCCTCCTCCGGTGCAGATGTCTTTTCTCGGGTCGCCTCGAGAGCATTGCGAACCGACTGTAACGCTCCTGGTTATTTCTTTTTCTTTTTGCTCTTATTTATCCTTCCCTCCTGCACTTTTACGGCAAATAATACACGGACTTTTGTTTTCTCTGTTCAAGGGGCTGTTACGTAAGTGATCCGTGCTGTCACATTATCGGTAAGCCAACCACCGTCGCGACACCCGATTCTTTCCAGCTGCGTAAGTGCATTATAAAAAACAAAAAGGAGTACCCCACTGTAAATTCCACAGCCATTGTGTTCGCGAAGAAGAAGAAAAGTCAAGGGAGTTATCGTTGGCCATGGTAGAGGTGAAGAGCCGCCGCCGGTGAGAGAGATCTCGGGGCATATATACGCGTACAATAGTGCCGAGGATGGACATTGGCGGGCGGCCCCACTCGCCCGAAGCAGCTCCGGAGGATGGTGTCCGCGCCACAGCTCGGCCTCGTCCTGTTGTTCTCGGCGGCGATCGCGGCCATGAGTACCCAACCGACCGGGCTGTCGCACGTCTGCGACCTCCTCGGGGTGCACACGGCCCGGCAATTGGACTGCAGGGGACGCGGTATCGCCGATCTCGAGCTGATCAACCGGACCCCCAACGTAACCACCATGTGAGTCTGTGCTGATGTTCACGCGTGTGCTGTGACACCGTTTGAGCACTGATAACGAGTTGCAAAAGTCACGTGTGTGTGATGTGTGTGTACGTCTTGGCAGCGTATTTCATTTCATCTTACCCCATCGGAGAAAATCTTCGGAAGGACTGTGCTCGCCCTCCTCTATCTTACTAGCGCACTCCCCGAGGCTTTTAACGCTCGCTAGCGCCTGATGTATGGAGGTACTTTTGCTTGTATCGCCACTCGGAATAATTGATGTATACTTGACTCTTGGAGAATCGTTGGCCTGTACCTACATGGCTCTTAGGGTCTACCTTTTCTCTTTTGGGTTTGTTGATCGGAATAGACGCGTATTAATTAAAATGCCACCAAAAGCACGCAATCGTCGAGTCCCGGGTATTTTCAAAAACGATCGGATGGCCATATTACCGTCAGCTTGAAAAAAAAACAGCCCCGCAACCGCATCGCTAACTCGGCTCACGTCTCGCGCGCTCGTATACTTATACGGATTAGAGCTGGACATTCTCGGCGGTAAAAATATACGCGCGCGCACAGTCCCTCGATATGCTTATCCCTTCGAAAAGGGCGTTCTTTGAAATAAAAAATTGGCCCTATAAAATACCCAGAGTGCGTATACAGTACACGCGCGCTCCCTCCTCCCTTCGAATCGGCTACTCTCTTAGCGACAGGTTTATGCGCCCCCACCCCTCTCCCGCAAGCGTCGGTGGAAACTTTGTGTGCAGAGTGCCAAAGTTTCGAAGCTCCGCTTTTCAACGAATATGAGCTCGAGTGGCGGTAAGACGATTGAATATTGTCTTGACCGTAAATTGGACGATCCACCCCTGCGAGACGCGTGCAAAAATTAGTTTTTTTTTTTTTTTTTTTTTTTTTTTACACAAAAACAACGAGCTAGAGAGAGACTCGGATGCGCACGGCATGTATAAGGTATACGTATTACACGAGCCTACGCAGCGCAAAAGGAGCAGTGGCGCACCTTGAGCCAGCCTCGATCGCCAGAGTAGGCGACGATCGGGACAATCGGAAATTATCGACCTACATAGTCTATATAAGCGCGATAACGGCCTTCGACAGACGCTCGCGCCTATACGTATACGCGTAGCGCCGCTCTGGCCAGGCTTGTCTTTTGCGCTCCGTGGACTCCGATGGCTCTTTTTTACACACGTACACGAAACCATCGTCCGTCGAGCTTGGTCGATTCAGTTCCCGTGTACCGCCGATGTCGTCGAATTTTTCACAGTAATCGCTCCCGGGGAGCCTTGATAAACGGCCGGGTCATTTTTCACGACCTCCCCTTACGCGCGCCAAAGCCGGTTAATCCACCGATAAGCCCCATTCAATTTTCCGCGGTAAAAAAAAAAAAAAAAAAAAAAAGAGTTTCCTTATCGATCCCTCCGCACCTTCGCAAGGGACAAATGACCGAGAGTAGCGCCTACTTTTTAGATGTAGCCTTGCGCACCGACAAAGTGACGGACTGGCTCTCGGAGACGAGTCTCTCATTTGCGCTCTTGCCCCTAATACCTATACACACACTCATCGAGAATTTGATTTACAATCGCTTCAGCCTCGCACTGAAACTACAATTATCTTTTGAGATCTTGTATATTGTTTTTCCAAACATACGGCTGCTTTTCGTGTATATAATTACGTATGTTCACCGATGTGATAAATCATAAACTTTCAACTAGCGCAATGTATATACGACCAGCTCCGACCACTACGGAACAAGTCGCGTGAAAAATAGCCACGCGTATAGTGTACGAGGTGAATTATAATTTTGGTTAAGCGGGAGTCTCTCGAAATCGCTGGGGTCGCCGAGCTCTAGTTTCGTTTTTATACATATAGGGATTTTCACGCCGTTATTATCGCACTTTTGCAATGAAAAAAAAAAAAAAAAAAAAAAAAAAAAGGTAAAATTTAATTTAGTTTTCCACTGCTATATGGGAAAATTAATTAAGCAGCTGCTCACACTTGCCGCCCGTAAAACGTAATCGCCACTCTCTCTCTCTCTCTACCGATACATTCCCCTGTTAAGTGATTAAAAAAATTTTAAAAAAAGTAATGATTACCCCTCTTTTAGAAAATTTAATCAAGCTCCGCACGGGTACTTTGTCCTTTTTTTTTGTCTCTTTCTAAAGCCTGCACTTTAACTAAACCCATTGCTGCTCACACAATACGTGTAAAGGCAGTCCCATGTAAATTACTCTCTCTTTAGCTGCAGAAAAATGCACTTTTGTTTTGTTATTTCTACGTGCAAGTTATCTCTAAAAGGGCTAATTGAACCGGGTGTCCAAAGAGAGAGCCCGACCGATTCGGAGAGCCGGCGTTTAAGATAATTGCACTCTCTCTCTCTCTCCTTCGCTTGTTTCTTTGGCGGGCGCACTTGACACAGCAGCAGGTGAATGACGAAATCGCGCATATGTGTGCGCATTATGTCCCGTGCAATTTTACTCTCCCCCAACTCTTTTTTCTCTCGCTCCGAGTGTATAATATACAGCGGCGTTTATTAATACTGCATACATTTTACGCGATAACTCACGGGGAACCAGTATCGGGTGTAGGTATATGAGGATGTATATTTTATGGGACGAAAATTAATCACGAGGCCACGAATATGAAAAAATATACGAGTTATGTCTCGTGGAGTTTGGCGGTTCGGTATTGGAGATAGAGAGAGAGAGAGTTGGCTCGAGCCGCAACAGATTACGTGAAAAGGAAGCCGGGCTGGAAGATACGGAGATCCGATGATGTAACATTTTTCAAGCGATCCTTTTATCGGACCAGAAATATGGGATATGCAACAGAAACGACGATAACCCTACGGCGATACGGTAGCTTCGAATGTAATGTATCATTTTAATTCAACCCCTTGATTTCCCGTACATCTCGGACAAAATGGTAGTCCATCGAAAAAGTTTCACCCATAATCCACGTACACCTACTTCGAAACAGAGTACCAGTAGATGCGGACTTTTTCCAGAGTCCCTTCGTCTTGGTCCGATCGTACTCGGTACTTTTCTACTGAAACTGTAGACGCAGTACAGACACGAGTTCGTGATTTTCGCTACTTACATCGGCTACGTGTGAAATAAAGAGGTGGGAATAGTGAATGTATTTCATGCTATATTGCGCACTTTTAAATGGACCAAACTTATTAAAAAAAAAAAAAAAAAAAAAAAAAAAGACGTGGGTGAATTGACTTGCTCCGAGTTGAACAATACGTTGATTTATCCGCAAAAATTAGCCCCATCCTCCATTGATACGTGAAACGAGGATGAAAGGAAAAAAAGCGATGATATTTCGCGTCGCGTGTTCCGTATTTGCGGGGCGTACGGGGGAGGCAATAAAAACCCCCCTCTCCGAGCGTCGCGTCGGATGCGTGCGCGTGGAAAAATGCCCGAAACTTTTTACACGATCCCCCCCCCCCCGCCCCCTGTCTCGGCGTGTATACGAGAAAAGTCGACCTCGGCATTTCCATTTATATATACCACATGTACTTAGTATGGAAACCACAATTTTCCGGTTGCGAACGAAAATTCACGGGAATAAAAGCTTATAGACTGGTACGGGGGTGGGGAGGCTATTTTTACCAAAGTGCAACCGTGTATGCGACCGATACGCGATTTCGCAACGAATATACGTGTAAATATGCTCGTGAATGGGGAGTATTCATTGAAAACTCCGCCAAGAAGGGAAAATCCGTAGATCCCAAAAATACACGCGTCCACCCCCCTGGGAGGGGGGGGGGCCCGATTAATTAATTGCGAAAGCCACGACTCGTGATTTACAAACGAGAAACGCGAGGGTTTCCAGCACCCGGAATTCCTCGGCTGCTACTGTATGCACATGCATTGTATGTATGTATATACCTATGCGGTGCAGAACTGCCTTGCGAAACTCGGGAGTCGGGCCCGTGTCACCGGAATACGCGCTGTTATTAATAAACATCGAGAGCGCGAAGCTCTGTTTTATGTATATGTATATAATATTGTGTATGTATGAGAAGAGTCATGGGGGCTTCTTACGTGTATTGTCTTATACATATGTATAATATGTAAAAGTCCACGGGTGTAACCCTTAGCGAACCGATCGTAAGCGCAGTTTTTATTTGACTTGGTCTCGTTATCCTTATTTTGGGTTTCTTCGTTTCCATCACCTTCGGCGCGCCTCCAGGGATTTTATTTATACCCTACTTTGCACACGTGTATACAAACATATTATGCGCGCGTAACGAATGGTATACTTTTCGCGCACACGTCGATCGTTATTTCCGCTTAATAAGTGGAATACTCTTATTTATTTATCATCGCGCGTGGTGAGGGAGGAAAAATATAGGTGACACAATCCAAGATTCACCGGATACAATACATATAGATATAATATACCTGTACATATGGCTGATGGTTTAATTTTTCGATTATTTTAATTTATCTCTTCGGATTCATCGAATGATCGACCTACATTGCGTATCTATAACTAATCGCAACAATAATTATTGTGCATCGGTGCTCGTTCCAGTCATTGTTTCATCTTATAACGTGTGATTTTAAATGAAACACTATTTCGTATGGTCCAAAATTGGAGAAGAAAAATGAAAAAAAAATGTTCATTGCCCCGCTCTTTCACTCGCTTCTTCAAGTTTGTGATTTTTATGGCCAAATCGGACATAAATTTGGGTATACTCGTGACCGATTCTTTCTCAGCTCGTATCATATACGATTTGGAAATGTATCTTAAAAACGCAATGCACAGGAGCACAAAAAAGCAATATCTAAACGAATCAATGGCTCAATCGCGCGTGTAAATAACTAGTTAGCTTTTTTTTCTCGTGGCTTTTCACGATTCAGGGCTCAAGACAGAATTTTGGTAAGCTCCTCCCTCGATCCCTCCGCTACAGAGAACCCTCGTTTTCTCTCTCCCTACGCATACGAGAGGCTGTATTTTCCAACGTACACTTTGATTCAGTGATTTTTCATTTCACTCGGAGCTTATAAAATTATCCACACACCGTTTGCAGAAAGCACTTATCATGAAAAAAATCGTTAGAGATGGGGCACAGAGAAAGGAAACACAACGAGAAGTGCGTGAAAAAACGTCCGCTGATGCACAACTGCTGGACCGTATATATACATGTATATGTTTCAACTAAATGATTTATAGAGGATGTCGCAATTAGTGGTGATGCGCGTATTTATCTTGTTTATCGTACATGCACATGCAGTCTTTCGTGCGATCGTGACGCATAAATTGTTTGTCACCATGAGATCCTTATAACGGGCTACTCGTGGATTTATACATTGTCGCTTTTTTGTTCCGCCCGAAAGGTGAGAATTCTCGAATATTCCACAGCGTCACCATTAATCGGTTAAACGAGCCTCCACCGATGGCAATAAACAATTGGAAGCAATATCCCCACAGCACTGCTTCACCAAGGATTGATTTAAAAGTTGCCCGACAAATCTGACTCGCGATCAAAGACAGGGAGAAAGATGGCCATCAATCCTTTCGTTTTATCGATACTTGAAAATTGATTCGGTGAAATAGGGTATACGGACATCTTTTCCATTTTGTTGCTCCTTTTTTACGAGCCCTGCATCCCCTTTGTACATACATGTATCGCCCAACTCACAACAGATTTTCCTCCCGTTTCCACTTACAAGTAGGTACCGTGAATATATACAAATACATATGCGTGTGTGCAAGCGTATATATATATATATATTTAATNACCAAATGCCAATACTATATTGCGATAAATCAAAGCTCGTTGTACGCGTCGCATGGAGTTACAGTTTAAAACGAGGGATAATTAAATCGAGCAAAAAAAAAAAAAAAACTAATTGAATCTCGAGAAACGTAACAAGATATTTATCTTTCGGAGAATATATATATGTGAATTATATAGCCGAGAGATAAAAGAAAAAAGGGCGAGTGCGTGCGCTCGACGAGACAATGAGTCGTAAAAAAAAACCTCGCGTGGTTGTGCAGATATAGACGCGCGTACAAACTTTTACGACGGCCATGAAGGAGCCACTGCATCTCGTCTACGTCGTTTCAGTGTTGCCGGACGGCGACTATATTACGACGACCCAAGCAGGGCAGCTTAAAGAGCAGGTCAGTCGCGTCGGAGGCGAGACGATGTTAATCCCTCCCGGGATCATCTCTCGCGGTGAGTCGTCATTGCCGCGTCTAATACTTGGCGGACCAACACGAGACGGAGTATATGTATATATTATACGGAGCTTTCTTATCACCGGCTCGCCCCTCCTCTCCGTGGTACTCTCGCGTATATAGTCGGGATCTCTCGTAAAAAGTCACTCATTTATATACGCCGCGGTACGGCTGTACAAAGGGAGTCCCAAGTGTTTCGGGGGGTAGTAAAGTCCGGGATTTTCGGGGGACGCGAGTTTGAGGAGAGTTTTTGAGCACGAGAGGCGGTCGCGTCTTTGAAAAAACAGCTAGACGCGTGTAGACGAGTCTAGGTCCTGTACACGTCAAATTGGATGTGAATTGACATTTAATTGACATGCACGGGGGAAAAGAAGTTATTATTATTTGTATAATCAGCTGATGCTACACTGTGCTCTGGGAATATATGTATAAATTTCAATGGCATTCTGCAAGAAATACTGTATGCACTGCACACACAACAGGAGGAGTAAAATTTTTCAGTATACATTGTATAGATGCGCGGTAAACTATATTCCATGATGCCTGATGCGTCGAGGTGGGGCCATTTAATTCGAGATGAAATTACGAGGAGAGAGAGAGAAGGGGCTTTTAAAAAGCTCCAAGTGCCGGCTGATGGGTTTGTAGGCAATATCACGTGGAAATGATTGTTTTTACAAGAAGAATCGGGGGAGGGGGAGATGCCGAAACTTGCGGGTTAACTCGCAAGTGTATGATACGAGTTTTAGGTGGCGAGTAGTACATTGTACACTCACATGCATATGTCATTGCTTAAAAGTGGGTTGAGCAAATAAATTTTAAAAATAACAGGGCCCCCCTCGCTCTTTTCCCCCCGTGTCTTTGTTATTCCTTCGCGGGGCTCTCGATGTCTCGAGTGTATACAATCCGCGAGTGGACGTGAATGGTTATAGCGTTTAATGCCATACCTATACCTATGTAGTATTGTGTGGTGATTTTTTTTTTTTTTTTTTTTTTACACATGCAAGGTTCACCATTTCTTGACAAGTGACGGAAAAAATTCACCCCCAACCCGTAATCTGTGCCCAAACTAGGTAGAAAAAAAAATAATAATAATAAATAAAATAAAAAATCAGGTAATATGAGCCGATTGTCCGAGTCAGCGAATTTGTTCCCTCGATCGAGTCTAATCCCCTGTACGGCATGCAGACGCTGTTTTTGTCGTCGTCCGGCTCGTTCCGTCCCCCCGAAGAACAGCTCAACTTGATCGGTTTTTATCGGATCGTAGAAATCGACGAGGAAGTTTGGAGATTCGATGCAACTTTTGATTGGTGCCGTCGATTCTCTTGTTGCTTTTTAATCATTAATTTACATGCGCAATAAATTTTTCCCCAATCAAACAATTTCTCGATAAAAAATACCCCGTGGGGGGAAAAGATGGAGTTGTCAAAATTTTCGACGAAACAAGTGTACCTCATCAAGATACAACATTGTGAAAATTGCATTTCCTCGACTCTGCGAGCTCGTCGACGAAATTCATCTTCCAACTGTTTACGCTCCGTGTGATCTCGATCCTTCCGTTTCCTTCTTTTTTTTTTCCTTTGTACGAATGACCGTATACTGCATATATACGTACAAAGACGCAATTTCTTTCAAGCAATGAGAAAACTATACGTATGATGTACGTATCAAAAGCAACCAATATTTGTGGGTCCACATCTACTCGGAGAGAAAGGGATTTCAAAAACCTCCTGTCGTACATAAAAAACAGTGCCTGCACGAGGCCCCCTCATAATTCCTATGTACGTGCATTACAATAAATCGCATCTCTGTTTTTTCTCATTGCATACATTAACACATCATCACGCCTATCTCGCAGAGATCACTTGTTCGCGACAAGCAGTCGCTCGTCCGAGAACATCTTGAACCAGGTGGTTATTTGTCATGAATAAAAAAAAAAAATAAACATAAAAAAGTCGCATAATTTTAGAGAAGCACAACTGAGAAGATGTGAGAAATATAAATCGTGTTGGTGGCGGGCGAGTTTTCAGAGATCGTACGGATACACACCTACTTGAGCCGTATAACGTGCTCCCTCGAGAGTCGTGACTTTTCGCTTTATTCTGTACTATACTATAAGTGTGCTATGAAAATTGAAAGCTTGGCTGGGCTGAAATTCAATTATTCCGTTCTCGATGGCTTTGTCACGTTTTCCTTTTTTTTTTTTTTCTTTTTTTTTTTTTTTTTTGTTAAAAAATCGAAGTAAACCAATAAAAGAAAGAGATTACAAATGTTACATTTTTTGGTTGATACCTAAAAAAAAGGCAATTAAATGTGTGGAGCAACCAAATGCCAATACTATATTGCGATAAATCAAAGCTCGTTGTACGCGTCGCATGGAGTTACAGTTTAAAACGAGGGATAATTAAATCGAGCAAAAAAAAAAAAAAAACTAATTGAATCTCGAGAAACGTAACAAGATATTTATCTTTCGGAGAAAATAATGCCCAGCTGTACCAGCCAACATTCACCGCGTCGTCTTGCAGATCCCTTGTAACGATACCTATACACACATGTGCCAAGGACGCGAAAAGATCGGTTGAGTACGATAGAACCGATCGACTTGGCTTGAAAAAAAAAAAAAAAAAAAAACCGACGGACGAGTCGTATCGGACGTGACTTCAACGTACACGCGTGCCTCTTTCCTTTCCACCGCGCCTCCTCGAGACCTTTTCAAGGGAGGCGTGACACTTTGGTCCTCTCGACCGGCGTCTGTTTGAGGCACCGCTGATTTATTTCCCCGGATTTATCAAATCTAAGCTGGAAGTGGCGAAAAAAAATCAGCTACCCGCGTTCGGGCCGAGTATGCTTTATTCCAACTGGAAGGGGAGATTTATAACGAGGGAATTGTTATTTCACCGCAAAATACCTTTTTTTTTTTTTTTTTTTTTCGCTCGTTACTGTTTGGGAAATCGGAGACACGCGAGAGGCTCCAGTTGTAAATCAATTGTTGGTCGGGGACTCGTTACTCTTGAAAGTTTATTTTGCCTTTCGAGCAGGTAAACACGAGCGCGTTGTAAATCTCAATTAACGCGCGGCCTTTCGTCGTTTTGACAAATTACAACGAATAAATCACCCCCGAAAAAAAGGCCATTTATTATTTTTTTGTACATTATGTTTACAAAAAAAAAAAAAAAGTAGAAAATTTGCTGGCACGATTGAATTTCACGGCTGGAAAATTCCTCGCGACGCAACCATCGATCTTTCGAGGATTTTCACTCCTTGCGACAGTCGATTTTTCAAAGCCCCACCGAGAGAAAGGAACCATCAGCCAGTTGGTATGTGTGTCAGTAGGTACACGCTCATTGTATATATATATGTGTATATATACGTAAAAGTGCGATTTGCACGGAAATTCAGACTCGCGTATGTGTAATATAGGTGTACTCGGCAGACGTGAGCGAGAAAGAAAAGAGGCTCGGAAGTGTAAAGCGGCTCCCTACCTCGATCCATAATACACCACGTACAAACGGATGATAAAAATTGCAACCCCAAAGCCTCAGAAAATGTCAACGAGAGCCCATCAGCCACAAATCCAACCTCGAAGTCCCCATAGTCTCTTTGAGCTCATTACCATTTAACGACGCCGATAAACACACATAAGTAGTGCACCGCGCGCCAGCTCGGACAAACACTACACAGGTATAGCGAGGGCGGTCCGAAAGATGCGCAAATATAAGCAACCCTTTCACTTGGGTCCATTGGACGTCTAATCTTGTGTTGGAAACTTTTTCGCACATGGGGCTGCACTTTTTGCGAGTCGTATAGTATGGTCCCTCGTTCACTCGAGAAAGTGGTGTTGGTGTATTCCCGGCACGTCCCTTCCTCCCTTCTCTCTTTATGATCCAGCCATTTTAAGGTTTGCGAGAGTGGGGATCAAAAGATCGACTCCAAGCTGATTTTCACCGCAACAGCTATACATTTTACTTCGCAGCAATTATACAAAGTTAAACGAGCTTTAGCTAAATAGTTGGATCCAAGAAGCGCTCGAGCAAGGACTATAAAGCTCTGCAGTGACAAGTTACAAGTATATATATATACGAGTGCCATTTGTACCAAAGCTCCGGTGTGCTAAGTACATAATCATTGAATTTCGATACTAACTTCCATCACCGGATGGGACCTACAAGATCTACTTTGTCCCTATCCTGCGTTAAAACGGGTAAAGGCACCCAAAAAATTCGAGTGCAACGTTAATTTTCCGAGCTATTTCTACCTTTTTTTTTTAAGTTGAAAAAAAAAAAATAAAAGAAAAGATTTAGTACCCATTTGATGATCCATCGCATCAAAAATTAAAATCTTTAAATTTGTCGAAAAAAAACAAGAGGATCTGAAAAAACACATCTTAATCCTCTTTCACGCACGCGACGCGGACGAGTCGGTTGTTACCGCAAAACAAGCACAGAGCATCCCATTCGAAGGGGTTGTGTATACGTACACCGCCGTCCGATTCCTTCGCTCGGTGGCGCGCCGCTGTAAATACCCAATCACCCTATCTCTTGCTTACATACACAGAGACGCCGTATACCTAAAACACCGGACCGAAGAGTGCCATTTTCACGCGACTCGTAAAGTTAGATCACTGGCTTATCCCTCCCTTTCCCCGTATACATCTCTACTGTGCCTGATATACCTTCACCTCCACCATGTCCCCTTATCCTCATCCCCCGAAAGATATGGAAGGAGCAATGGACAAAGGCCATACCTTCCCAATGATAAAACTAATCGCGATATTTGCCGTTACCGTTCACCTACGCGTCAATTAATATTCTTATGATTTTCAAGCGCGAGGAGTAATATACGAGTAATGACAGATTGTCTCGATTACTTGTTGGACGCATCAAAAAGCTCATTGATTCCCGCGCAGGTGGTTGAAAATGCGCGATTTTAATTTGCTTCTCGCGCGCCCATGCGCACTTGTACGGGCAAATGGGACATAAAGTTGTTTGCGCCCCGTGTACACACGTGTAGGACCCGCCGTGCGCCAGGGGTAGGAGGGAACCACGGGCAATTAAATTCCGGTGAGCGCTCGCCGAGGCATTTATCGTGGCTGTAAATTTTGTTCCACCGCGACGTGTGCGCTCGATGCGCGGCGACATGAAAATTATTGGTTTTATCGCCAGGGCGCATGAACGGCAAAGGGGAGGATTTTGATTGATCTGGTGACGTTGATCATTTTTTATGGGGCGCCTCGAATGAAGTGAAACTTATTCACTTTCGCGTTTTACAAGCGGCTGGAGGGAATTTCACTTCGAACATTGATTCGTACATCAAGGACCTAAGGCTTGTCGTGAATGTTATATAGATGTAACTCGCGTGATCGTTCAATCGGACGAGAGTACTGCTTCGTATTACAACGTAAACACGCGTACGTTCCCTCCAAGTATACATATTTACCTATATCAGCCGAAAAGAAGACTCAATCACCGGATTGCTCTTACATGGCATCCTCCCTCATCAATACTTTTCTCCACCACCCGGATAATGCGTCATATAGAGGTCCTCCCACGGATATCATGGCCATTATATATCAACAATCAATTTCTCCTCTCGTCTCCCCCTCGGCGCGACCTCGTAAATTCATATGATTAAGGGCAGTTTGTAAAATTTCCACTCCTCCCAGTGAGTTATGACCAATTTTTTCCTTTGTTTGTTTTTTTTTTTTTTTTTTGTTTTTTTATTATTCGTACAAAGTGAGGATTTAAATCACTTGCCTCCGATGCTCTTGGCGGGATTAATTTCCGCGGAGCTTGGGTTTTACGACGCCGAGCGCGCGAGTGACTTACTTTCGCGAAAGGGTGGACTCTTGTTTCATCGTCAGTGGTACACTTGACGATTACCAGCTTGATATGGGACTTTCTTTGATGGTGGTTATTCACGGCAATTTAATTCAGAGTTTCGTAGAATAACTTCTTCAAGGATTAAAATTTAAAAAAAAAATTGTTTTTAATACCTTACGTGCACAATAAGTAATAAGTGGTTGCGAAAACTCAAGTGGGCTTGACAAATTGTATATGCATGCGGTACTAATATGGTCATTTATAGTCAGTCCGCGTAATGGAACACGTACGTATATCCATAAGACGTGGACGCCGATTTCTCGGTACACGCTTGAAAAACTGGATCATCCCGAAAAAAACGACCCATTGTTTTTACATGGCAAATCGCACACCGGTTTGGTTTACACGGTGTGGCTCAATCGGTGCTATCATGCCGAATGGAAAAATAAATTAAAAATAGAGAAATAATGCAAGTGAAATTCAATTCGGAGCCGATGAAAAAAAAAAAAAAAAAAAAAAAAAAAAAAAGTAGTTAACATTCTCTAGCTTTTTGTGGCGCACAAATAAACAATTTTTGTTAAACAAACGCCCAACTCGATGGGTCACTCCAGATGGGGTTGATATTATGTACAGAAAGGACATTGACACCCAAAGACGGATGGCTCTGTTTTTATGGTCCCCCGGCGAGATAGGGGGACCTCTCACCCTCCCCTTTTTTTTCTCTCTTTTTCTTCCTGTTGTCGTATAACACTGCTCACTATCCGCGTGTGTGAGAGATCTACGGGTTACATGGAGCGACTTCCTCCTATGTACATACAAGCTGGGGTCGAATAAACCACGCGGGGGATCGAACCGTTAAGTAATGGCGAGCGGTAATGAGAGGGTGAATGGCACGTATTATACAGCTGTACACACATATAGTTTTCATACTTGTTAAAAACTTGCGTGAATTTGATGCCAAGAGTCGTGAAGAAATCGTAACGACCTCCTATACTTCTGCCGAGATATTTTATACATTGAGAAAAAAATGTACTGTTTTCTCATTTATTATTTGCTTCAAAATTTGCGATGACTCTTTTTCATCCTAACTTGAAGCGTATACATAATTATATACTTATACAAACAGTCGAAAGCAGGAAGTGAAGAGGAACAAAGTTAGTACGCCCTTTGCCTACTTACTTGCTTCATATACGTTCACAATCTAAAAAAACTGGGGTCAAAGGAGATATAGGTAAACAAGGCACCGTTGCCCTGTCCCTACGCCCAGGGTGGCGATCATCAAAAAGGCCCTTCAGTTTTACAACGATGATCATTGTACCTCGGCTATACCTTTTTACCCATCATCGCTTGCACCACTTTGCCGTCTCTTCGATGCTTCTTTTTCAGCTGTGTCCCATTGTCTTCGTTTCTCTCTCTCTCTCTCTCTCTCTCTCTCGGAGTACAGTTGAGAATGACCGAGACGAGTTGTTGCCATGTGTGTGCCGGTGGCAAAGGGGTCGGGGCTGTAACTTGTGGATACACCGCACAGCGTTTGTATTGCGGGGAAGGAGAGCTATACTCGATCTCGGACCGAAAATTGCCATCGTTTTTGTCCGTCCGCCTTGGCTACCACCGCGCAATGATGTTGTACACTTTTTTTTCCTGATACCCCCTTGTTTTTTTAAGTCTAATTTTGTACGTGTACGTAGTCCGCGTGTGGAACGATAATAGTTACCATACTTTCGCGTTGAAAGAAATTTGGGATTAAAAAAACTTTGTAAGCAGGTACTCGAGACGTGATCGCTTTACGTAATGGGTATACGTCTGACCATAACCTGGCCTGTTTCTACTGACCCGGTTTACTTGGATCGGTCCTTTTATCTTCTTTGGCTGTTAAATATTTAAATACATCCAAATAATAACTTGACTTTTTTCCCTGTTTTTTAAATAAACACATACCTAAATGAAAAAGTCGTAGCGTGTCCGTCCTTCGGGGACTGAGGTTATTGATTCTCCTCGATCCAGAACAGAAATCAATTCACGCACGTTTTAAACACTCGACAGTCCCGGCCCAACGTTTTTAACGCCTCCACCGATAAGTCGATCGGCGACTTTGTGTGTACTGTTGTGCTCTCGCTGTTTGCCGCGCGCCGTAAACACCGGGAATTAATGCGAGCACACGAATGAGCACGACACACTACAATCATGGTACCCGGTGCATGGGGTCGGGTTGCCCCGCAGGGCGTGATGTTGTGACTTTAAGACACGAATTCACGCCAAGTCGCGTATCACTTGGATGCTGAGTATATATTATTACTATTATTGTTATTTTTACCAGTGGCATTAATTTAAATACCCACACTTGTGAAACGAAGAAAAAAAAGTTGACGAGTACAAGTATTAATTATAGGTGTACTTATACATAGTCGAGAAAAAAAAGGAAAAATTTGATTCATCGACAACCGTGGCAATGTACCTTTTTCTCATGTTTCGTGACAATTTTTGTGAAATATTTCACACGTCGGTTTAACAATCTAAATTTCGAAGGGAAAAAACGAGCGAATCAACTCGTGACGAAACAACCGTAAAAAAAAAAAAAAAAAAAAAAACCCTCCCATTGTTATAATTACTTATGATGTATAAAAAATAGGGCACCCCGAACCCATAACTCGACGCTCATCCGAGCGGAAGCTTCGTTTATTTTTACAACATACACGTTGACGTAATCGCACTGAAGCCGAGTTTCTCGCACTGGCGTAACGTCCCAGCTGCACTGTGGGGGGGGTGGTTATAAGCATTACCCAGGCGGCCCCCGTAAAAACTCAATGTTCCATTGTTACACTAAAGTTTAACCCGAGCACGACACAAGACGCTCGCCGTTGCACTCCAATACGTATGTATATACCTACTACTTTGCCCGAATGCGAAAAGGGTCGTCGCGATCGGAATCGATATCGCGTATACAAAGAGAGGGTTGTGCGCGCTATGGAACAAAATTAGCCGTACTCTCTCTGGTGTGCGTGCGCTATACATATAGCCCGAGAAACTTAATTTGCATCTAGAAATGGAAGGGGGTGCACAACACTTGCGCCAAGGAGAGAGAGAGTGTTTTGATAATATGGTAGACGGGCACGTGCCAGACCCTCTTATCGGTACTCTGGAATGTGCTCCCTCGCAGTTGTACGTACTTGGGGTATGTTTTTTCCTTTCTTCATTTGGTTCGAAGGATAATAAAAGTTATCGGAATACGCGAAAGGGGACAAGGATTTTCATAACAAAACTCGCCCACGCGCGCACAGGTACATATTGTATGTAAAATGCACACGAGGGGGCACTTTGCGAGATTAAGACACGCTAATCCTGCAGGGGCGCACGTGTGTGTGTGTGTGTAAGGTAGAACAGCTAGGTTCGCTTGAAATATCGTTTACTCGACGCACGGGGTTATAACCGCCCAACCCCGTGGGCTTTATGATAATTAAACTTGGATTACAAGCGTCTAATTTTGCCACGAGCGGGCAAAGTTCGCGAGAAAAATCATCCATTTCTCAGCTGCAGTACACCCCCCGCTTCGAGAGTGGGAGACAAGGAAATAGCGTAGCTGGCAAAGATTTTCATGCAAATCAAATTAAATTAACGCTAATTCGTCCCGTTTGTATTCAAAGTGGGGCCAAGCCCCTTTGTCCCCGGCTCTTATTTGGATGTAATATCATATACGACTTACTTCGCGCGATTACAGCGAAGCTGCGGGAGGTTTAAGTTTCATCCCCTCGGAGTGCAACTTTATTGGTTGGAACAATCGAGAAAAAAGAGTTCTCGACTTTGCTGCTGGAATTTTTATTTTTCTTTATTCAAGCAAATAATATGTTCAAAGTCTCGCAGTTTTAGCATCGAACCGCTCAGCGTATCGTTATAGATCTCGTGACACGCTGTGCATATGGGTGTTGTGGAGCTATACAACATATAGGGGGGAGAGATAAAGGTGCCAACACGACACTTGTACACGGCAATCTACGGGATGGCTCGATCGAGGGGAGGAGAGGGAATTAATGATGAAGCGCAGCGAGCGGTGACCGTGTATATACTTACGCGCAATATTTAACACGGGCACAAAACCTTGTGTATGTTTATGTACAACGCGTCGTCGATCCCTTCCTTCCGGTTGCCTGCGACGTATAAACAAGCGGTCCAACGTCGTCGCTCTCGACCCCTGCGGAGCTTAATGGCACGTGTTTAGTTCCGGAGCCTGTGCGTCTACGGTGTTTGCGAATAATACATACATATGCATACACACCCACACGAGATGAAGATCGGGCGCGATTCTAGGCCAACGTGAATCACAATAGCTGTGCTTCCGTGTCCTTTTTATACACAATACACGTGTACAACGTGGTCGCTGCAAAAGGATCGATCGTTTTTGGAAAATCGGCAAGGAGATCGGTAAATGTGTTTTTTTTTTTTTTTTTTGTTTTTTTTTATACATCTATTATATGTATCCATGGGAAAAAAGTTTTGCAGTGCCATTATCGTTTTGAATATTTGAGCAGAGTAGTAATAATACCGTAATGCGGTGAGCATGTAGTCGTATCGATTTTTGTCATCATCAAAAAGCGAGGAAAATACCTTTTCGTTTAAAAAAACACTCGCGCGAGTGCAGATTATTGAAATCCAACTAGAGTCCGCGTATATGAAATCGAGTGTCCCCTGGTGGCGCATACGAATCTGTGACGTGCGAGTAGAAGAGCCACACCAATCCAAAATCCTGATTGTTTAACCAGTCCATACTGTAAGTACATATATATAATATCATCCACGATGCGAGCACACTCTCTCCATCTTGGCTTATAGCTCAAACCCCGAGTTGACCGGTTCGAGGAGAGAGCCCCGTTTGTTATGCAGGTACGCGCGCGTCCACAAATGCCGATCATTGATTCATTTGATTCACTTTTGAGGGCCGCGTTTGTGTATACATACATATAGTGTATACATGTACTATGTGCGTGCAATCGATCAAAAGTGTACCGTCATTGAGGTGTCACCGGTTTAAAAGTACTAAAGCAATTACTGTGATACACATAATACGTACACGAGTGCAGTCACGATTATGCTGTTAAAATATAAGGTCCGAGTGTTTGTTTTGTTGGTCGTTCTCACTCGTCAATCAATCGTATATGCCTGCACGTGCGCTCTATTGAGCTAAATTTTAATCTCCTCCGTCACCGGCGACCAACAAAAGAAAAGAAAGGGGGTCGGGGAATCCGAAAATTCGTCTTTCGCAAGACAACTCCTTTCGCCATTCCTCGGTGCAAATGCCAATTGTCGAATTCTCCAAGTGTCCCGCGCGCGCGTTGCAATAAAAAAAAAATATATATATATACATACCTACCTCATACGCAAGTTACGTATAGCTACTTGGATTCGCGCGCTATAAACTCTATATAGAATCCCCTGGAAAGAGGAGTAGCTCACATATATGTATATTGTAATGGTAAGATTACCCAACTCTGTCCAGATCCACTCGAGACTTTGGCGCTTGTGCGTACAATACTACACGCATATAATATGTATATGCGTACACGCTTTGCGTAATAAAATCAATAATATTACGTGTACGATCGATTTTAGATACATATACGTATACAACCAGAGTGACTTGCCCTGATGATATCACGCCTGGGGCGCAAAAATATATACGTCGCCTCGGGCTCCTTCCTTTGTTCCCTTCGTACTGTATATATTTGTGTTTCGTTTATCGTACCACGACGAGTTTTTTTTTTTTTTTTTTTTTTTTTTTTTTTCTCATTGTATACGGTTGTTGGCAAAGTGAAAGCACAGGACGACGCGTACGCGACCCGAGGTAGGTATATTATTATGTAGGTTTATAATATGTACTTCGATTTGCAATATCATTCGAGTTATCGCTCAAATCGATCGATGGATTAACTGCAGGTCCCATTCGTGTAATTGGTGCAGTAGGTAGTTTTATCAAGGATTCGTCACGTGCGCGTGATATGTCTTGTGTAACTGTGTACACACATATTGGTCAATCTCGCAAAGTGGATCGGACATTTTTTTTTTTTTTTTTTTGGTCTACTTTGACGCGTAAGTATAGAGCCATTGTGTTGGTGCAGCGCGTCTGGCTGGCTGTCGAAAGTGATGAAAGTGGCTTTTCGAAAAAAACAGCCATTGAGTAATCAGTTGTTGCATCGTCGTATAGTCCGCGGACAACAGTGACGATCCCAAGAGAAAGAAAGAAAGTGCAAACTTTTTTCGCTCTCCCGCGATGGGTATCGCTTTTTAATTACAGGCGCGATAAGGGAACGACTTTAGTTTTACCCGGAAAACCGCGAAAGTTCGTTATTAAGCGTTGCCGAGGGTTTCATTTGTCCCAACTTTTAACACTTGGGACGCGGAAAGGGCGCCCAGATGATAAGGGGAGAAAATAACAAATGCCCGCGTCGGGGTTCACGTCGCACCCTGACAATTTCGTTCGGTTAAACAAGTATTTTGAGAGACGCAGTGTCGGAATATTTTACTTCGTTTTAAACGCGACTGTTGGTCACACCTTTTTTTTTTTTTTTTTTTTTTTTTTCAAGGATTATTAAGTATAGGAACGAAATTCGGTAGTTGGCAGCTGCCGCGTCAAACAGATGACAGGTTGTCGAAATCGGTACGTGTTTCGTCGAACAGCCGTTATTGATGTATCAATTCAGTTCGTTTTTTCAGGGATGTAGGCACTTATGGCTATAAAAACCAATAGATGCGAATCTTTTGTCGCTCACGCGCGCGTATCGTCGGACTTTACGCGCGACCTCTGCCGATTTTATGAATATTTTGGAGATTGCGAAAACCACCAGCATTGCCGCAAACGGCTACATAATAGAACCAGGTGTTTCGAAAAAGTAGGCTGACAAAACAAAGCAACTGATTTAAAATCACGTACACGATTGCACAAAAAGGCACTCTCGCTTTTAAAACCGATGTATCTCGTGATTTCCCAAGGAAGCAAAATCACGCGCGTTCGAGTACAGTTGGCTAGCGTGTAGATATATACGCTAAACACGCGCATATAATATATACCCACATAAATTCCGAGCGCGTTTGTTAAAACACGGGGCCTCCCTTCCACTTACCCGTTCCCTGCCCCGCGGCAGCTCGACCGATCTCTTCGCGTTGAGCTTTTTACGATAAAGCACAACACGATGTATACATATACCACATCGAGCAAGAGAAAAAAAAAAAAAAAAAAGTACACTCGACGGCCGATTGACCAAGGGAGCGTTGGTTCATTTTTTCCTGTCCCATCCCCTTTTTCTCCGCGTCGCTCCTTCCACGTAATGTACAAGGGATCCATATTTCGCCCAGCTGGGAAATCGAGGGGAAGCCAGAAGCGTTTACCCAGCTGTTTTTCTCGCTCCATCGATGATTGGGATTCGCGTGACATTGTTTTTTTTTTTTTTTTTTCTTCCTTCTCGCGTTTTCCATTTGTTACCGAGCTGAGGTTACCGTGTGGGTACAATCAAAGTCGGGACGTTTTGTAGGTATACGCCGCCTTACGTGCCCGGACTCGGTAATGGCTGGCTGACCTTTAAAGCGACCGATAGACAAGTGAAAAAAAAAAAAGAGAAAAGGAGCGATCGATTGCTCTGCCGTTGTTGTCCGTGTCAAGGTGGATTGTCTTTCTCATATACACGTGTCATGTACGTAAGTGCTTGCTTGTAGAGGTCGTGATCAAACCGCACATCGACTGCAACATTAACTTTGATCGAAACAACGCGTGCGTGATGTGTATCAAGTTGGTGGTGCATTTTCGATGATTCCGCGATGATCGAGTATATAAGGGAAAAATAAAAATCTTTCTTTATGGTGAATTACTAAGAAAAAAAAAAAATGAAAAAAAAAATGTGTTGCAGATATGAAGCGACATACTTACCAAACTGTTATTATTTTTTTATATTACAGGGCTTTACGTCCGGCTCCTATAAATTACAAAAATGTCACGAGCTTTGTTTTCGTTTACAGCCCTCCTACGTCGAAATTGCACGGATGGAAATTTCCTTTCGGTACGAGGAGGTGCGCTCAACGGGGAGTAACAGTAGAGCGTATTTTCTCCGATTTTACGACAAATAAGCGTACCCACCCCATTTTTAGAATTTAAATCGACTCATTTTGGTGTACGCTGTATATGGAGCAGAGAGAGCTTTTTTTCATACTCTTGTTTTCTCCGTTCCAGAGACCTGACGAGCAACAACCTCACGGACATTCCAGCCCGTGCTTTTCGAAGCTACCCCGGCACGCAGATTCTGTAAGTGCATCGACATTTTTTTTTTTCCTTCCCACTCCCATTGGTATACACGTACCCAAATATTAGGTAATAATATGCGCGCACTCGGTCGAAGTAGAGGAGAGACGTGTGACTTTTCATTGGCAGCCGGCCTAATGGTTTTTCGAGGGCGCCCGACGATTTACGCGCCGAGATGAGTGCACTTCTATACAATAATAGCTAACCGCGTGGATTCATAAATTTTCCCCCTTCAAGAGATATATATATATATA